>VXBA01004606.1:1255794-1519031 GCA_013399895.1 Serilophus lunatus | reverse complement strand
AGATACTGGGGTGGGGATGGAGGTACTGGGATGGGGATGGCGGGATGGGAGTTCCACCGGAACAGGAGGAAGAACTTCTTAGCCGAGCGCTGGGGAGGGTGCGGGGTCTCTCTCCCGCACTAGCGACACTCAGAGCCTTCCCGGGTGGAATGCTGCGGGCTCCGTGTCCCTTTCCAGCCTCGCCCATCCCGGGGCTCTGTGAGGGGGGGGCAGATGTGCTGTGTTGAAGGAGGGGGTGCCGTTTGTGTGGCGGCAGGGTAAGGGTGAGGCGAGGCAAGTGCCCTGCCACCAACTCCGCCGACCCTCCCCGTGAGGGCGGGCAGCGGGAAAGGAATTCAAGTCTTACAATAATTTGGCGTTAAAAGTGTTCGGACTTGGGCAGTTGTAAGTGGCTCGACTGGAGAAGACCTCACAGCCCTGGTGGATTCCAGGGGGAATAGCCCTGTTACTGTGCTCCTCCAGGAAAAGCTCCGTCTGCAGCAAACTTTGGCAGCAATAATTAGAGCCGGGAAGAAACGAGCGTGTTGTTGGCGTTAGGAATATGGGCATTACAGATTTTTCTGGCAGGATAAAACTGGGAGTTTTGTACCCGGTGCACGGTTAGGATGCTCTTGGTATGCAGCACACCCTGGGGCAGGTTCCCTCTGCAAAGCTGCTGCGTTGTGTTCAGAGCACGGGCTTGGTGTAGTCAAGGACAAATGTAGCCCAGCTAGATCCAGAGTTGGAAGTACCTCCTTGCTGCTGTGCCTTTATCTATTCTGGAAAATCTTTTTTTACTGTGTGTGAAAGGTAGAGGAAGCCTGGCTTGCTTAGTTTTATTTTTAATAAAGAGACCTTTCTTGTATTTACTTAATGAATTTGAGTCCGTATTGCTTAATGATCTCTGGTGGCTTTTGTTTGGTTTCTGAATTTCCCCAACAGGAAGCCAGTTTGGGTTGTGCAGCCCCACCCTGAGGCACGACAGGTGCAGGAGGTGGGTGTGCTCTGGGGTTATTTAGTCACCTCTGAAGCAGCCCTGCTGACAGGGCACCTGTTGGACAGCAGAACTCTGAGAGTGGAACGGGGAGTGTGTGTTGAACCGTCCCAAAGCAGTTCATGGAAAAGAACCTCTTCAGTGTTTGTTCCCATGGGTGTAGCTTGACATTGCTGGTTTATGTCATGCATATTTTTGTTCTGATGATCCCTTGATGTCTTTGGATGAAACAACTGTATCTAAAGCACCATTTGCTATGGACAGTGCATTGAGAATGCTGAGAGAGGAAGGGTTATTTTTTTAGTAGCTTTTGCTTTTACCTGCCTTTTTTTTTGTCACAACGATGACAGCAGTGGCCTCACAGTTGCTCAGTGTTTGTCTTCACATGATATTCAGACTCAGCCCTTCCTTTTGTAAATGTTTATTTTCCCTGAACTATTACAGTCTTGCTTTACCAGTACTGAAAGTTTTCTGGGCCAAAACATATATAACTTGAACAGCTCTTTCTCTGGGATTATATGGAGCCCAATTACCACGTGTTAAACTCCTTGCAGAATAAGCTAATGTAACAGTTTTACTTGTTGTCAGTCTTGTTTCTGAGCTCTTACCCGATTTTGATTGCCTCATTCATCCCATTCACAACTCCCTGATCTGTTAACATGCCTAACAAATTGTATGTGCTGACACTGGATATTTTTTGTTAACACTTCTGAATTTTATGTTGCTTAAGCTTCCTGCATGGAGTGCATCTCAAGCATCAGATTTTACAGTCTGGTGAATGTGTGTGTTTTATCCCCATTTTTAAAAGTTGCTTTGTCGCACTGACTGGGATGGTTTTACTAACGCAAATACAAGACCTAATTCCTTTCATTGCAAGACATAAGCTGGGCTGTTTTGCGGGTGAATCAGCAATGCTGAGACTAACTTCTGTCACTGTCTGCCAACAGCATCTGGGTTTCTACAGACCATGATGAAATTGAGAAGGTTGCAAAGCAATTTGGGGCTCGAGTTCATCGCAGAAGCCCCGAAGTGTCTCAAGACTCCTCAACTTCTCTAGAAGCCATCACAGAGTTTCTTAATCATCATCCTGGTAAATATGTAGTGAAATATGCTGAGCTTTTATGTAGTAGCCCCAGGGGCATGATGCATTTATCATTTAGGACAATAAGTGAAGCCTTTAGTAAACAAAAAAGGGAGAATCTTTCTGGCTTTTATTTTTGTGGCTCCTACTCATACCACACTTTGCAGCCTTGTTGTTAAAGGCATGAACTTCTTCATGAATGTTTCTTTGTTTTTCTTTAGAGGTTGATATTGTAGGAAATATTCAAGCAACATCTCCCTGTCTGCATCCCAGTGACCTTGTAAAAGTGGCAGATCTGATCCAGAAGGAAGGGTTTGACTCTGTCTTCTCTGTTGTGAGGCGGCATCAGTTTAGATGGAGCGAGGTAAAAAAAGGAGGTAATGCCTGGGTGTTTCTGCTTACAGTTACACTTAATCTTTTTTTTTTTTTTCCGAATGCTTTGTTTACATATCCATGATATTTTAGGAATAGATGTCAGAGGCACGAACTGAGTTCTCTGGGAGGTGTGAGATGGCTTAGAAATTCCTTCTAAGTACTGCTATCTTGATAATAGTGATCATTGTTCAGCCTTTCTGTAATTGTTTCAATAAGGTAATAAAAATTATAATTTTGTTAGCTTGCCTAGAAAGTAGAACTCCCCAGAAATTTGCCTGATACCTTCTGCATGGTGGATGTTTGTGTTTATGGAGGTACGACATTGAGGTCTTGTCTTTACTAGAGAATTGTTTGTTCTTGCTGTGCATTAGCTAACAAATGGCAAATAATGTGAGGTAAGACCTTGGGGAAGATGAGATGGCAACCTCTTGGCCTGGAGGCTTAGGCTTTGTTTCATCCTGCTAATTTGGCTGCTGACTTTTGTCACGCTGCAAACTGCCTTTGAGTCATGAGGACTGAACTCATGTTGATTAGCTCATCCAGAAGAATATGACTTTTTCTTTTTCCAGAGAAAATATGCCTCTTGGCTACAGTTGCCAAGATGACTAAAAACTGAAATCTTACAAATGAAGAATGCACCTTGTTTTAGCTATAAAGTACCTTTTGTCCTTGTACAAAGAATTATTCTGTGCGATATCTGTGTTGATTTTGTTTCTGTGATTCAAGCAGAAATGTTTTCTGTGTTTTTTTAAGAATGGTTATTTCAGATACTGTCATATTTGGGGTTTTTTTTACAGTAAATGTTACTCAGATATTACAATTATTCCGAGATATAAATCACTTCAGATGAAAGGTTTTTTTGTGAGTTTAGAAAGCATCACACTGTAAAAGAGCCTGCAAAGTAAATGAAGCTTGGCATTGGAGATAAGTTGGAATAAAATTTAAGCCTTTGTTTGGAATAAACACTTGAACGTTCTCATTGTTCCTTATAAGAGGAGAAATAAATTACACAGCTTGTGCATAAAGAGGAGTATCAAAAGCATGGATGGCAATTTCAGGATTTGTGGGATTGCACTTTAGGAAGCCATGTGCAAGTCGACTTCACATCTTGAGATGTTACAATGGACATCTGTGAAAGAACTGAATCTCATTTGGATGTGTCAGGTGACTTTCTGTGACACGTGGCTTTCTGAAGTGGCTGTGTGCCGCCACATCCCTATATGTAGATTGTTAAAATAGAAAAAGCCTTAAGGCCTATCTGAAAGAGCAAGGAATTCTTTAGTACTAAGTGACATCCAAAGTCTTTTAATGTGAGGAGAGATCAAAAATCATTCAGCTCCAAGGAGTATATTTGAGGAGAACAAGGAACACATTGTGCAAACATTAGCAGCGTAAGGGTAACTGCAAATGGCCTTTTAGTAGGGTGGTGTTTCAGGTAACAGTGATTCACAGGAGCATTATACAATGGTGGGGGTTTTTTCTGTTTGATTTTTCCATACAGCTTTAGAATACTGATTATGTTAAAATAACTTCATTGCTTTTTTTTTTTTCTTGTGTGATTCTGTTGTTCCTTCTATGTGAAGGTTTAATATTGATACACTCTGAAAGAGAAAGGTACCTCTCTCTGACTGGAAATGTTTACTGCACTGAGCACAAAGCTCAGTTTATTTATGAAACACAAGGTGTGCTTGTATATACTAAAGCCTCAGGATGTTTTGGCTGTTTCAGAACAGCCTTGTAACTTTTTCATGGTTACATGGTTGTGAGATCTGGTGAATTTTAGCTGGTTTTGTGCATGTGAATTTTAGTGGCTTAAAGACAAAAGTCTCTGGTCCCTGTACTACTGGCATTGGTAGCAATGTGGGGTCTTTGGGGATCGTGTTTGTTCGAAGACAATTCTTTGTTTATTTGTGGATGCCAGTTAAATGACTCCTGAACAATTAACATCATGCATTATCTATTAAGAGGAAGTATTTTGGAGGAGTGTCAAGATGCTTTCAGAGGCAGAAATTTTTCACATACTCTCTTTTGTATTACCTTCCACATTTCAGGTTTGTCCTGTCGGGTCTCAGAGTTCATTCAGGGCATTCCTATGTGCACTAGGAGACAGAGTACAGGAATAGTATTTCTTTCTTGGCAAGGACAATCTAGAAGAATGTCCCTCCCCTACTCCTTTTAGAAAACAGTTTTGGAGCCAACAACCTCTTAAGTTCTTTTGTTGGGTATTTTTTTGTTTGTTTGGGGTTTTGTATGTTTGTTTTTGCATTTTTCTAAAGTTGGTATGAAAAATTTCCTTCTCCTGCGCTGGCCATAGAAAGTAATTTTCCAGTTTGTTATGTACAGCTCCAAAAAAGAAGTAATTCATTGATTCCCTGCAAGTGTCCAAAGCCAGGTTGGATGGAGCTCAGAGCAACCTGGCGTAGTGGAAGGTGTCTCTGCCCATGACATGGCTTGGAACAAGATGATCTTTAAGGTCCCTTCCTACTCAAACCACTCTGTTTCTTCATAAATCCAAGCAACAAGAGGCAACGATGAAAGAAGTTGGTGACTAATTTATGCTCTTAATTTTTCAACAGAAAGCTTATTTTTGTAATTTTTTTTTTCTTTATTGACAGAAAACAAGATGACAGAGCCCCAAAACCTGAATCCAGCAAAACGATACCGGAGGCAAGACTGGCCTGGGGAGCTGTATGAAAATGGCTCATTTTATTTTGCCAAGAGACATTTGATTGAGAAAGGCTACTTGCAGGTTTGTGCTTCTATTTTTCATGCTCTTTAGAATAAAACATATTGTACTCTTGTTTTAGAGGGTTCTGAATTCAGTACTGTGAAATAACAGCACATTGTCCTCAGAACAGTTTGCCTGTTCTTTGTCACTTACCAGGGCAAACTGTAGCTGGGGCAGTTCCAGCAACAGCATCCTCCACAGCAAATAAATGTATCCAAATAATACTGTTCAGTAGATCCCTGTAACTCTGAGTTTCACATCAGTTCACCAGCATATCTTATAATTCATTTTAGTGCTCTTAAGGCTGTGAAACAGCTTCACACAGTGTCATAATGTATCAATTTGTATTTTCTGCCAGTTTAATCTTATGCCAGTTTTTTTTTATAACTTTAACAGTCTTTTTCCCTTTCCTTATGTTTACATCCCACTGTAGAAATGCAGAACAACACTAGGGTGTGGTGGATGTTTTTCTGATTGAAATTAAGTCTTTTTATAGACAGTAAACAAAAATTAATCTTAGTCTTACTAAGTAAATATTAAATTTTGCTGATTAAAAGATGTAGTGAAATTAATTGATGTAATTACTATAATGCATAACATCTTGAATACTTTTCTCTAGCTGTAAAATGAAAATACTTACTAACCCTTGCCTGCAGAAGATTCCTTCAAATTTTTACTTCTGTGTCACTGCCAAAACCAATCATCATGGTTCACTTTTATGTAATCCATTATGATCACTGTGTAAACAGATACTTGGCTTTCGTTGTGTGATACTGAATTGTACAGTTCTGTATTTGTGCTAACCCAGGCAGGAAATTTGAATGGGTTCTGTTTCATTTAGGGTGGTAAAATGGCCTACTATGAAATGCGTGCTGAGCACAGTGTGGATATTGATATAGACATTGACTGGCCTATTGCAGAGCAGAGAGTGCTGAGGTAAAAGCACTTTTTATGCCTTTGTTTCTTTGATGTTGCTTGTTGTTTCAAAGTGTGCTTGTGTGAATTCATAGTGTATGTAATGTGAGTAATCGAGATCCAAGATAGTTGGGAAGCTTTATTTCTACCTATAATCTTTTTCCTATCTCTGTTGAAATCAAGTGAATCACATTTTGTTACACCTGTGAGGTGTTTGGGGTATTTTGTTGGTTTCGCTGGTTTTTGTTTGGCTTCTTGTAGTTTTGAGTTTTTTTGTTTTTAAAGTTCAGCTCAGTGAGAAGTGTAAGCCCCTCTGTACCACAGTAATGTGTTACATCGTCTCTGGCTTTTTCTGCCGAGGTGTCCCAGACTTCCATGGGCTGGAGCACAGTAACTGATGCACAGGAATGAGAGTGTTTGTGTGGAAGGCATGAGCTGATTCCATCTTGTCAGCTACTTTTTCTTTGCAGATAGTCTGCATTTCTCTAAGGAAATAATGGGAGGGATTGGAGGATGTTTTCTGTGCCTTTTTCATCCTTTATTCCATTTTAGTTTTGCCCCCCAAAATGCTACAGAATGTAAACTTTTCTACTAAAGAAATAAACATCACCCTAATTTTTCAATGGCCCACACAACTGAGCTGTCTTTTGGATGGTTCTATTTGTTCCTTTGAAGAGGGAAAATATAGTCGGAGAGTGACAATGATGGGAAAAGACATTAGAAAAGAAAAACTTCAAAGCTGATACTTCTGTCTGAAGATCACAATTGTATTTCAGTTGTTTGGTTTTGGAGCGTGCAAAAACTTCCATCCTAAAAAGATAACTTTTTTGTCTAGCTTTGGATATTTTGGCAAAGAGCCACTAAAGGAAGTGAAGCTGTTGGTTTGCAGTATTGAAGGATGCCTGACAAATGGTCGGATTTATGTGACAGAGGATCACAAGGAAATGGTCTCCTATGATTATAGAGATATTGTTGGAATCGAGCTATTAAAGAAAAGAGGAATCCAGGTAAGTGCTGTTCTGAAGTGAGAAGCTTCATGCCTCACATAACCTGGACACTAAAATATTCTAAAAACTTACATTCTTGCAGCAGGTAAGTAGGAGTTTCTTCACAGTGCTTGTGATCAAGCAGCATAATGTGTTGGGACAGATGTTGTTCTCAGATCCCTTAGAAGATAAGTGTTTTGAGAAGGTTCTCAATCTGGATCGCAATAGTTACAGCATCTTCCTCTGTATCATAGTCATAGAATGTCTTGAATTGGGAGGGACCTTAAAGATCACC
Source organism: Serilophus lunatus (assembly GCA_013399895.1). Taxonomy (NCBI): domain Eukaryota; kingdom Metazoa; phylum Chordata; class Aves; order Passeriformes; family Eurylaimidae; genus Serilophus; species Serilophus lunatus. The sequence continues at coordinate 1,511,678 of VXBA01004606.1, read as the reverse complement.
TTATTCCAACCCCCCTGCCATGGGCAGGGACACCTTCCATTACACCAGGTTACTCCAAGCTCCATCCAACCTGACCTTCAACACTTCTAAGGATGGAGCTTCCACAGCTTCTCTGGGAGGCCCATTCCAGTGGTTCACCACCCTCACAGTGAATAATTTCTTCCTAATATCGAATCTAAACCTACCCTCTTTAAGTTTAAAGCCATTCCCCCTTGTCCTGTCACTCCAGGCCCTTGTAAATAGTCTCTCTCTATCTTTCTTGGAGACTCTCTTCAGGTACTGGAAGGTCACAGTTAGGTTACCCCTAAATCTTCTCTTTCCAGGCTGAACAACCCCAATTCTCTCAGCCTTTTTGTTACAGAAAAATGCTGGAAGAAATTTTTATGATGTTTAGAAATCAACTTTATCAAGCAGGAATGTGTTGTTACCTTTTGACAACAGAAGAGGAAGAACTATCCAGCCAAATTGGTTGGTTTGTCATAGATCACCCATGATGTTGCAAAGAGGGGAAATCAAACCCCAAACGTTTTTGTCTCCATAATTGTTTTAACCATAACTTATGTGCTTTGAAGTTGTGAGAATCCTATGTAAATGAAAATCTAAACCAACATAGGTTGTAACATGGCTACTTTTAGTATTACTGCTACTAAATTCTGCTGATCTGAATCTTTGCTTGCATTTGTGTAAAATCAACCTCCTGGCTATTTTTTATCTGTGCTGCTCACTTTGACATAGCTAGAAGATTCTTTTTTTTGTGTGTGTGTGGGTAAGAACTAAGTTTAGGCTGCCTTCAAAGAGCCTTAACTCAGTTCTGTTGCAGATGGAAACAAAGGTAGCTATACCCCAAGCAGACTTCTTCAGAAACATTTGTGGAGTCTTTATTGTAGAGTTTTTTATAACTGGCTAGATAAGACTTTCATGACTGGCTTTGCAGCTGTTGCCTTGGGGCTGCTGTGAAATGGAATGGATGGTTTTTCAACGTTCCCTCAATTCCATTTTCTGTGAGGCAAAAGGGGAAGAAAACTTATGATCATTATTTTGTTGCCTGTGGGAGCCCGTTTCCATAATTGCTTCTGGACTTTATGCTGCACTTCATTTATTTCTAGTATATGTTGCTGATATGATCTTGCTTTGTGCACTGCTTCTGTTCATTCTGTACCTATAATCAGTGCCCAGCATTTGTTAGTATTTAAAAGCAATTAAGGAAGATAAGCTTGTTCACATCTTGGACAAGAAAACTTGGAGGAGTTGCATCTGAGACTTCTAAAAATCCTGCTGCAATAATCTTCTGGTTTCACCTTCCCTTGTACATAATTTCTGAAATTTCAATGAACTTCTGAAATGAATTTCAATGAATTTCTGAAATTTGGAATGAACTTCCAGACATAAGTGTGCTGTGCTACTTCAGTTGTTTAGTGTTCTTTTGATGCTCTGCAGATCTACAAATATTAACAAGAAGTCTTCCTTGGGAATTCCCATATTCCATACTTAATTAGATGATACAGCACTAGATAGTCAACATGCCACTGTGCTGTGATGTCCAGTATTTTATTTGATACATGTTCCATTTAAAAAGAGAAGTGTAAATTTCTTTTTTGAACATGAGGGAGGGCTACAGATTAGTGTTTCACTTTCCCAAAGCAACTTGAAGACTGATGTGGTTCTGTATGTTAATCACTTGTGCTGTGAGTTCTGGTTGAAGAAAACAGGTTTTCAGTGCTTTTCTGATACCTGAGAGAGCTCCTATGAGCAAAGCTATTTTTTTTAATAGTAAATCTACATACAAAGAAATAAGACATATTTATTCTAACTTGCTTTTATTTTAATAGGTTCGACTCATCTCTGAAAGAGATTGTTCAAAAACACTGTCAGCCATGCAGCTGGGATGTGTGGCAAAAATTAGTGCATCAAATAAATTACAAGTTCTCAAGGACTGGCAAGAAGACATGGGTTTGAGCTGGAAAGAAGTCGCTTACTTAGGTCAGTTCCTTTTGTTTTGGTAGTAAAACTTCATACAGTATAGACAGATACAAACTTCATAGTGCTGCTGAGCTTCAAAACTCTTTTCTCTGTGTAAATACACTGAACTTAAGGGAGTTGATGTGCAAAATGCAGCGCACAGTCACCAAGAGCAGGTCTGTATTTTAGGGCTTGTTAGGGTGCAGTCTAAATGTTAAAGACATTAATGAATGTATAATTTACTAAGGAAGGTCTTTAACTATTTTTCTAATGGGACTTACGAAAGCTTTTGTTATCACACAAGCATACAGTTACAGCTGACAATTGTGAACTGATTCTAGTTCATTTCAGATGGATATTGTATAGATTGTTTTGTGAAATGGAAACCAGAAACAGGCAGATTATAACTGAAAGCCAGTATGATTCTGTGCTCATCTGTATTTCAGTGACAGATTAAGCTTAGAGTCCTGCAAATGCTTATCAATTGCTCACATGATTTTACTACTCTTTAAAGTAGTAAAGAAGACTGAAGACTCTGGAGTGTGATCAGCATTTATATGGATCTCTAAGATTTTCTGACCGCTGACTCGCATGTGCAAAGTGCTGTGGAGCTGCTGAGATTGAACGTTGTGGCAAAAATACAGTACTGGGTTTGCTCTGTCTTTCCCCTCTGTGATTTTTTTGCCTTGTCTGTCATCTTCCTCTGTAGGAAATGAAGAGTCTGACGTGGAGTGCCTGAAGCAAGCAGGCATGAGTGGTGTGCCTGCTGATGCTTGTGCAGCTGCTCAGAAGGCTGCTGGTTACATTTGTAAAAGCAGTGGTGGCTGTGGGGCTGTCCGGGAGTTTGCAGAGCACATATTCCTCCTGTTAGAAAAAGTGAACTCTGCGAGGAAGCAAATGGAAGAAATGGGTTCAGCAGAAAAGGAAATGGAGGGAAAGGAGAACAACAGGAGAGGGAATAAGGAACGAATGAAGAAAGAGTGACGCTGTTGTTTGATCCCGCTTTTTGTCTCCTCTTCTTCTCAGTAAATCTGTATCCCAAGAGAAAGCTTTCAAGTTTTACATCTCAGCAGAATTAAAAAGATATCTCCCTCTAATTTAAGGTCCCAGTTTAATCACAGAATCATTAGGTTGGAAGAGACCTCCAAGATCATCTAGTCCAACCCTGAGTGCTGATACTCATGATTTTCATGATGATGAAAATATGATCATGCTCACGATTATTCTAAAAGCCATTTACATGCAATGGAAGGAATGTTGCAAGAGGTGTAGCAAATCTACTGTAAATTTCCTCTTAATCATCACACCTGTCCCACAGGAATGATGTGTCTTCATATCATAATCAGAATGTTTTCGTGGATCAATGATTTTTGCATGACTAAAGTGTTTGTAATTCAGATTTTAAAGAAAAGAATTCTGTCAGTTGTGCTCATGTGGTTTACATTTCTTCTGTCAAATGTCAACATGGTGTTGTGGTTGTCTGATTTTATTTTACAGGATTTGTTCCTAGTAAGGAAGAGTTTTCACATATGCTGGAGAGGTCAGGTGTAAAATACTATCAGACTTCTTCCTGTATTTTTAAAAGACAGCTCAGTTACTGGAAAACCAGTTAATATTAGTTAAGAAAAGCACTTAAACATGTTCAGTTTTAAGCTCATAAATAATTAAATCACATTTGGAATTGTGCCTCTTGTTTTTGAATATGTTTTTATTGGGTTTTATTGAAGTGCTTAAATTAACATACCCAAATGTTTTGCCAAGTTTGGAGTCTTTAATTTTGTTTTACAGAAAAATATCTGCTGTTTGAAAAAACCCCGAACTCCAAAACATAGCTGATTGTGGATTTATATAAAATATATGTACATACTACTTTTAGCATCTTAAAGCTGAGTTATATGTTCTTATTTATGGAAAATAGGATTTGTATTTGTAGAATACAAAGACAATAGTATTTGTCAGTGAGTCAAGTTCTGTCTTGAGCTAAGCTAAAAAACAAAAAACACTCATGGTGCACAGGCAGTTACTACTGAGGTGAATGATAATGGCTTGTCTTTTAATTTTGTTTCTCTGCTAAATGGGCAGTCCCAGTATAAAATCACCCAATGTTGGCCACTAATTAATTTGGTATTTGCTCACTTCCACAAATCTAAATTCGGGCAGTAAAAAAATTTTGGTCCAATCAACATTTAGCAGGGTTATGAAGGTTAGCAGATTAACCAGGTCTAAGTTATCTAAATTAACCAGCTCTAAGTTATCCATTGAAGTGTTTCCTTGCTGTCAGGCTTTAGGGTTCTGTGCTGGATAAATCCCATTGGACTTTGATAATTGGGAAGCCACATTTTGGATGGAGCTATGAACTTTGGTATTGGTAGCTGAATTATTTTAGTTGTACAGACTATGTTGTAAAGGTTCTAAAGTCCAGATTGATTGAACAATTTGGGTTTGGTAATGTCACACAGAAATTTTTGTTGCTTCACCTTATCATTAATTTGCTGACTTTGATTGCAGGAGCTGTTCCCTGTGAACTGTTATCTTTAAACCAGATGACTGTGATGAATTTGATTTCCATTTCTCTTATGTTAGAGAAAGTATTAAAGCATGAGTAAGTGCAATTATATTAGTAATGTGAGTTGGCAGTACCATTTGTAGCTTTCTGTTTGAATCAAGAACTCTTCCAATATTTCAGCTGCTTGCTCAATGTGCTGCATATACTTAGGGTCTGCAGCCAAAATTTCAACATGGATCACAAATAAATACAGAAAATAAATACAAAAATAAATACACCTTCATCTGGATGTTGGCAATGAGCAGGAAAAAATGGTAGCTGATACATAGATGTTTTCACTTTGATAAATTCTTGTTTAGAAAAACATGGTGTATTCTTACACTGGGAAGAATATGAAGAATAAAAGATCTCTAGAGACTATTTACAAAATAAAGCCCCTTTGAGGGAGATGCATTATCTGCTGCCTGAAAGGCTCAGGTTTGTGTTGCCCATGCTGCAAGGCAAAGCCTTATTAATAGAGTAGGATGTCTGGATAACTCCTCTTGATTTTATAGAAGATCCTCAGTGACATGAAGGATTTAGGGGTCACAGAGGCAGAGATGATGAGGATAACTCTGTCACTTTAAAGGTGAAATCCCAAATCCCAGGCAGGCTTCCTATGTGTAATATGTTTTGCCTGTGCTTGTTGTTTCACTACATGTGGCACCACGTTTGCCTTTGATTAGAGGGATGTAGTTCAATCAGTAGGTTTCAGTGGTCATTTTTGTAATACTGAGCTCATTTTGAAATAATCTCTCTTAATGATGTTAGCACTTGGTTTTTTTACTTTGAAATGTGTAGTACATTGCAAAGAAAATCTCAAGAAATGTGGACTGTTTTCTCATGATTATGTGAGACTAAGAAAAGGAAATTCTATAATAATTTGTAATATGCTATTATGAAAAAAACCTATCGGATTGCCCCAAATTTTAAATAAACAGTTTTCTATAGTCTTTTAAGGTGAGAATGGTTGTGGGGTGACTTGTGGTGAGTTTCTGTAGTGTAAATGATACACTTCCATGTTCATGTGCCACATCAATGGATTATACTGGTGAAAGTGGACAAATTTAATGCTCAATCACATGCACACACAATTACTCAAAATCATTCTGGTCTTGGAGGTAAATCTTGCATGTTTTGAGTGTGGTTGTACTCTATTGAATAAACTTCACTTGCCTGTGTCCCATGTGTTCAAATAACTGGTTTCACAGCACTGTTGTGTCTGTGTTTGTGAAAAGGTGGGATTCACCTCTCTGTTTATGAGCTGTCAAAGCCAGACCAGTATTTCTATAGAAGGATAATCTTGTAAATGTGAGCAGAACACTTTGAGAATTATTTGACAGGAATTTCTCAGAGAAATTTTGGTTGAGCCCTTGAGATCTCTCCTGGTCTTGGCTGTTTGGTGGCTCTTGCCAGGAGAGTTGGGGAGAGGGAAGAATATCCAGTTGGACACTAACAGTGTCATTCTATTTGACGCAAGAGGTTTTCTATTTTCTACCTTTGACACAAATGGTTAGCCCTTCACCTACTTCTGACTCCATTAATTTATTTTAATCTGATCTTTCTCCTATTTAGTATATGTTTCTCCAGTTCCTGTAGGGTGATGCAATAAATTCAGGCCTTAGTTCAATTCAAATCAATACAAATCACATATATCTGAGCATTTTGAAGCCAGAGATATTTTTTAGTACTTGGTGATTTCAAGTTCTTAATACTTTTTAAACATTGTATGCACATTAGTTAACTAGTTTTTCTAGAGCCCCTGTTGGAAGGTTTTTGCTTTTAATATTTTTTTCTGTGAGTGTTTTAAGAACACACTATTTCTTTTTTTCCAGAAATAACTCCAAATGAGTCTAGTTATATCCAGCAGGACCAATCATCCTAAATATCACCACTATAAGAGGAATAATACTGTATGGAAGAAAAGCACTATTGTGCATGAACCTGATACAAAAATGAGTTAGGCGCTAGTTCCCTTGTCTGAAAAATCTTGAGATGGTAGGTTTGTTTCTCTCTCTTGTTCTAGGACAGATTTGGTTCCATAGGACATTCCCACTGGTCCAGAGATACTGGAGGAAAGAGAAACACTGAGGAGCAGTCCCAGTTCTGTAGCTCCCACAGCTCTGTAGCACATCGGACTTTTTGCCCTAAAAGAGATTCCATTATTTTTATCTTGCAAGTGGAAGGACTTCTTAATTACTTATAAAGAAAAGGAGTGAGCAACGTGGAGGTAATGATACCAAGTCAGAATGGGACTGGTGAAACTGAAGATATATATATAAGATGAGCTTAATAGAAAAACAATCCTAATGTCATATAAATATATAAAGATACCCACTTTCTATAAGCAGTTATAATTCAGAAGAAATATCCAGTGGTTTGAAGTATGTGCTAGCAGTTAAAAAAGCAGAATGAATTTTAGGAATTGCTAGAATATGTAACAAATAGGAGAAAAATAATTATTCCACTGTATAAATCAGTGATTTGCAGGTATCCTGAATACTGTGTGGTTTGTTTCTTCTATGCTGAAAAGGTTGTAGCACTAAAAAGGTTAGAAATGGGTAATGGAAGAAAGGAATCAGGTTCAGTGGGAGCAGTAGCCAAGTCAGAATTCTTCAATTTGGAAGAAGGAAGACTGAAGGGAGTTCTGTGAAGATATCTGTAAATGAGAATTTATGGAAAGATCACTGAAGAAACCAATAGTGACCAAAAACAGATGCCTAAGGAATATAAACTTGCCATGTTGTATTAGGTAGTACTTTCCAGTTTTTCTGTGGTGTCAGAACATTTGCAGACCATGGATTTCCAAAGTTGGACATGGCTTACAGACATTTCATGAACCTTAGCTCACTTAAAACAAGGTTTGTCCATGTATTTCACGAGTCTGACACTTGATACAATTTTTCTGATTCTGGACCTTGGCTTCTTCCTCTTGTTTCTTGTATGGCCAATACCCAACTGCTTTTTATCTTTATTTCACAACTTGTGCTAGTGGTTCCCTCTACGTCAATGTGTAGCTCTGACAGAGTGAGGAGTAGGACGCGACATTACTGCTACCAATAAGAATTACTCATCTAATCTTAGAAGATCATTGAAATTGGGGCAAAAGTGCACACAGAATTTTGTAAGAATGTGATAACATCAGGTGAAGCAGTGTTCATTAATACCTCTAGTCATAGATATGGTAATTTGTTTGGAAAGCTCTTCAAAAAAATGTACTCAGAGGTTGGGAGAACATTTGGGAAAATGTCACGTGGTTTTCCTGGTTGTTCACATACTTTGCAGGCAAGTTTCTGGGCTAAATTGATACAGAGCTAGTATGACTACTCTTGTATTAAAGTTTGATATGGAGGTAGTCACTCTGGGGATATAGCTTTTAACTGAGGCTGTGGTTGCACGACTTTTTTATTGTTTGTACAGTCTATGTAAGATTTTGACTATGGTTACAGTTTTTCCACAGCAGCTCAGTCTCAGGTTGAAAGGGAGTGCATCACCACTCACTGATCCTTCTGAGACAGTGAGGCCCAACTGAAGTGTTTCGACTGATTAAGTGAAGTTTGGTCTAAAAGGCTGGAGAATGAGATGAAGTAATCTGGTTTAGGCAAGTATAAAATACTCCCATTCATTTCACTTAGTGAATTCAAAGATTTCTTCAAAATATTTCTCATGATCTACCTTTGGATTCATTCCATTCTCTGGATGTAGAGTTACACATGCCCCAGACTGGAGTACAAATGGGTTTTATGGGCAGGAGTTCTCATAACTTGCAAACAAGTCCCAGCCCTAACTCAGCAAATCAGTATATAAAGATCCTTGTGGTTTTGTGCACTTCGTTTAAAGAAAGTACACATTTGATTTGTAATGGAAGCCAAAAAATTTAAGGGAGTTTCAGGGTAAACGTTCAGGTGGTCCATGCCAGTGTGAACAAGCTCAATCTGTGCCTTGTGTGCTGCTGTCTCTGCTGAGAAGCGGGGGAGCTCCAGCTGCTCCAATTCAGCTGCTGTCATTGGTGTCAGAGCTTGAGTAGCACAGAAATATGTGACCTAGCTCTATATTGCGTTTCATTCACCTGCCAACAAAGTCCTGCTGTACCTTTTTTTTTTTTTCAATTATAATTTAAGTAAATCATTAATTCAGCCAGTAGGCAATGCTGTAAACTGATTATTTTCTTATCCCTCTGAAGTAGCTAGGCTACTAACTGCAGTTTAAGCAGGACAGTGATGCCTTCCTGGCAGATGGATAGGCCTAAGTAGTTTATCAGGGTTATTAATGACAGTGAACAGCAAACCACAGTTATCCTTTGTTTTAGTGAAAGGCTTTGCAGGCAGAAAAGGAAATTCTACTTTTATTACTCCTCAGTGTCAATATTTGTTTGCCTATGAATGCCATTGTCTGTACCATCATCCTCTCTATTCTGGCTGTTAGTAGATTCTCAGATTGCTCGTGCCTGGATGTGTCCTGGGTACATTTGATGAGACCCGACCTGCAGTACTGCATCCTGCTCTGGGGTCCCCAGCACAGGAAGGACATGGACCTGTTGGAGTGAGTCCAGAAGAGACCACCAAGGAGATTATAGGGATGGAGCACCTCTTCCATGAGAGAAGACTGAGAGAATTTGATTTATTACTCTGGAAAGAGTAGGCTTCAGGGTGACCCAGTTACAGCCTTACAGTACCTGAAGGAAGCCCACAAGAAAGATGGAGAGAGACTATTTACAAGAGCCTGGAGTGACAGGACAAGGGGGAATGTCTTCAAACTGGCAGGGAGTGTGTTTAAATTTAGATTAGATGTTAGGAAGAAATTCTTCACTGTGAGGATGGTGAGGCACTGGAACAGGACACCCAGAGACGCTGTGGATGCCCCATCCTTGACAGTGTTTAAGTTCAGACTGGACTGGACTCTGAGCAACCTGGTCGAGTGGGAGGTGTCCCTGCCCATAGAGGTAGAGGGGGATTGGAGCTAGATGACTTTAAAGGTCCCTTCCAACCCAGGCTATTCTCTGATTTCATGATTGTATGATCTTTGCAGACACTGGCATTCAGAACTGAAGGATTTCGTAAGCAGGCAGTGCCTCAGACCCCCAGGGACAGACCTGCTCTGCTCAAACCTGATTTCCTTCAGAGTCTGCTGCTGCTTTTGAGAACCACAGCATCCTGTGAAAATGAATGCCTAATTCTTGTGCAAGGCTTTGCACTTATAGGACTGCAGTCAATAGATGTCAGTGAAGAACAAACATTTCTGTTCCTTGCAAGGCAGCGCTGCTTCCCTTTTCTTCTGGCAGAAAGGGATGGCTGCAGAGCCTGCACCAGAGTGGTCATGTCCCTGCTCCCATGGGATTGCAGGAGTTTCCAAGACAGCTGTTTCTTCTGCTTATCACTGGCCTGCTGGACCAGACTGGAAAGAGGCCTAAATGAGGCATGGGAGTGTAACTGGTGACTTCATGCTTTTCTGTTGCTGTTTTTTCCGCTTGAGCAGCTGTTGGGTGGGTGCTCCCACTTGCTTCCTGTTGGGGCCAAGAGGTGCTGCTGCTCCTCCCTGCTTGGCCCAGGAGAAGCCCCTTCTGTGGGAGCCCAGGAAGGGCAATGTCTCACCACATGCACCCTCTGTCTTTCCCAACCACTGGGTGGGCAGGACAGATAAACAGATTCAGTAACAGGGAAGGACTGTCTCCTGTCAAATTTAATAGGGAAGTTGCTGCACAATTACCTGATGATTTCTGGTCCCTTGAAAAAAGGAGGATTGTGGTCATCTGTGAGGCTGAAACTGGTGAAAGAGTGATAGAACCCGTCAGTCCTTTCTGAACATGGTCTTTTATTGATTGCCTTCACCCACACAATCAGCCCTTTCCATCAGACTTGATTCCTCCTGTCCGATCACCACTAGGTCTTTGCAGCAGGAGTGCCCTTGACTCTTTTTCTGTGGTTTGAGTCTGTCTTTCCTCTCTCTCGTTGGCTGGTCACAAAGGAAACTCCACAGAAATTCCTTCTGGTCTTCCACCTTTACCTTTCCTGCTGACAGATGATTATGAGCAAACCTTTGTCTTGATTCCTTGAGCATCTCTACTCAGACCCAATACAGAAACCTAGCAATTGATCTCCTGCACTGAGTCTTCTGTTTCCCACGACTTCTGGTTACAAAAATTAACAGAACTAGGTAAGATTCCTTCTCCTGCCTGTCCTTCCGACTTCCCCAGACTAATTCACACCTTCTACAAGGTGTGCCTGAAATTATTTGTTGAGACTTTTCCCCCAGTCATTGTTTTTCTCCAAGAAACTGCTTTAGGCATCACTCATTTTATCAGAACTAGTATGACTTAAATTTGGGTTACTAGGATGTTTACTTGGGTACCTTTTCTTCTCTGAGAGTTACTTTAGAAGAAAATTGTGTTATGTTTTCAGGGAAGAGGTTCATAAAGCAAGGCCTGGAATTCCTATGTCCTTCTCGCAGGAGTTCTGGCCCTTCAAATGCTCTGCTCTCTTTTTATCTGAACCAAAGTCCAGGTAAGCCTCAGCAGCAAGCAGAGCAAGGGGACTTCAAGAAGAGCAGGTAGAAGCCTCACATCTCAGGTCCAATGGAGTAAATGTTTAATTCTCTCCTTTCTATTTAAATCAATCTTGAGAAGGACCCTTACTGAGGAAGGTGAAATATATTCCTAGAACTGGAAAGCAGTATTGTAAGCATTTCTATGTAACAGAGGTTGCACAGGGCTTTATTTCTTCCAAGCCTTGTATTGCTGCGCTCTAGGTACATTTTGGATCAGTGTTTCCATATTTTGCAGAGCTGAAATAGCCCCCTCTGTAAATGTTTTAACTGCTGTAGGAAAAAAAAAAAAAGTAAGAGAGGGGAAGAGACGTTTTTACAGCATTTTACTATGGAAGTTTTGAAAGTCCTTTAACATCTCCACAAGCTGCCACCATAATTTGTGGAATCAGACTGACAATTCTTTGAAACATTCCATTTGCATCCCTCTGCTACAGTCATGGGAAGGAGAGGGGGAGTAGCGGCACAATGGGGAGAGCAAGAGAAAAGAGGATGAAAGAAAATGGGAGGCCTAGCAGATACTAGGGGGCCCTGGTTGCCAATAGTGAGCATCACATACCCCCACCCTTTAGTAACAGTGCCTAGCCTGGCTTTTTGGACCTCTGACATAGCTCTCTGCAGCTGCACCAAGCTGTGTCAGTGCCTAGGATGGACCTGCTACCCTGTAGTTTTACTAGCAGAAGCTTTGAATCAGTACCAACCAGTTGCTGCACTCTACCTCAGGTGTGGCTGTATTAAGTGAAGCTTGAGTAAAACTGCATTTTGAGACTAAAAATGCTGTATTTGTACGAAGTGTTGCTGAGCAGATCTTTATGTTGGAAGTAATTTAAATGTGCCACGCAGTGCTAGAGATCAGATGGCAAAACACTTCCTAGCCTATATTTTAATATAATCCCTTCAGCCAGTTTTCAGAAGGGTATGCTTTGACCCCCTCTTTGATCCATGAGGCAAGTCCTCCTCATCCTGTCCCTTTACACACAGTTTCATATTGTAAATACACATGTAACTGCTGCTTTCAGCGGTCTTAATGCATTTAAACTTGCTTGGAAACTTCATTTCCTCAAGGACCATTTGGCTTTTTTCCATACTCAAAGGGCTAGAAAAGAAGAGATCTTTAAGTAAAGTGTTCAAGCATTTTCATTAGCTGGTTTCTCTCCATTTATTAATAGTAGAAGATTGAGACCTGAAAGGAGGGTAACAGTGGTCTATGGCATTTTGGAGGGGGAGAGAGTGATTTTAATGTCAGAAGAGCAAAGTAACACATCAAACTTTTGGCTTCCACGTGGGTAATTTGCATAAAGCAGTGCTCTGGGCAGCATGTCCCTTGAGTTGTGTAGAATTGGTAAATGGCAATGGCCTGGTGTCAGTCAGGCTTTTCTTTCCGTCTCTTCGGCACATAACTTCTGTACCCTTTGTGCAGGTGCAAAATGAGAAGTATTGAGGTCATCTTGCACAAGCCAGGTATGAAATGAAAGAGCCATGTAGCAAGTACGAAGTGTGTGGCTGGAGAGAGATTAGTGTTCAGTAAATAAGGCTTTACCTCAGCTTTTCAACCTCTAAAGTGTGTGGCTGGGGAGAATTAGTCTGGGTAGAAGAGTCCATAAAGCCAGCCTTCAAAGGAAATGTGAGGACACAGAAAACACATAATGGAATGAATCAGAAGAAAAATCTTCATTGAGTTCCTAGAACAATCCCTCGGATGGGAAGACAGTCAACTGATTCTTGGAAAATCTGTGTTATCAGGGCAGGGTAAATAAAGATTAAGCTGTGTCTGAGTTTGTTTACTACAGTGGAACTGTTGAGTTCTACTGCACAAGGACTGCGAAGTAAAATGGTTCTCATCAAAACACTGAAAATTTTTTTCCTGAAAAAAATCAAACAGGAAAAAACACATTTATAATTGCCCAACATATAGTGCAGAAATTTATTTAGATTTCTATCTGTTACGGGTTTGAAATGAGTTTTTCTGGGGAAGGGAGGAAATGTTTGGATTGTTTACTTGTTTGCTTATTCGTAAAACCAGTTTTTTTAGAAACCTGAAGGCAAGCCAAAGTCTCGGAAATCTGCAGAGCTTCTCCCGCCCGTCCTCTGCGGCCAGGTGAGGGACCTGGTGGCAGCAGAGGGACGCAGGGACAGAGCCGTCCCCCTCTTCGCTTACCATTGCAGCAGGGGGACTAGGAGCTCAGCACACTGGCAGACTGGCGCTGAGCCCTGGTTTCCTGTCATGTCAGTTGCGAGCGGGATGTAGCGATGGAGCGGCAGCAGGAGCGACGGAGCGAGGCAGCGCGCACTTGGAGCTGGGATGCTGGCCCCAGTGTGGAGTTCTGTTTTTCCCAGTGGGTCCTGGCTCGCTGTGGCGGGCAGGACCGAGTGGCATCAGCAGCATGGTGCTGTACTCCTCCAATGATGGGTCCCAGCTTGCAGCGGCAGGCAGGACGGAGCGGCAGTGGAATGGAGATGCTCTGTGGTTGCCTGTGCTGGCCCACCGCCCTCCCTCACCAGCAGCTGCACAGGGAGAGCTCCAGGTGGTGTGTGATCTCGGTGCTGCTGGGCTGCAGCTGCTGTCTCCGCCCCTGCTCTGGGTTGGAGGGGGACACCGGCACTGGCCCTTCTCCCAGCGGGAGGCCATGGCTGTTGCTCTGGCTGTCCCGCCAAGCGTGGTGGGTCCCTGCGAGCAGTGAGTGCTCCGTGGGCAGGGCTAGTGGTGCCCCCAGGCCCTGGTCGCATGGCATTTTGGCAGGAACTGCCATTTTGTTCAGAATGCCAGATCTTGGGAAAAGGGCAGAGCCCAATGCCATCCGCCAGTAGGGAGTCAGCCTGGCCAGGATGAAGCCATCGAATTCCTGCAGGACTCCCCGGGCATAAAAGCCTGAACACGGAAGTCCTGCCCTCTCTTTTGGCTTCTTCCTGAACTGAGAGAGGCATGGCTTCCCTCCTCCTAGCTCCTGGACCGTGCGGCTTGCTTCCCCTCGCCTCCATCGGCACAGGCAGCAGCGCGGCGTCATCGGAGCCCCAACTGTGGCACCGGGAGACCACCAGCCAAGCCGCAAGTGATACCTGTCCCTTGGATGTCCCTGGGGGGGAGTGCTTTTCACCTTTTTTTCTGTCATGCAGAGGCTTCGAGGGCCGGGAGGGTACTATCATCAAAGTGGCTTTCCTTTCCTTCCCACTGCTCCTCAGCCGACCAGCCGGCTTTGAGGAGCAGTTTGTTTATTTGTTGTTTTATTGCATGAAATTGTCGGGTTTTATATTCTGTGTATTTTGTTTAGTGCCTAGTGGGTTCTATGAGATCTTTAGTGCCCTAGAAAATAAAAGTGTTATTTGCTGTTAAATCTATTCAGTCTTTTGTCACTGTTTTGCGCTCCTTAGTGGTTCAAACCACCACAATATCAATTGTATTTAAAACACAAACACTGTACAGCATCTAACCCAGAAATAAGTTACATCAAAGAACTACATATTGCAAAAAAAAAAAGAAATATTTTTGTAAACAAACTTCACTACAGATCTTCAAATACAAAGCTGCAGTTTTCAGCTTCAGTATCAATAACAATGTGCAATAAGACAGGTGCTTCACAAATCATGGTGCATTACAGAAGGAGAGTCTTTGGTCCATATCTTGGTAATTTTCTTAGGGTGTGTTTTTAGACTTTTTATATATTCAGTTTCTTATAGGTTTGGTTTTTTTTTTTTTTCCTTTGTATCTTGGGTAACATTCCTAATTCAGATCTAAGAAGCCTGTTCATATCCCCTTGGAGCAGAAAAATATAAATAAATGATGACGTAGAATTGGTTGTCAAAAAATGGGTCTGACGTCTGCCTGCTGAGAACTGAGTTCAGCTCTGGCATTGTGTCAGAATTTTCCTGTTCTCAAAATCTCATGTTTACAATCCTTTCTATTAGAAGCATTATAAACTAAATGGGAGTGCCCACTCAGAATTTCCCACTGATTGCTCTATTTATGTTTGTTGATAACTGGATAGTGTTCTTCATGTGAAGTCAAAATTCATAGATCAAACATTCTGCCATCTTGCTGAGTTTCATTTTCTCGTTAAATATCTCATCAAACCTCATGTTCTGCTTTGGAGTGAAATGGTTCTTCCAATCACCAACAGCACCTAGGAGAGCAGGAACAGAAAGGGCAGTGAAGCTAGCAATATATGAAGCAAAAAATGATTTAAAGGCAGCCCAGTTTTGTTAATTCTAAAGCTGGCACAGATGATTAATATATTCTTAACCATAGTCTCTGTGGTAGGTCATGATTGTGAGTAGTGGTTTTACTGATGTGGTGAAACTGGTGGAAGCAGCTGGATTGTCACCCATAAAGGCTGTTAAACCCTCAGCCTCACAATAAATTAGTGCCAACAAAAACTAAGTGGTGGCTGAAGAGCAGTAGGTTTGCAAGGTGGAATTAGAGCTCCTGGTCATCTTAGCAGAGAAACATCTCGCCATCCTTTATGTTGTATGCCTAGTTGTATGTAGTTAAAGGTCTCTGCCTGGGTATTTTCACAGTCAGTAGAGGAAATCATAGAATCAGAGAATGGGTTGGATTGGAAGAGACCTTACAGACCGTTTTGTTCAAACTCCCCCTGCCATGGGCAGGGACACCTTCCTCTAGGCCAAGTTGGTCAGATCCTGGCCTCGAACACTGTCAGGAATGGGACATCCACAACTTCTGTGGGCAATCTGTTCAAGTGCCTCACCACCCCCACAGTAAGGAATTTCTTCCTAACACCTAATGTAACCCTACCCTCTTTCAGCTTGAAGCCATTCTCCCTTGTCCTATTACTATATGCTCTTGTAAATAGTCTCTTTACTGTATGGTCTTGTAAATAGTCTAAAAAATTGCAGAGTTAGAGAACATTTTAGCTTGTTTACACGTTGTCCTAGTCACCATCTAAAACTCATTAAATGAATGATGCCCGAAAAGCAGTCATATGTCTAAAGTAGATTCCTAAAAAAGGAGCTCAGAGTGACCTAACAGAGGAATCCCATCCTCACACTCACTCTTAAATTCTAGGACTTTCTATAGATGAGATGTTGCGTACAGTTAAATACTTTCTCCTCATGCACGCTGTCTGAAGACCTTGCATCCCAAAACTGATTAAAATAGTGATCCCACTTTCTGAGTGAGATAGCAGACAGAAAGGACAGGGAAAGAGGGCTTGAGGAACAATATATACATATAAGTGTTCTGTAAACTTGCTGAACCTAGCCGAAGCACTGGGATTTGCATAGGAACTACTTGGAATTGAAACTGTTGGGACTTTTCAAATTTTTCAATATATCTTTGTCAAAGTTCACTAACTTAGAAAAATGCATTTAATTTTTTTTGTTTTGTTTTTTTGGCATTTGTTTCAGCTTATTGGTAAAAAAATCCTAAACTAACTGAAGGTACCATTTCCCTATTTATTAAGTGAAACAACTCTTGGTTTTAAATTGTCAATTGTGGAATGGACTGCCCGGGGAAGTGGTGGAGTCACCATCCCTGGATGTGTTTAAAAAAAGGCTGGACGTGGCACTTGGTGACACAGTCTAGTCTAGTTGAGGTTCTAGGGTAAGGGTTGGACTCGATGATCTTGGAGGTCTCTTCCAACCTAGTGATTCTGTGATTCTGTGATTATTGGTTCAAAAATTAACTAAATAAAAATAACCAAAATCCAGTAAACATGATGGGTTTGATTTATTTACTATCCAAATCTGAGGAAACTTCTGAAATGTCAGGAGTGAGACAACAGCTCCTGCAGATATATTAGCAGATATATTAAAGTCACATCTGAACTAAGCACGTTGGAAGATTTTCCCATAGTTTCCAGCTTGATGAAGGTCTGGAGGCTACCCATGACCATTCTTTTGTTGTTGTCATTGTCCATAGGATAAGAGGTGATAAGAGCAGTCTCATTCAAAAGCAATGTGTCTCCCTATTTCTTTTTCCAGTAAATTAAGTGACCTTCGAAGGTGATGTCAGAGGATACATGTTGCAAAAGGCTGAGGAGGTCAACTTTTAGATAAAAAAAGTATAGATAAAGAGTAATGCTAAGTGAACCTTTCCTTTCGGCTCAGCAGCTCCCACTCCCATGGAGCAATATTAGTCAGACTGTTGTTCCAACTCCTCTGTGCTTCTTTAGTACAAGTCTGCATTTGCCGCCAGAGAACTTAGGAGAGAAAGCGATTTTTAAGAGGGCTTCAAATTGAATAATCCTGTGGTTGCTTCCCAGGGCTGACCCCAAATGTCACTATACTCTGCGAAAAACCTGGTCTGTGGCCTCTGTCTGGGTTCCCACTCCTGCTGTGTTAAGCACAAAGAAACTTACCTTTTCGGAAGATCAGCTTCCTGTTGGATGTCAGAGCACACACAGTGTGACTGGGATCGCTGTTCTCCTTTTTTGTGTCATTTTTCATCTCCGAGAATGAGGACTTCATGCAGGTGTCTTGGATATCTTTGTCACTGATGTTTAAACTCAAGAACGAAGCAATTTTCTTTACAACCGCAGGGAGATCCTGAGATACAATAAAAATAAAGCTTTTATATTTCTAAACTGATTATCAGACTTTTAGCTAATTTGAAAAGGATACTTTTTGTTACATAACGAGTTTGTCACACAATTATTTACTTTTGAGAAAAGCCGTTGGATTGTGCAGTTGGCCGGTACTGTAAACTTGATTTCCCTCTTACCCATGCTCACAGAAGTGAGTAAGTGCTGAGTGTGTCATATCAAATACAGTTACATTCCCAATATTACTCCCAGTTCAGATAGAATGTTCTCCTGTCTCTGAGAATCATTTCACTGGGAATAGAGAAATACTCAAAGCTCAGCTTCTGTTTAAGTAGCTTATTTCATTGGAAGTGCTGTCTCTAGAGATCTAACAAATGACTCAGGATCCCAAATAGTTTATTTATATTCCTCATAGTGGATTTTTTCACAAAAAAATGAACGGACTTATTTAAATAATAATAATAAACCCTAACCCTAACCCTATTCATAAAAAAATTCATCCTCTGAAAGCTATTTTAGTATTTTACTTATTTTAAAAAGAAAAAAAACAGAATGGGAAAGCAGTGTCTGCATTCTAATTCCCTTTCACCAAGATTCTTTTTCTACCCCTTCAGCCTCTAATTTTCTTGTTTATTTGGAACTCAAGTACCACTGACTATGACTAGTTCTGTTGTCTTACATCACTTTCTGAAAATTTCACCTGCAATGTTAGACTTAGCAAAATAATGTGTGGCCTTCAATAAATGTCATTGGTTGGTCTTTCCATAGGACCAAGAAAGAGGGACTTAAAATTGTCCTTGTAGCCTGAAGAAAATTATGTAATAGGAGTCCTAGTCCTGCATCTAAGAAATGCATCTCTCACAGGATTTGATATTTATATAATTTGTGCAGTCAGAATTAGTTCACTGATATGGAATTCTATGCAAATATAAAATATGCCCAAAGATATACACTCACATTTTCCTTCTTTCCCCTTTTTCATTATAATTTCCTCTTTGATATATTTATGATGCTAATTTACAAGTAATGCATTCAGAAGCAACAGCACAGAGCATATTTACCTTCTTCATATCTTCATAGAACAAAAATAGGATGTTTTTGTCATCATTATGTTCTTCCCAACTTAAGAAATGATCAAACCAGGAACCGCAGACAACTGAAAAGAAAACCCAGGGAAAAGAAATTCAGATAAACTTTATCCATAAATAACTATGATGGTACCTCACACATCTGGGGGCAAGATCCCTTCATAATGTGTATCCCGTATTCCTCTAAAACAGGTGCAATTCTCTCTGTGAAGCGACACAAACTTACAAAAGTAAAAGCCGAAAAGGTGACCATTCTTGCTGAAATTTGTTTTCCTATTAGAGATGCATATCTATTCCGAGATATGTTTCTGTACTGGAAACAGGCCCCAGGTCTAAGGAAAGGCCAGTAATGAAGGAAGATGTAACAGCCTACCAAGATCTGAGGATCTCGGCAAATGACTGCCTATCAGTTTTCACATCTAGAAATACAATCACTTTGCCAGGAAATGAAATAAGGACTCTGTTAAATGGAACACACTGTTATCAGGTCTCTATTGTCTCAGCAGAAGAGAATCTGTATAACTTTTAAATGCTGAAGTAGAATTATGCGAAGAACTTAGGCAAATACATCGTTCAGCCAAAGAAAGGGATAAAATGGTTTATATCTGAGTCACAGTACTTGTTTTGTCTGAATGCTCCTTTTGCCGGACTATGGGAGGAGAGCACAATTTCAGCTTTCTTTTAAAAAACAGAACTCTGACCTTTCCAGTTGAAAGGGAAGATGAAAATCCCCTTGTAGGCAGTGAGAAGAGGGCTGGACAGAGCAAGCACAGCCTACATTCTCCGAAACCGTCACTTCGCTTTATAACCACCACCACAAAGGTATAACCTTGTAATGGGCATAATTTTGGTTGCAAACTGTGAATTGTAATTAAGTATTAATTAGAACTAATAGTTATAATTAGGCTGAATGCTTCAGTCTGTAGCCCTCTCCAGCAGATAAAGCAGCTTCTGAATGCAAGGTACGTGTACTCCATAGTGTGCAATTAGAACCTCCTCTCCTGGTCAACTACGCTGGGCATGTGGCCAATAATAGCATAGCCTCGTTGGCTCCAGGAGTATGGCATACAGCCTTGGAGTTGTCTCTGTGTCCTAATCCTTGTTTTAAACTGATATTAGCTCTGGAAGAGTACTGCAGGACTGACATCAAGTAGCACAACCTTTGTATGTTTCTATTAGGAGCAAAAGTGACAGCCTTTCCCTTTGCATCACCTCTTATCTATATTTCTGATGTAACCAACATAGTTACCTGTTTATGCCATGTGCAAGCATTCAGAAAGTAGAAAGTGGCTAATAATTTACAGATTAATGAGAAATGCTTTTCAAATTTAATCATAGAATCACAGGATGATTTGAGTTGGAAGGGACTTCAAAATTATTTGTTTCCAATCTCCCTGCCATAGGCACGGACATCTTCCACTAGACCAGATTGCTCAAAGCCCCATCCAACCTGGCCCTGAATAGAATCCTTCTTTCTTTTTTTTCATTGTTGTATGTTCAGAGTTGATAATAAACAAATCAAGATCCTGCAAATGAAGGATCAAATCAAGATCCTGCAAACTGAAGCATGTGCCTCAGGACTGCTCTGAACTAGGAACAGAAGATCTGAGTCAAAGCCCAGAGAAGGCAGTAAACAAATTGACTTTTGCAGCTCTGATGTGAGCCCATGATGACTTCAATGGCACTTTTCTTCCAGAGTTTTCAAGATGATTAATCATTATTGCTGTTATCATTGCTGTAGTGACATGTGTCCTCAAAGGAGTAATAAAACACTAAAAATGGGAGTGGATAACATGAACAAGGTCCTATTGTTAACTTCCATCCCATCACTCATAAAATTCTCCCTCTTGTCCTTGGTCTTTGGACCCCAACACTAAGAAAACACATGAGGCAAAGTGTGTGCAGGATGTTTTTATGGATGTGTCCAGATTCCTTTGAAGGGCTGCCCAAGGCCGTCTGCAAGACTGGAGAAGATGCTAGACCTGCAATCACAGCTATTAGTCACCTTTTGCCTGCACTCAGGCACATGCAGGGCTGGCTGAGCACCTTCAAACAGCTGTGGCCAGCCCAGCTCCCTGTGCATCCGCTCTGAGAAGCTGTGTACACATACCTCCCCCATCACAGCTTAAACATGAATCCCTGGGGTTAGGAGACTGTTATTGAGGCACCTGAGTTGAGGTTGGAAGTTTTTACACAGGCAAATCTGCATCAGAATCAACAGATAGTCAGAGGTTGCAGAGTGCTCATGTGAATTGATGAAATCAGTGTCTTTTCTGGGAGGATAGTTTTTTAACGTGTCTCTAAAGAGCAGCAAGAACCTGCAAAGAGCAGTTGTGCTGAAATGATACAGCTGCTTATCAAAATGACTCCTTGCAGGGCATCCTATTATTTGCTCTTGTTTAGTTCGGCATTAGCATTTATCCTGGTAACCCCCACAACTAATGCCATATGGATAAGGAGTTCAGCAGGGAGTTTTAACACAGTTCACATTTCTTAACTCTTTCTGTGCATAATAAACTAATGTAAAATGCAAGGAGAAAACATTTATCCTTACCATTCCCTTTTAAGAACAAGTCAAAGAAAGCAGTCCAAGTGTCTATAGTGGGAAGGTTTGGGTTGTCTCTGTAGTAATGATACATGGAAACTGCTGTATCTTTTGGATTTCTGCTGAGGTAGATCATCTGTAAATGAAAATTACATTTTTATTAATGATAATATCCTTCCTTTATTTTAAAGAAGCACTATAGGTAAATATAGCATTTTCACAGGCAGTTTGCAGTGTCAAAATCCTTTCCCTTAGGATTCCTTCTTCAATGACTATGCCAATAAATTAGAAATGTATTTGACTCTTCTTAGGCAGGAGTCAGTAGCTGTTGGTAAACAATTCCATGTGGACAGAGCTTTGTTTGCCACAGCTCAGTAATGTTTATATTTTATGATGGAGCCTGTGTTAACTTTAACTCATGAGTCAGTATTCTATCTCTTTCATCTCACATATGAAAACATTATAGTAATTAACATTCACAGGACGGCTGCAATAGTAAATTTTGGCCTTTCACAGAATCACAGAATCACTAGGTTTGTCCCAAAAGTCTGGATCTCTAATCCTTCGTACACTTGAAATTTTGGACTTTTAATATAACATCTGAGATCCAGAGCTTACTTTTAAAGACATCCCACACTACCATGGGAGGAACTGGTCTGGTGGAGTGTGTTCTGCATGGGCATTGAAACTAGATGATCTTTAAGGTCCCTTCCAACTGAGGTGATTCTATGATTCTATGAACTCAAAACTGTGATCTGAATCTGCTTCCCACATTTCCTTTCTTTTCTTTTTGCCTAATTATCTTTATGGGTTCTTCACAAAGCTTCAGCCGGAGGGGCAGAGTACCTTCAACCCCAGAATAGCTCCTAAGTACCCAAGACAACTATTTTCTAGAGACACTAGGAAATGCGGCCATGAGAAAACTCCCATCCCTAATGAGAGATTTCTGACTGAAAGGTGTTGATGTTCTGTTCTGTGTGGTGCCTGGTATACAAATCACCCCATGGAAGCAGTGGAGGAGGAGCAGAACCCAGTCACCAGTCTGAGTCTCTGCTCATGCTGCCTTTGACAGCTGATCAGCTGTGTCTCCAAAATTCACAGCACACCACTTCTGTAAACTGTAAATAATTCAAAAATTATTTAGGATCAATAGGACAAAATAGATTTCTAATAGACACCTAACATATCTTACTGCTTTGGTGTAATTTTTTGTCTTACCTTGCATTTCTTATTCTTGAAATTTGAAGGTAACATGTTGTAGTCTAAGTGTGTTGGGATGATTCTCTGTGATGAT
Organism: Serilophus lunatus; assembly: GCA_013399895.1. Lineage (NCBI taxonomy): Eukaryota > Metazoa > Chordata > Aves > Passeriformes > Eurylaimidae > Serilophus > Serilophus lunatus. The sequence goes on along the minus strand of VXBA01004606.1, from coordinate 1,489,210 downwards.
AGTTGATTCAGTTCCTCCAATTTGGAAATGTCTCCAAATTCAATGGGAGATGTTACTGTACTTTGAGTACCGTAAAGCTTTGTCACAATTCCTGCAAGCCAGTGGGTGCCTGCAGAAAAGGAATTTTAAGAAAATAAACAAGCAAACAAATATTTACTACTGAGAAAATATGTGGTACATGCTTTTTCATAGGCAAGCACATTGCCAGCAAACAAGTGATACTTCTAATGCCCCAGAATCATGAAACTTTACGTGGTTGAATAATTTCATCAGCTCCAAAAAAACCCACCAAAAAACCAATTGAAAGATGAGGGTTCTAGCTGTAGTACAAAATAACTCTGGAAGAAGTGTTAATAGTGGTACTGAAACAATCTCATTAGGAAAACTGCTTGTTAGCTGAGAAGAGGCTATATTATTTTCATAATTTATTTTAGAATAACCTGTTTGTTTGATTGTTTTTTTCCTTATAGTAACCTGAGTCTGTATATTTGGAAAGAGCTGATGGTGCTTCCCCTTTGGTGTGTGCTTTTGTGTGTAAGAGGGGCTGTTGGAGAGGGGATAAGACATCAATAAAGCTGCAGCCAAGAATCATACAAATAGCTTCATACAACTCTTGACTTGCTCCTATTTGAATGTAGAAAGATTTTGCTTACAACTGAGGAACATTTATTTGCATTCCAATATGAAAATACCGGAGGTCATTTTCAATTTCATAATCAAAAGGTAGGTAAATGACCCATATTTCTTGTAATTTGAACACTTACTGACAGAATAATATATTCACATATTCAAACGTCCTTTCCTGTTTCTTTTACACAGAAAATTCCCAAGTAGTTTAAGCACAGAACATGAAACACACAGTTGAGACTTACTGCAATTAACAATTAAAACTAGAACTTACCAGATTTGGGATAGGAAACCAAAAGGACATCATCTTCTCTAGCATCAAAAGCATCCAAGGATTTTAAGAGTTCTGGAGAAGACCTGGTGGTAAAGAGAATCCCCTTAAACTTGTGTGTGAGTTCTGTCTCACTGGAGTTGGACATGGTTGCTTAAGTCTTGGATTCCTGCAAATCAGATAACAGGGAAATGATGAGGATTTAAGAAGTACTCCTTAGTCAGATGGTTTGAAGTGACAAATTGAGACTGAGCAATACAAACCTCATGCTTATATACCTTGCTACACGCTGTGAAGTCTTGTCAGATATTGATTTTTCCAGCAGTTGATAAAGGCAACTGACATATTAGAGATATTAATAAATAACTGGAATGCAGAGTCATGAAAAATGCAGATCATTTGTCATTTATTGACTCTCTAGATAAAGGGATGAGGTAATTGTCAAAATGTAATTGTGCAAAATGACAAGAATGAACATTATGATGATGCTGTAAGTCACACCTTGTTGGAAGCTATTTTACCTTCCAATAAGAAAGCTGCATCTTAAAATACTTTTTATTAATACAAAAACAATATCTTACGTGAAAGAAATATTTTTTGTTTCATTTTATCAAATATACAATAGCCCGAACTGACAAAAATGCAAGTCAATTCCAAATGCTTGGATCTTGTGATGTTAAGGAATAGTGTTTTGAAGATTTTTCTGATTTCAGCCTGAGGAATCTTAAAAACAGAAGCACTTAGAGGCAAAATAATTTTTTAAGATGTCGTATGTCTCCATAAGAAGAGGATAGACAGCAAAAACACAGACTTGGAATAGATATTTAGCATTGGCTTGAATCCTGCATATTTCATGCCTAGAAGTAGTTGGAGTAAATCTTTCCCCACAATATGCAGATTCATTAAAATAAAACCACTTTCAGGAAAGAGGAAGTTCTCAGTTAATTATCTGGTTTCAAATGGTTGGGGGTTTTTTGAAAATGTTTCTGTGAAAATTGTCATTGCTGCTTTTCAAACAGAAAGCTCCACTTTCATTTAAAGTGACCTTAAGCTGTGCAAATGTATCACGATAAAATAAGCAACTTAGTTTCGAATCAAAACACTTTACAATGCATAGAATTTTCAATTTTCCTTTCAATGGCTACAAATTAATTTACTCTTTTTTACATTCTTTTCCTGTAACATCCAGTGACTTCACTACTCCTACTGAAAGCCTCCTTCAATCTAGTCAGCTGAGGCCTTTTGTTATCTTCAACTTGAGAACCTTTATGCAAATATTCTTATAAAATGAAGCAGACCTTTGGGAATTTCCCAAGTTCCCCAATGTTCCAGTTCTTTTTTTTATCATAAGGAATACCTGGGTTGACAAGCAGATGTACTCCCACGATCCCTGAAAAGAAGTTAATAAATAGACATGCACTTCCAAGAAACACCTGAGTGGTCAGGATTACTCACAAGGAGTAAGTACAGAACCTTCTGTAATTGCTTCTTTCTAGTCCAATTTCCAGAAAAGCCAACAGTATAAGCCCCACCTTTCTTTTATTTGCAGTATTGACAGCCTGCCACTCAAAGAGAAGTGATCTTCTTGCCTGTGTTGCCTATAAAGTTGCCCTTAAACAGTTACCACCTGCAAAATGTACTCTGTGCTATCAGTAATTCCGAGTTCCAGTTATGCAGGGCCAGGTGGGGTTGAAATAATGGAAATTACGCTCCAGAGAGATGTTCCCTATGACTAGGGATGAGAGGAGTGGAGGAGTCTTTCCATGAGGTCATCCAGTGAGTTAGTGGGGGTACAAGAAACTGGTTACTTTAGGTATACAAAGTATGTTTGAGGCATAACGACACCTGTTTCTGTGCTATTCTGAATATCTATGTTAATCTGAATATAGAGATTTCCAAGGTTTATTTTGTAGTCGTCATTCTAATCACATCCATGTAGCTCAAGCTTGTAAAACTTTATTGCCTTGACCTGGCACAAATAATTCATTGTAAAATCTTTTGAATATTTACTATGCTTATTACATTTCATTTTCTCTTGCATTCCTTTTATGTTTTGAGTCAGCACATTTGCCCAGTCTAATGACTTGGACCTGAATTAATCATTCACAACAGAAATTGCTAAGGTGTAAAACAGAAACAATACAGTAGCCAAGAAAATTTAACTCTTTGAACTCATCTCAGTTGCTTTTTGGATTAGCTTATTTTTTCAGCATATATAATGGTAATCCAGGGGAATGAAGCTGGAATTCTTCTCCTCCTCAAATGCTGCCTATACTAGGAAAATAAGGCACATCTTTGCAAGGGTACAGTATCCTGAACTGCAATAACTTTGGGAAAAGAGACTACTCAGCACCTTGCAGGAAAACACTGTTATTATAACTATGCTAACTCTATTGCCATAAAAAGCACATTATAGCTACGTTACCCAGAAAGAGCACAGATTTAAAGAAGACCATGCCAAATTCTCCATCCAACTTTGAATTTCTTATTTATTGGTATCTATATATCTACATATATCTACTTATATATAGCAGATACTGTGATACTGTGATATATATATGTATATATACGTTGTGATTCTGATATCGTTTGCCTGATGTCTGCAACAGGTTCTGAGGAGAGTCTCCCAATGCCATGTTGTCCTTGTCCTGGTCTCTGGCCCTGCTATCAGTCACGATAGAATGCACATGTTACCAGCAGGTTTCACAGCTACTTTCTGGCAAGAGACTCAATGCTAAAGCTGATGTTTGAAGGTTCTCCATGATTTGAGCAAAATACAAATGGGCAATTGGACACTGTGCTCCCTGGGCTGCTTCAGTCCAGCTCCTCCTGTCTCCGTGTCTAACTTATCTTTTCCCATCTATATCCTTGTCTGGGTAGCTTCTTTCTGTTTCTTTAAATGACTTAAAAAATTTAACTGTTCTGTTCCTGCCTCTACTCTGCAATCTCCAATTCAGGATCACCATCCTCTTCTCTGCCTGATAAAAGACAGTACCTTGTACATTTCCTTCAATTGAAGCTTTCTCAGCTGAGGCCAACCACAACACTGTTCCCCTCCACACTCACCTTGTTGCTGAAATCCTCCAAAATCCTGTGGACAAATAAGACCCTCTAACGCTGTATCTTTATTGTCAATGAGTAAGGCTTTACTTTGTTCTTGGTCAGGAGGTGTGTGTTCAGCTGACAAAATCCTGGCCTCCACACAGATGTCTATAAATTTTTAGCAAGCAAAGAAGTTAGTGTTCTGTGGTTCTAAATTACATATTTCTTTTTCATTAGTTAGCGTTCTATCCTTTATTAGTTGTTTATTTCTCACTGTTTTTGTTAATTTGTCTACATTTTAGTCTTTTTAGTATCTTTTTCCTCCAGTAGGGACTTTCCAACATATATCCTGTCTTCGTTAATCTCTTCTTCATCTTCTGGTTTCTGCAAAATGTCCTTGTAGTCTGTGAAACCTGCATTCTAGATGTCTAACTTCAACAATACACTCTTCTCTCTAAGATTTTGTTCATTGAAACATATCAGAGTTAGTTATCAAAACTTAAAGTTTCAGTAATTTTCCCAAGCCATGTTCCCACAATAGCAGCTTATGATAACTTTGCTAAATGCTAACTAAAGGTGATTTAAGACTTAACACCCTATTTATGATAAATTAAAACAACGAACTAAAAAGTTTCAATTAAAATCATTGAAAAAAAAATAGAAAATTTATATAATTTCTAGGAATCTCAGGCAGCATGTACTAAAATATATTGTGACACCGTGGAAAATATGCAGACAAAGTCATTTCTGTTGGTTACACAAGTAAAAATTTGGATGTACAACCACAGTGTTCTGAAAGTTTTCAGCTAACACTGTCAAGCATTACGTTGCTCATTTTTGAAAAGTCCTAGAGCTGTGAAATATTTCAGTCTTGTCATAATGAATGGAGAAGTAAAACTAACACAGCCAGTCATAAGGTTTTTTTTGCTCCAATTCTCCACCAGATAGAGCAGATACCTGAAATTGGTATAAGTTATGTGCATAAAGACTGTCCTTGTGCATCTATGGAAAGTTTTTAGAGAGGCTTTGCAGCAGTAATGGAAGAGTGACATCTTTCAAGATTATTTTATTGTAGAATATCAAACACAACTGCTGTTATAAAGTGTGCGAGACTGATCTCCAAGGCAGAAGTTCAGCTAGAGAGCTCATGGTTATAGATATGTGTAGTCCCTTCCACAGGTCCAATTTCTTTTTCATGCCTCTACAATGGTCTAAACCCAACAATCTTTTCTGCAGGGATCAGTCCATCCAGTCTTTGCATTCAGAGACTCACAGGATGGTTTGGATTGGAAGGGGCCTTAAAGTTCATCTCATTTCACCTCTCTGTCATGGGCAGGGACATGTTCCACTAGACCAGATTGCTGAGTGCCCCATCCAACTTGGCCTTGGATATTTCCAGGGACAGGGCAGCCACAACTTTGGGAAACGTTCATGTCCACAGGTATCTTTTTTTCCTCTGCTTTGGTGCAGTGACTCTTCATGTGCCCCACATCTCCTCTCTTCTTTCCATGGAGAGGGATGATGTGATTGCTGGTGTTGGCACATATACTGAGAGCCCCCCATTACCTGGGTGCAAATCTTGGGCCACCTCCTGAATCATCACCTGAGTCAATTTCTGTGTGGTTTCAAACCGCTTCTGAAATTTTTTTGGAGTCTTGCCACCCCACTGTAGACTTTGTGGGAAGAGAGCGAAGGCCAAGAACCGAAATGGCGCCAGTTCATGGTTGTTCCAGGTTGTCCGGTGAACTGACATGTCCTTAAATAATAAAGAGAAAGGATTCAGCTTTACCTGATGCATCTGGGAGAACTGAAGAATTTAACTTCAAGGGTTTCAATTAAATCCCTGAAGCATCTCATTTACATTTTTGATCAATGGCTATTTATTAGAGACAACCTGCAAGATGTCGGATGCATCATGAGAGGTCAGACTGTTTGAGAAGTTAGGGCACCTTAGTGTCTGGATGCCAATTGTTTAGGAACCTAACCCTGGGCCCTCATGTGGTTCTAAAAATCCCCCAGTTTCAGGGTGGGTGTAGGGCTGCTCATCAAGACTCATGATAACATTCCCTCAGTGTACTCTGAACTGGTCCCAGCTATCAGGTAGTGTGACTTAACTAAAAACACTTCACTGAAATTGACAATGAGTGGTTTTGAACTTCCAATAACAGTTCTCTTCCTGGTAGGCTTGGTTGCAGTGTCTCAGTGCTTCCAGGTAAGCCTCCCTTCATTAACCCATATTTCAACACTAATCAAGCACTATAAACTAACAACTGCTCTCAGTAGTCTCTGACTTCATAGGCATTTCTATCTGTAGCACCTATGCTTGTATTTGGTAACACTGTAAAGGAAGTCAACCATATGTGCAGAGTCACGTTGCATTTATGGCATGTCAGATTATAAAGTTCCCTGATCTTCCTTTATCCCTCTTACAACAAATAATTGCCTGAGGATATTTTGTGCCACATCCACAGCTGATACAGCTAATCATAACCATCCCTTTGCTGCCAGCAGAGCTGTGCCTCTTGGAGAGCTGGCAGGAAAATGGCATCACCAAGGTCACTGCTATCCCTCCAGCTCCTGCCCAGCAACTGCACATGATGAAACCTTTGAGGCATGAACACCTATTTAATGAGGACGTGAAGGCATAGCAGGGGCAGAAGTGGCAAAACAGAAAAATCAAACAAGGATTTTGGTCTTCAGTGGTCTAAAAGAGGTGATGCTGTGTGAATGGAGGAGGCCTCAGCCAGGTAAACACTCTTCCTTGCAAGTACTTGTCTATCAGGGTGGGGTTGCCTAGGGTCATTTCTAGGTCTCCAAGGTGAGAGAAGAGGCCGTGGAGGCCTGATATATTCTTTACTTATCTTTATTGGCCAGTCTACTGTGGAGGGTTATTGGCACAGGATTAAATGACAAAAAATAATGAGTCACCCTGTTATTGCTTGTGCACAAGCACTTCACATGCTAGGAACTTCATTGGTAACTTCAAATGTTTCCACTTGTTAGCATAACTGGATAGAAACTGTGTGATGTTTTGAGACATGTATACAATAATAGGCTAAAGTATTCTGTAGGGAGCCAAGTAAATTCCAGAAAGAAAAGCCTTTTGATATGTATGACCTTCAGAGGTATACACCATGTAGAGAATCACTGCATACAGCAAAATCAGCAAACGAGTCTGATGGCAAATGCTGTGCTGCCAGTCCAGGCTGCCTTTAAATCAGCATCCAGCTAGCCACCATTGCACCTGGGAAGGCTTGTGGGCCACAACCAGTGGAAGTGTATCAAGGAGAAGAGGAGTGCTGGTGTCTCTCTGCACAGTGGCAGAGAGGCTCCTATCTGCAGTGAAAAGGTCGAAGGAAAACTCTTGTTCTTAAGGGACTGTTGTAGTAGACCCGGCGATCTTAGTAAAAACTCGAGCCACGGGAGACAGGTTTTCGTCCAGGAAGCCATTTAATGAGAGAACTCACAGCTTTTTATACGTTTTAGTAACCTGTGCGTTAACATTTCATTGCCAGAGACACTTGTTGTTAACCATTTCATTGGTCAAAGTTGAGCATTACACAATCTTCTTTTGCTTTGAGGACTTTCACTATGTTTTAGAAATATTCGAGATTAGTGTTCAAAACATGTTTTTCCAAGAGACACCTGCTTGCAAAAACATGTTTTTGTGAAACTGCTTGTTATGGGAAAGAAATTTGTCTTTGCTCAACAAACTCCAAGACTACCGTGTTGCAGCTTCAAATTGCTGCAGAGACCATAGCTATGATTTGAGAAAATTTCACCATTGTTTTGGTATAGCCACATTCCTCAGTGTTTTTCAATTAGCAGATGTTCTTTATCTTTAGCCTGCCTGCTCGAGCTTCTGTGAGAAACAGAAACCTCTCAGGCTAACTTTGGATTTTGCTAGACACAGAGGTACTTATGCTAACTTTGAAACTCTCAAAATTTAGGCCCAAAAGACTAGCTTTTTAGTTACAAACAGATTCTGCAGTCCCAATACCAACTTTAGCCTCCCCTCCACAGCAGAGAGCTGAGCCCCACAGCCCCCTTGTTGTGATGTTCCCTGCACCCCTACCTTCCTTCCCAGCAGAGCTATGTTGCTGTGGTCATAGCTTATTTTAAGCTTACCTTAAGGACCTATCTTAAGGTCCCTTATTTCAAGGTTCTTTAAGGTCTCTCAGTCACAAGTTATTAATAGATATGAACTGTAAAAAGCTATGGGAAAATCAGGAGATGATAGGAAGGAACCTGGAAGCATCAGGAAGAAAGTCAGCTCCTTCTCACTCAGCACCAGTGTAGCCTGGTCTTGCCCAGAACTGTTAGTCAGTCCTAGAGACACAGATTAGTTCCAAAGTCCAAATGGAAGATACTTGGCTGGCATTTATTGCAGCTTTCTGTCATTTGGAATGGGAACAACAGTTGAAACACAGGTCGGGTCCAGACTGGATAAGCGAAACAGGTGTTTGGTGCCAATTCTCTGCCTTTGTGCCATTCATTCTGCAAAGTTCATATTTCTTCTCTGTTTTATGAGTTGCTGTTTGTTTTGTTTCATTTTTTAAATATGTTCTTGTGTTATATGGACTCTTTAAGCATAAATGTTTTATGTAGGTATGTGTGGTCTCTGTGGCCTGGTTTTGACAGCAGGGGGGCTACAGAGGTGGCTTCTTTGAGAAGCTGCTGGAAGCTTCCCCCATGTCCAGCAGAGCCAATGCCAGCTGGCTCCAGGCTGGACACACCACTGGCCAAGGCCAGGCCAATCCTGAGTGGCAGTAACGCCTCTGTGATATTTAAGAAGGAATTAAAAAATAGAGTGGGTGGGCAGATGAAGAAGATGGCAGTCAGAGAAGACCAGAGTGAGAACGTGTGAACTACAATGCAGACATCTAGGTCAGTGGAGAAGGAGGAGGTGCTCCAGGGCTGGAGCTGAGGTTTCCCTGTAGCCCAAGGTGAAGCAGCTGTGCCCCTGCAGCCCATGGAGGACCACAGGGATGTGGAGATTCACCTGCAGCCCTTGGAGGAGAGCTGCAGCAAGAGGGTGCTTGAAGGAAGCTGTGACCCCATGGGAGGCCGTTGTTGGAACAGGGTCCCGGCAGGGACCTGCTGACCCGTGGAAGCAGGTTTTTCCTGGCAGGACTTGTGGGCTGTGAGGGACCCACGCTGGAGCAGCCTGTATCTGAAGGACGGCACCTCGTGGAATAGTGACCCATGTGGCAGCAGTGTCTGAAGAACTGTTGCCCCTGGGATGGACTCACACTGGAGAAGTTCATGAAAGACTATCTCATGTGAGAGGGACCCCATGGGAAGCAGGGGAAAGACTCCTGTCCATGAGCAGCAGCAGAAACAACAACTGGCCATAACCCCATTTCCCTGCACCACTGGAGGGGAGAGGAGGTAGAACTTAGAAGGAGGGAGGTGGGGCCAAGGTGTCTTTAAGGTTCATTTTACTTCTTATTCTCTTGTTCTGATTCTGTTAGTAATAAATTTAATTAATATCCCCACTTTGAGCCTGTTTTGCCCCATGATGGTGATGAGCAGGGGATCTCTTATAGTCCTTATCTCAACCCATGAACCCTTCATTATATTTTCTCTTCTCTGTCTAGTTGCAGAGTAGGGTTCCTAGTGTTCAACCACGGTCAAACTACTACAACAGGAAAGAGAATTCCTACTGCATACTTGTCCTCTCTGGCATAATCAGATGTAGTTCAGAACAAAGGAACAATAAATCACGATTCTCTGCCACACGGCATTTTAGTCTTAATATTGGACACAGTGAAAAAACCCAACACTTTTTTGTGGTTCTAAAGGAAACTTTCAAGACAGATAGCTGCCTAGACCTTTTCCTGGGATGCAGCACATGTGAGATGTCATTTTGGCTCAGACTAAAAGGTACAATAGCTCCATAGTTCCTACAGTCTAACCAAAAGTCTAACATACCATATGATTTCATCCAGTTGTATCTGGTCAGTTGTCAGCAGCTTGTGGAACATAGGTGTATTTTCCATCTAGTTGTGTTTAAAGTCTTCATTTAGAAGAACAGAGAAGTCACTTCAGCCACTTCTTTCCTGAGAGTTAATTACTGTCACTGTTACATCTTTGTCTCATACCTAAGTTAGAAAAGGGATTTTTACAGATGTGAACAATCATGAATCCATCTGCCTTGTTTTTTTCTACACCTTTGTGGGAGGTGCTGAAATATAAATGGCTTAAAATCCTTCATCTTACCTGAATTTTCCATACACACCATCATCCTAAAAAAATCCATGACAACCCAGACTTATAACATACAGTGCCGAAGACAATGGGTTCCAGTCTCTTTGGGATTTATTTCCATCACGACACTTGCACAAAGCAGGGACAAAGTGGGAGGATGTCTGTGGGTTTGGGCACCAGAATGCCATGGAAAATGGGCTGCCAGGTCCAGAAGCTAAATACCTGCTGTACTCAGATATGCCAGGTGTGATTAGGATCCTGCTGGGCTAATGCAGTGCACGAACTGGGGCTTGCAGCAGTCTGCCTGTCGTCCAGAGCATGCGCTGCTGATAGAACTACCTTGGGAACTAGTTGTTGGAGTGTATCCAAAGATTCTGGAGATTGTCCAAAGAAGGGCAATAAAGCTAGTGAAGAGCACAAGTCCTTCAAGGAGTGGCTGACTGAGCTGGGGCTATTAAGCCTGGAGAAAAGAAGGCCTAGGGGGGCCTTTTTGCTTTATACAACTACCTGAAAAGAGGTTGTAGTGAGGTGTGTGTCAGGCTGTTCTACCAGGTACAAGAAGAAGTGGCCAAGTTGCACCATGGGAGGTTTAGATTAAATAACACAGAACATTTCTTAATGGAAAAGGTTACCATACACTGGAACAGGCTGCACAGGGAAGTGGTGAACTCACTCTCCCTGTTAGTGCTCAAAAAGTTTGTGGATATTGCACTTGAGGATGTGGTTTAGTGATGAACATGGTGATGGTGGTGCTGGATTGATGGTTGGACTCGATGATTTTAGAGGTCTTTTCCAACCTTAACAATTCTATTATTCTATCCAGCATTCATGAAACTAGAGAGCAAGCTGGCTTTAGGCCATTTCTTCTGAGGCTACATCTGGAGTACTGCGTCCAGTTTTGGATCTCCTGGTACAAGAGAGGTATTGACAAACTGGGATAAGTCCAGCAGAGGACCATCAAGCTGGCTGGGGCTGGAGCTGGAGCTCACAAGATACTAGGGAAGCTGGGGGGGCTGAGCCTGTTCAGCCTGGAGGTCAAGGAGAGTCCTTAATAATGTCTGCAGCTACCTAGTGGGTGCTTGTGGAGGAGATGGAACCAAATACTTCTCAAGAGGTACACAGCAACAGGATGTATGGAAACAAACACGAGCTGTGAAAAAGCTGATTTTAGTTAGATATTAGGGAAATGTTTTTGTCATGGCAATGGTGAAATGTTGGAATAGGTTTCCTAGAGAGACTTTAAAATCTCCTTCCTCAAAATGATTCAACATTAGAGTAGGCAGGGCTTTGAGCAAACCAATCTAAGTTGGTATTTTGGGTGCTTAGAACAGGAGTGGAGATAGATGCACTCCAGAGTTTCCTTCCTACCTGGATTGTTCCATGATTTGGTATTTCAGGACTGAGTGGTAGGACCACCGTTGAAACACAATCTTTGTTTGTATAAATACAAAGCGGATGTCTTCAACTGATGAATGTTGTCTTGATATATATACTGTTCTGTGGATAGCAAGGTAATGGAAAACCTCAGTAAAATAAATGGAGATAAGATATTGATGTGGTAACTGCCACTGCAAGATCAAGTCTTTCTGAGTGGATCTTAAAAGCAAAATTTCCACCCAAATAAGCAATAGAAGAACAGTCATCGCAAATCCAACTACTGTTCTACCTAGACTAGTTTTTCTTTTCACTAGCAACGACTTTTCCTAAAGTTAACTGGTGCAGAGTGGAGGTGTCTTCCCCATCACCACTAATGAATACTCATTTTCAACCCTAAAAATGCTGTGTAAGGCCTGCAAAGACCTTTGAAACTTTTAGAATATAATTGAGAAATGATGTATTATATGCGACCACATCACAAAACCAATGATGCCGCTCAGCTGAAATAGTTATCCTTGTCTTAACATGACTAAGAAAATGGAATGCAATCTAGATTAACTAGGCTGAAAACCTTTAAAGACTGCTGGGTCAACATCCACATCAATCTTTAAATTCATGGATCCACATTAAGACACCGTCCAGTTTCCTAGGATTAATATTTCACATTGTCTGTCTCTCTTTTTCCAGAGTTATCTTGCCATAATAAATTGTGTGATTAAGGTGTAATATGGGGTTATCTATTAGTTCTCTTTTTTATTATTCTACTTGTTGACTCAGTAGCTCCCACACAGCTAACCAGCTTCAGCAACTTTCATTCACAACAGCAACACCTTAATTACCTGCCTGAGTGCAGAGTTTCTTCAGATACAATTTAATCAGCAAACTTTTGCAAAATTCTCTTATGCTGTCAGCTTAGAAATAACTTCATGAGCTATTTTATTTTTCTCTGAAGAAAAGCAAATGCTTTTGAAGACCGGCAGGTTAAATGCAAAATTGAACAAATTAGTACCAGCATTACAGATCTAGAATTCCAGCTGCTTTTCACAAAATTGCTCTCTATTTCCTGCACTTTCATATCATTATTTCTTATACTTGTAACGTCCTGGTATTATTATTATTATTATTCTTATTATAAAAAGTGAAGAAAATGTAGCTGACCGAGGGATAAAAAGAAAAGTTAATGGAAAAGAGAGAACAGAGTTAACTTCTGCTTAATGGATTGCAGTCAAATTCATAAAATGATTCTTAAAATACAGTAAATATAAATATCAAAATATAGACTTATATTTCTTCATGGTATTAAGTATGTGGAGCATTTTTCCTCAAATCCTTATACCTTATTAAAAAATGTTTCTTTCCTTCTTGCATAAATGTACCTGTAAGGTCACTCCTGTGATTTACGTTCAGAAAAAAGGAAATAATGTTGAGTTTAGTGGGAGCAGTTTGTTTCTGTATGGATGGCAGGATCTGGATTTTTCAAAACTAGATCTGACTGATGGAAAGAGAGGGCTTTTAGGAGGGAAATAAAAAAATTAAATGTTAACAGCTGCAAGAATGTCACTTTGCAACAATTCTTGATTGCTGAATGTAAGGTGAAATAATTATGTGTGTGACTTTTTAAAAAGTGTATGCAGAACTGACATATGAAAGAATGACTTTAGAATGTGGAAACGAGTATATAAATATATGAAATGAGTGTATCTAAATGTAATGTGGATTTTCTTTTATTTGTAAAATCAGAGAGATCTTCAAATGAATATTTATGACTCTTGCAAACATCTCACTTAATTATCAGGTCTATTTCTTTTCTTTAAGTTTGTAAATTGATTTATCCTGCTGACAGTGAATGTCGTAGCATCACAGGTCTGCCCTCATTATCAGGCAGCACAACAAGCAGTGACGACATCATTCTCATCTGATGAATATATATTCAAATCCTCAAGCTATTTTTCAATTACTTTGGTTGCTCTTTTGATGGGATGTGAGAGAGAAGTGCAGAAGGAAAACAGTGCAGCCAGCCAGTATCAGACCCCTTAGTGCAGAATTAATGCTTATTTATTTTTGAGACAGAAGTCTAGAGGTGCACCTTTTGTGTTGGGCATTGTGCTACTGTTGGGCTTTAAATGAGTGGATAGCATTTTGATTGATTTAAATTAATTTCTAAAACCTACTAAATTAGATTTATGGTATTATATGGATTTGTAATGAACAGAGGTGAGTTCTACCATTAAGGTGTCTTTCTGCTGACTATCAACCAGTAGTGGAATAGACATTCCTTCTTTTATAAATAAATAAATTAAGGTATGGCAAATACTAGGGCTTGAATGCAGTTCCTAATATCTCAGTTTTGAGCTCTGGAATGTGATGAACATGGTTTTAGATACCAATATAAATATCAAATAATATGAATAAAAAAACCCAGTCAGTTTAAAATTCATAAACATGCATCTGCCTTCTGAAGCTGAGCAAGTTAAATTCTCCCTCTGTTCTGAAGGTGCCCTTTTAGCTGCCTGACGAGGTTTAATGTGACTGCCTGATGCAGGTAGTTCTCTTAGAGAACTTCAGTAGACTTGAGCTTTGCATCTCAGTATGTCTTCTGTGTGGAGCAGCACAAGAGGAAGCAAACTGTTTCGCCCCAAGCCATCTGGCATGTTTTAGGGGAATCACAGGGTTGTTTCATTCTGGCCTTCCCTGCTCTCATGGAAAGAGGATGATGAGTCTGTGCAAAGGGACCTGAGCTTTCTTGGGAATGTGCTTCTGCAGGGACCCTGGGAACCAGCTTGGGAAAGCTGGCACTTCTTCCATGTTCTAGGGTAATTTCCCCTCAACATACACTCCTCTTCCTCCTTCCATCACTTTTTCCACTGCTACCTTGCTGATATGTGCTATTGAGCTGTTAGTACTAGTAGTAAAGATGTTTAAAAAAAAAGCTGATCTTTGCTGACTGACAGTTCTTGCTACTGTATAGGCAGATCACAAGCGGTGGTTTATTGGAGGATATAAAATCAGGCACTTAAGAGCTGCTACATCTCTCCTTCTGCTGACTACTGCTCTTTCCCTTCACTCAACACCTCTGAAAGACCTTATACAAAAAGAATTTCATGTGAGGGAAGTAACGAGAGGAGCAAGACCCAAAGATATACAAGAGCATTATGACTTGCCTGGAGGTCTCAGAGTGGTGTCCAAGATCCCAAGGCTAAGTCTCCTGGCATTTTTATATGTCAGGAGGTCCAGAGTCAGTGGAAGTATCACAGTATCAGCAAGGTTGGAAGAAACCTTAAAGATCATCAAGTCCAACGCATAATCTAACAGCTCATCATCTAAATTATGGCACCAAGCACCTCATCCAGCTACTCTTGGACACCTCCAGGGTTGGTGTCTCCACCATCTCCCTGGGCAGCCCATTCCAATGGCAGATCACCCTTTGCATGAAGAGTTTCTTCCTCATATCAAGTCTAAACCTCCCCTGATGGAGCTTGAGACTGTGTCCTCTTGTCCTGTCACCAGTCACCTGAGAGAAGAGACCGACCCCCGCCTGACTACACCCTCCTTTCAGGTGGTTACAGACAGCAATAAGGTCACCCCTGAGCCTCCTCCTCTCCAGGCTGAACCACCCCAGCTCCCTCAGCCCCTCCTCACAGGGCTTGTGCTCCAGCCCCTTCACCATCCTCGTTGCCCTTCTCTGAACAGGTCCTAATAACTCAACATCTCTCCTATACAGAGGGGCCCAGAACTGGACACAGCACTCAAGGTGAGGCCTCACCAGTGCCGAGTACAGGGGAAGGATAACTTCCCTAGTCCTGCTTGCCACACCATTCCTGATGCAGGCCAGGATGCCATTGGCCTTCTTGGCCGCCTGGGCACACTGCTGGCTCATGTCAAGTGTCCCATCCACCAGCACTCCCCAGTCTCTCTCTGTCTGCCCACTCTCCAGCCACTCCAACCCCAGCTTATAGCTCTGCATGGGGTTATTGTGACCAAAGTGTAAGACCCGGCACTCGGACTTGTTGAATCTCATCCCATTGGAATCTGCCCATCTCTCCAGCCTGTCCAGATCCCTCTGCAGGGCCCTCCTACCCTCCAACAGATTGACACCCGCTTCGAGCTTGGTGTCATCTGCAAACTTACTAATGAAGGACTCAATCCCGTCATCAAGGTCATCAATAAAGATATTAAACAGAACCAGGCCCAGCACCAGTCCCTGAGGAATGCTACTAGTGACCAGTTGCCAACTGGATGTGACACCATTCACAACCACTCTCTGGGCTTGGCCATTCAGCCAGTTCCTAACCCAGCACAGGATGCTCCTGTTGAAGCCCCGAGCTGCCAGCTTCTCCAGGAGTGTACTATGGGAGAGTGTGTCGAAGGCTTTACTGACGTCCAGGTATACTACATCCACAGCCTTCCTCTCATCCACCAGGCATTACTTGGTCATAAAAGGAGATCAGGTTGGTCAGGCAAGACCTACCCCTCCTAAAACCCTGCTGGGCTGGACCTTATCCGCTGGTCATCCTGCAGATGTTGCATGATTGCTCCTAGGATTAACTGCTCCATAACTTTTCCTGGTACCGAGGTCAGGCTAAAAGGTCTCTAATTACCTGGATCATGTTTCTGGCCCTTCTTGTGGATGGGTGTCACATTGGCCAGCTTCCAGGCATCTGGGACTTGACCTGTGAGTCAAGACTGCTGATAAATGATGGAGAGCGGCTTAGCAAGCTTGTCTGCCAGCTCTTTCATCACCCTGGGGTGGATCCCATCTGGTCCCATGGACTTACAAGGATCCAAAGAGTTCAGTAAGTCTCTAACTTCTTCCACCTGGAATACAGGGGGACTATACTGAATCCTGACCCTATTTACCAGTTCAGATGGCCACTTGTCCTGTAGACAATCTGACCTGCTACTGAAAACTGAAGCAAAGGAGGCATTGAGTACCTCTGCCCTCCCCTCATCTGTAGTGACTATATTTCCCTCCACATCCAATAAGGAGTGGAGGTTATTACTGCCCTTCTTTTTATCATTAATATATTTATAGAAAGACTTCTTATTGTCTCCCTCCACATCAGGCCACAGTGCACATGGAGTGTGGGCTTCTCTAGAGACGAGCACATATGCTGGGAGTGATGAAATGAGATCAGTCCATCCACTTTCTAGCCAGGAGACCTCCAGATCTCTGTTCAGTGGAGAAAGTGAAAAGAATGGTTGAGCCATCCCTACCTTGAAGAGATGTTTCTGGTCACATTCTTGCACCTGAGACTCTCCCCACCAGCTCATGCAGGATCGCTCTTTCAGATCCAGTAGTAGATTTCCCCTCCCTCTCATGTCCACATCAACCTCAGCCTTATCTCTTCCCTCCTACCCTCTCTTTCTGGTTATCTGCAGTCCTCGTAATCCCCGGCTATTCTTTTCCCAAACCCTTTGCCAATAAAAGTACCATTTTTATTCTTTAGAATGCGCTTCGAGTTTTGCATAGTTGAAGGCATCTGGACCTGACAGCATTTATGACCCCTTCAAAGATTACTGACAGAGGGAGCTTGTGGCTTCCTTTATCAGGTTTCTACCTATCGCACTCAATGTTACCCAAGTGCAATTTAGATTCGATAACAAGAGGCAGCCCTTTGAACTATTCAAATGATATGAAAAGATAGCCTTACCAAAAACACCTTAAAAAGTCTTCCAGCATATATGCACTGTGAGCATTTTGCACATATCCAGATGTATCCAGACAGCATCAGTCTTTTTGGATGTCACTATATTTTTTCTGCCTCAAATGTGCAGAAAATAAGAAAACTGTGAATGTTTTAGATTTGAGTAACATTAAAAAACTCTGGAGAATAAGAAACATTGACAAATGCTTTATTTCATTTTTTGAACCAGGAAGATTATATTGGAGAAACTCCTAATTCAAATGTCCCCATTTTTAGCTTGTTGGTTTTACTCTACAAGCCATTGCTACACAAGCAAACTTCTAGAGAAGGAAGGATTTAAAACACTTCGAACTGATCATCAAATTTCTTTAGATTTTTGTCATATGCTGATAGTAAAAATGATGCTGCCTTGTGATACAGGGTCACAGGCAGGATGATTTTGTGCTTGAAAAGAACAAGATACTTTTAGGACCTGTGTCTCATATAGAACCTAATTCTCATGGTTTGGGCTGTTTCTTTATAATTTATCACCTACACTCAGGCATGCTCAGGAGGCAGCTCAGACCAGCTCACAGGAATGTCTCAAATTCACCTGCAAACTGACAGGTGATTTGCTCTATTTGGTATTTTAGTAAGCCAAAACTGAGAGCAGCCTCATGACAAGACAAAGAACAAGGTATTTTTACTATTGATTTCTTCAGGAGTTCCAGGAGCCTTGAATCCACAATCTACTGACAATACAAGCACCATTTACAGCACCTGTTATAAATGAAAAAAATGCCCAAAACACTATCAGGAAAATATTTAGAGCTTGGAATGGGGGGGAACACAAAAGCCTCAAAATAGACAAGATTCTCTGAATGTCCAGTCTATTCCTGCTCCTTTGGAATAGTGTTACACCTGTTGCTGTCCCCTCACATCTGCTTCTACAACCTTATTATCCTCTCTTGGCTTGCTGTGTTTAAACAAACCAAAAATAAAAAGGGAAGTAAACCGAGCATCTGAGCAACATTATTTCAATGGATTTGCCACAAGTCTCACATTAAATTGGTTTCTGGAGGATGCTGCAGCTGCTATATAAAAGATCAATCACTCGAATTAAATTAGACTTAACAGCTATAAATGCTTTTAGATGCAGACTCTGGCAGGCTTAGATTAGTCCCCTTACAAGTGAAAAATCACACGTCAGTGCAAGATTAGGATAATTGCCCTGGTCAGCATTTGCAGAGGACTAAGAGAGAAATGTTCATATTGGTTAAGTAGGTGTATTTGAAAAAGAAGAAACAAATAAAGTCAAATATTGAAATACAAAAATACAAATGTTTGGGTTACTACTTCTTCTACAGAAAACCAAATGACACCACAGTATGATCAGACTCAGAAATCCAGATTCCTTGCTCTGGAGGGTTGTTTTGCTATTAACTTTTGTTTGTTTGTTTGCTTGGCTTTTTGTTTGTTTTCAGGGGGCTTAATTTGTTTTCTTGCTTCTCTGAAATGCAATAAAAGCTTCTGGAAAAGCCGACTGATCAACTGTACTAGGCAGACAGCCAAAGCAGAGCCATCTTCCAAAGCCCATTGAAATCAAAAGAAAAGCCCTCATGTATTCATCTGGTCCAATTTAAATATAGATCTATTCTTCCTTTATTTGGAGACCATCCCCTATAATTAGCTAACTCAGGGTGTCCAGTGCTTTAAGTGCTCAGTCCAAATAAGCTTAATTCTCTTCCCACAAAAACACAGAATCGTAGAATGGCTTGGGTTGGAAAAGACCTTGAAGATCATCTTGTTCCAACCCCTCTGGACAGGATCACCTCCCACTAGACTGTGTTGCTCAGAGCCCCATCCAGCCTGGCCTTGGACACTTCCAGGGATGGGGCAGCCACAGCTTCTCTGGGTAACCTGTGCCAGGGCCTCACCTAACTCACAGTAAAGAATTTCTTCCTAATATCAACTCCAAACCTACTCTCTGTCAGTTTAAAGTCATTCCCCCTTGTCCTGTAACTCCAGGCCCTTGTAAATAGTGTCTCCTCATCTTCCTTCAATCAGGTGACCTTAACTTGGTGTTTTTTCAATATCCTTTCCAAAAAATGAGGTATTACAAATTTTTTTTGAAAAAAAACCAAACCCCAACCAAGCTCTAACCAGTTACTTGCCAACAGCTGGATCAGGCTTATATTCACATTAATTTTGAATAAAGCAAACTGCCTTCTTCAGCTCCATAAAACAGTGGTCAAGACCTTTAAGTAGATCAGCCATTCTCTTATATTCTGGAAATGTTTATACTGGAAAGTGCTGCAACAGGTATGTACTTACACTACACAGCACAAATGGTACTCACAGTGCTTTATAGACACCGAAATCATGAAGAATGAGGGTGTTTGGAATTTTGGCTGTTATCTAATCAATCTCTACACAACCTTGGGAGAAGGCATGTGTGTTTTTTTCTCTTTTACTGATGTTAATTTTGTTATTTTAGAGCTTGACTCTGGTCCCAGAGAAGCCTGTGAGTATCTATAATTCTCTCCATGGCTATGTGATCCCACTGGTCCTATTTCACACAGCTCAGAAGCCATGGCATGCTGCTCCAGGGTAGCTGAGCTTGCCTAAACTAGGTGAATTAAGATGTAATAAGGTAACAGTTGTTATTTTCTTTTGAGTTCATTATTGATTTGACTAACCAAAGGTTTTGGAACTGCCCCATTACTCCTTAAAACAGGGCATAACTACTAAATCCCAACTCAGAATCTGTTTCTTTGTCTTAGTTTTCTGTCTCCAGTTGCCATCAGTGTATCTTTTGTGCTCAAGCAAATGAGAACAAAATTCCCACTGAAAGAGCAAATGTTTCTCCCAGCCAGGACAATACTGACCCAAGCCCCTGTTCCCCAAAATTTGCCAGTGCTGAGTTCCATCAAGGAAAAGTCACAAGATTTTTGTAGTCCTATTGAATAAATGTTACTTTTTGAGGTTATTATCTTTATTATATGTACAGTGGGTAACACTGTTGGATTCCAGTTGCAATTGGAACTGCTGTGTGGAGCTGTAGCGATTCCGTAAGGAACACGGGCTCTTCTAGCCCTTAATATTCCAAGTTACCCAGCTACCTAGCCAAAGTGAATTCTCTAAAATATTAAGCATACCCCTTAAAGCATCAGTAGTATATAAATGGCAGAGGTTATAAAGCTGGCAGAGGGTTTGGGAGATGTATAACACTTGCAAAATGCCGTGAAAATAAAAATTCTGAGATATGCTCAGCTCTAGCCATAGGGGAGTACAATGTCAGTGATATGATGGAAGACAAATGTGTGATTCCCATTAACATTACCAAAATACATACAGCTAAGTCCCCCACTGAGAGCTCCAACAGCTGCATCTCACACCACGGATAATTTGCTCTGTGTTGTCAGGCACTCCTGTTTGGTTGACCTGCTAGAAATTCCTAATTGAAACATCATCTCTGTAAGTAGATGAAGCACTTCTGGGCACAAATATCAGTTGTGTTATTATTCATGCAAAAATCACTGCTGGAGGTAAGTCATTGCAAGCAAAGGGATTACAGCAGGGAGGAATTAGCCCTGCAGCAGTTAAAATATCTATTTATACAGCTGTTTTAGGTGGCTGTGCATTATGTAAAATGCGATGGTGATATTATAGTGAGAGATGAAAGCAAAAATACAGGCAATTTAGCTGTATTTATGACCACAGTCGTATCAGTCTCGTTAACTAAAGTGCAGTGAGCTTTTCCTCCATTTAAAAAAAAAAAAAAGTGAAGTCAAAATGATAGAGGGAACCATTTCCTGTTGTAGTTGTCAAACCAACTAAAACAACATCAATACACACTTTATGAGCACATACGAGTGTGTATTTTTCTGGCAAAAATTTAGCTAGGTCAGGGTTTTTTTTTATTTTGGGGAAAATATCACAGTAGTAGTTTTGAAGAAAAGTACTGATTCTGTAATCTGTTATTGTGAAAAAGGCCCTTTTCAAAAGAAAAGGAAGTCCTTCTCCTCACCTTCATCTCGTCACTACCCAAGCAAAACATTTTAGGGGATATTTGAATTGTTTGCATTTGAGTGAAACAACCTTCCAGTCAGCCCCCATATGCAGCTGTAAAACTGGTAGGTTTAGCAGATTATTATGAAAAGATTAATATCTCTTTTTTCCTTCTGAACTGTCCCTTCCCTCTGAACTGGGGTGGTTTTTTTCTTTGAGGCACATTGTGAATGAAGTACCTGCAATAACAGTGAGCATTACTCAGCTTTGCAAAGGGAATTGAAAGCAAACAAAGATGCACTACAGTGCATCATGGAGGTACCCTGGTGGCTAAAGAGACACTTCCCCCTCTGGCACTCACCTTGGAAAGTTCTTTTGGAAGGGCAATGCCTTCTGCTGCCCTGTGAGTAGCTAAATGGGCATTGCAACTCTGTCTCCTGTGTGGTACAACTTGCACAGCTCATCCCCAACTGAATCAGCCACCCTGGGCTGACAGTGAATTTGAGGACCCCTTCCAGGATTCCATCAGTCTATGAGACCAGCTATGAATTGCTGACCAAGGCTATGGTCACATGGGGCAAAGCTCTGGATGGAGGGTTTGCTCAGATGAAGAAAGGTGATGAGCTTATTGGCAAGAGCAGATGAAATTTCCGTTGAGGTTTGTCAGAAGAAAATGAAAGGTTTTATTCGTATCCATATTCATCTGGACAGTAACTTCAGCATATAATTTTCATGCAGCCTTCAGAAGTATGGAAAATGTCACCTTCCATCCACATTTTTTCTGCAGAAGCACTGCATGGAGATAATATTTTAATGATTCTCATCTTGTTGACTGTGGGCCCACAGGAGAAATACTTTTTTGCTTACTCAGACTGATTACAAAGTGAACTAAAAGGAATAAAAAAATATTGATTCCCGAGCAGGAAATATTGGCAGCTTGCCCACACCTCACAGCTACACCTTCAACATGCTCTTTGCAACCTTCATTTTACCTTGTGCAGAAACAAATGTACAGCCTATGTGAGAGAACAGCGAGTATGCCAATCTTGAGAAACAAGTACATCAGTTACAGTCAGCAGAAAAGACAGCACACTCTCCAAAACAAATTATTATTTTAGTAATCAGGGTAATTGCTCAAAAGGGAAGGAAAATCAGGGGGAAAAAAGTAAAGGTGTGGAAAATGGAAAGTGGGATAACATGTGGAAAAATATGTAAGTGAAAGGAGGCCATCCAAAAGGACTGATGTGAAAGAAGTGCAGAAAGTCAAAGCCTTTCACAGCAGTTCTACAAGCTCCTTTCTCAGAAATGAGCAGGTAGACAGACATAGAAGGAGCAGCATTGCAACATGAAATTCAGCAGGCAGCTGCAGAAAAGCAGGTGACAGTTTGGTAACAGTTGGAGCGAGTCCAGAGAAGGCCACCAAGATGATCAGAGGGATGAACTAGGTTTAGATTGGATATTAAGAAGAAATTTTTACTGTAAGGGTGATGAGACACTGAAACAGGTTGCTCAGACAAGCTGTGGATGCCCAGTTGCTGGAAGTGTTCAAGTTCAGGTTGGATGGGGCTCTGAGCAACCTGGTCTAATGGAAGATGCACAAGGGTTGGAATTAGTTGATCTTTAAGGTCCCTTCCATCCCAAACCATTCTATGATTCTATGACTCTAGCTGTATCAGCCACTTTGGAAGAGTGGCTGTACATTAGATATCATTTTAAAGGGATTTGATAACGTGCTAGTGGTACTGCCACAAGTACTAGGAACAAAAGCTTATCAAAAGATTATATGAATTTTCTAAGTGACCATTATCATGTGGGCTGAGCTATCATTGAACCTAAAATAAGAATGTGTAGAGTGAACTCTCACAAGAGGATAGGAGAAGTTTTGAGAATCCAGGTACAGGATGAAGTCAGCAGCTCTATGGCCATTAGTAGATATTTTGAGTGGCTGATTACTCATCACTAAAGGAATACAGCTATGAGAGGGAACAGACTGAGGGCCTAACAAAATAAATAACCCCAGAGCAAAGCAGTGTGCATGGCTAGATTGAGTTAATGAAGCCATTAGTTATACCATGAGGATGTTACAGCTCAAAGGCTGTGTAAGGAGAACAAGAGACCTTATGGTAAATAATTGTATTAACATTCCATAACTAAAACATATAAAACCATATTACATATGCCCATAACTTTATTTTGAACAAGGACATCTTTTAAAGTTTATAAAGGCTGCAGTTGTAACAACTAGTTGTGCAAGGATTCATTTTTCAAGATCAAGTGTACAGAAATGATCTCTCAGGCACCCTGCAACACTGTATGTTTAAGAATTATTTTACTATTGCTGAAGAGAATTATATCTCTGTAATCCTCGAATAACCGAAGGTTTGTCTGCAATTCGAATGCAGCAGTATGAATGAGCAACAAAGTGAGGGAAGAGGAGGTATTACACATAAGGGTGATGAGCCAATTCACTGAGGAGATGAATTTTTTCTGATAAGGAAGTGATCTGGGGATGCAACACTACCTAAACCTCTGCCACCCAGCCAGCCAGGTTGGGCTGGGGTAGTTAGGATCCTGGGCTTGGTGCCCTGATGGAGCCTTGAAATGAAACCTGTCACTTGCTGGGTCTGTAACAGTCTTGCCTATTTGGATAAGATAGTGCTGTCTTAGCTGGGCTGTGGATTTACTTGTAAGTTCAGCTTGTCCTGAGCTAGCTTCCAGGTTGGACTCTGAAGCTGTGCTCAAAAGCTTAGAGGTTTTTGAAGTGAAATATAGGGACTTCATAGGTAGAAAACTGAAAAAAACCCACCACCATGTAAAAAAGGTGGGAGAAATGATTCCAAAATCAATATACTTGTGGTGGGTCTTATTTCTTAAACTTCTGTCATGTTCCTACAACCACATCAGCACCAGTTACTGCAAAATAATGTGAAGCCTATTAAAGTAATTTTTCTTCAGGATCCTCAGAAGCATAAACACTACATTCTTTCCAAAGTAAAGCAGAATTCAGTCTTTTAATTTGAGGTGGAATTAAAGTTTTGAAGAAAATTGTGGAGGAAAAAAACAAGTTTCATCCCCATAGGACAACCTCCACAGCCTGTTTTGAACATAGGAATTAAAATTCTTTGTTTACAGGTACCATCTTTTGATTCACATATTTGAGCAGTAGTATTAACGCACTGGTTTCTGCTCCATCTGCTATTTGAGAGGGAAAGGGATTATGGCAAACTCAAGTGAAGCAACAGACTGACTCATTTTTGGGGACATTGGTATTAAAGTTCTTCTTGTAAGAACCCTTTTGCTATTGTTTGATTAAACGTAATTCTAACAGATGTTTCATTGTTTTTGACAAAGGAGTCTTACTATCTTTGATACTGCTAACATGTTTAGCAGGTCTTCTCTGACCTAAGGAGAGTGTCTCCAATTCCTCAAAGCTTTTATTACCAAAAAGTGGCCTCCATCCATGCAGGGCAGGCCTATCTCTCCCTCCAGAAAGAAGATAAATCTCCTTTTCATTAACAACTGTTCAGGCACTAAGATGACCAGCCATGCACCTGACAGCTGTCTAATAGATTAGTGACATAACATATATTTAAATCATAAGTTATGTTGTATTATTTCCACCTGAATGTCTAATTTCATCCCTGTCTTATGCAAAGCTTCCTCCTCAACTAACCTGCTTTGGACTGATGTCATTGATTGATGCCATTAACAAATGAGACAAATGAGGATCAGGCCAGTTGAATTATTCTGTCTGGCGTCCAAAGGCATAAACATGCATGAAATATGCTGCTGCTTACCCAGCACTCTGCATGACATCATTGTTTCCTGAGGTACCTGTCTCTGAGAAGTGCCTCTCAGAAACCAGGAGCTCAGCTAATGGGATTAGATGTGAATGACAATCAGTTTTCTCCCACCTACAGAAAGAGTGGAGGCTGGGCTTTTGCAAACATATTGTCTTGCCATGGTTGCTCTCTACGCTGAAGCTTATTGATTTTCTGAGATATCTGTTTTACCCCTTAGAAATATTCTGTGACTGCCCACACAGAAGATTTATTCACCGACAGTGAACCCCACTGTTTTGCTTTGAGGCATCCCAGCGAGTGTCAGAGAAGTTGGGGAGATTTCTATTTCACATCTATCTGTCTCCTGCAGAAACAAAAGATTTTAGCAGGAAAATCACTCAGCATTGAAAAAATTAATTCAGATTCTCTCCTGTGTGAGCCGAAGCAAAGGAATAGCAAGTTTCCTATAGACAGTGTTCCAGCATTTTGCAGGCTGTGGATTTTATATTGGACTAATGTTCAGGGCTCCCGAGTCCAGTTCTTGACTCAGCAATTGCTGTGTCACTGTGGCTTTGCCTCTGTTTGCACAGCAGAGGTGATGCAGGGATATTGGCACAACCTCCCTCTGCAATCTAGAGTCTTTATTATAGAAGATAGTGTGTTATTCACTTCAAAGCAGTGGTTAATGGCAACTTGTTATATGTCTTTTTGCAAACAAAGTTGAATTTGGGAAGTTAATTTGGGAGGTGGGAGTTTGTTTTGATAACATGGAGGTGAGAGCTTTGCAGTCCTTGCTCTCTTCCCTTTTCCCTACTCCTGCTTATAGAAAGCTATGTGTGTTTTTAGATACAGTATTGATGTGGTAAGACACATAATAAAATCTAACAAAATGATCAAGTGGAGAGAAGAGAAAGGAAAGAAAACGTAGCCTGAAATGGCTTATAAGTGCTTGTCATATTTCTAATGTTTTACATTCTCCACTTCAGTTCAGTCTCCACTAGTCTGAAGGATAATTCTGTCCTTCATTCTGTTGCAATTTTTTTCAATATCCAGGAAAGGATGAGTTTATTTGGTATAAATCAGTTACCTAAATATCATTTTTAGCTAAATCTAGGACAAGGTGAGAAGAAACCAAAATATGTATATGAAAAGAAGGCAACAGACTTTGCAAATGCTTCTGAAACCACAGGAACGAACAGCCAAGTGCACAGAGGTTCATCTTGCCCAACTTTAGTGTCCCCCTGAGGGGACACCAAAGCTCCCTAAGTGATAACTGGGAGCCAGCCCACAGGGTCTGTACAGAGGAGAGTAGCAGAGTGTAGCTGCTCTCAGCTGACTTTTTCTATGGAAAGACACAGGCAATTAAAGATGCTGCTCACTTAATTTAGAAGTTGACAACAGACTGAGATATATTTTCCCCTAAAAATGCTGATTTCTCTTTACTGACCAGAGCAGCAACTTAGAGAACAGTCCAGAAAGAGACATCTCTACATTTAGATTAGATATTAGGAAGAAATCTTTAGTGCAAAGGCACTGGAACAGGTTGCCCAGAGAAGATGTGGATGCCACATTATTGGCAGTGGTCGAGGTCAGGTAGGATGGGGTTCTTGGTCTTGTGGAAGATATCGCTGCCCATGGCAGCAGGGTTGGAACTAGTTGATCTTTAAGATCCTCTCTATCCCAGGCCATTCTATGATTCTTTGATCTCTGCCAAAAAACCCCTGTTGTATCAGATAATTGCAGCAAAGCCTTCCCATTGGACTAGGAGACGTTTGAACAACACAGTGAAGCTTCTTAGTATTTTACCCTTTGTAGTTAATTTACTCCCAAGAAGAACATACAGCCATACATCATACAGGCAGTTCCTTATAGATGGGCCATTATGACAGGGTGGCAGAGAAGGGACCCCTCACTAAGGGCAAAGAAGAATCCTCAGCCATGTCTTTGGCAAATATTGTGGCAGAAACTTCTTGTGTAATGCACTCTGGTGCCTCATGTCACAAGAGTACTAGTTACAAATCCTGCAAACAGGCTGCTCTGTAGAGAGCAGGGTGCAAAGCCCCAGAGAGGTATTTCACAACAGCAGGTCACCAGCTCATTAAGCACATGTAGTTCCAGCTCACTGCTAATGAACATTTTTAGCTAGAAAATGCTTCCTATTTTATTTGAAGTGGCCAATTTAACAGATAAAGTGCACAAACAGTGCTTACCCCACCATCCTGGTCTTAGATGATCTTTAAGGTCCCCTCCAACCCAAAACACTCTATGATTCTATGATCTTTGATAAAATTGTTTGAAACATGAATGATTAACTGAGATGGTTGTGGCAGTGGAGGAAGAGACAATGTAGCACAAAATTGGTACAAAATCTGATGTAATTGATCCTGTTGCTCTTTTCACCTTTGCTTTAATCTGCAGTCTGTCAAGGAGGTATCTGTAGGGTCAAAGAGAATGAAACTCATTAGGTAATGGCCCTGGCAGTACTGCTGCCTCTGCACTCATTTCCTATTGCTGAAAATAAATTCTTTGCAGACAGCAGTAAAAAACTTTCCAGAAGAGACTTTGTTTTAGCCACATTATTACAAAATAATCCTTTAGCTCAAGAAATGTTTCCTATATATTCTTCTTGACTAGACTGAAATCCCTGAAGAATTTTCCCTAATCTTCGGTGGGTGAGAATAAGTAATTAATGACATGAGTTTTATCATACATGAAAAAAATTGTAGTCTTGTGCTTAAGGCATGATAAGAAGAGCTTGTGTTTCAAGTCCTAATTTGTTTCAGGGTTTACTACATGTGAGAAAAGAATGAACAATAAAGGATATTTACATCAGGTAATCATGTGTTCTTTTATAGCAATACCTACATATTTTATATGTCTGCATGTGTGTGAAATTAATTTTTGTTTCTATTATAAATTTATTTAAAGATGAGGCATTCAGTATATACTGCTGGGCTCTGATCACTCAGTCACATTTTGTTATTTGTGCCCCAGGGCTAAAGGAGCATAACTAGTTTTAAGGAGATATCTCTCATGATGGTTCAAAGAAACTTTTAATTAGGTTCCTGCAAATACATTTGCTTGAAAAGCCTGGGGAAAACTTGCTATGCAGAATTGTGCCCTAGTCTTCTATATTTTGGAGTATTTGGCTATCCAGCCTCATGAAGGGTGGTACATTTATAACTGAGTCATTAGGAGACAGGGTGAAAGATCACAGCTAGGAAAGCATTCCTCTTATTACAGAAAAAAAAAGCTTGAAAACATCTCTTTTTCTAGGTGAAAACAAATGCTACCTGTGTCCATATCATAGAGTCATAGAATGGTTTGGGTTGGAAGAGACTTTAAAGATCATCTAGTTACAACTCCCCCTGCCATGGGCAAGGTCACCTCTCACTAGATCAGCTTGCTCAGGGCCCCATCCAACCTGGCCTTCAACACTTCCAGGGATGGGGCATCTATCAGTTCTGTGGGCAGCCTTTTGTAGTGTCTCATCACCCAAGCCTCTCAGTATTTCTCCTAAGATGAAGAGCCTTGTAGTATGCTTGGTATTAGCTGTTTTGTTAAAAGAAATAAGAGGAGACATAGAGGAAAAAAAGTTAAGCCCCTCAATGAGTTGGAAAAAACTGTTTTCTCAGGAATTGCTCTAATGCTTCTTGATGCAATACGGTGTCATTCTTCTCTCGTCGGCTTTCAAAGCAATTAGGAACACTGTCTGCTCGCATTAATTACTACAGATTCTTAAAAAATATTTCTTTCCAGAAGTGAGGAAATCATCTGGATATGAGGAAATCCTGCATTAAATCTTCAGATTGAACATCAGTTCTGCATTAAATCCATTTATGGTCATCAGTGAATGGCTTATGTCTTGAAATGAAAGCATGAAACAAAGAATCCATGTCACTGCATGAACAAAACCAAACTTAAAATGGACTGATAGGAAATGATATAGGTAAACAATACAGGCAAATCACCCAAGCTGGACCCCAGAAAATTTGGATTCTCTTCTGCTGCTTACCATGACATTACTATAGGATATGCAGTAAGACTCTAGAGTGGAATGTCTGTGTAGATTTAGGTGAAGAAGAACCATTTTAGGCATTGATGTGGCCCCAAGTCCTTGCTGTAGAAGCTTCTGTTGTCAGTATTTCCCAAGCGTGTAAATATCTGCCTCTGGACATGCCTGACCACCTCCTCAGTAGGTTTTCGGATTCTCCAATCCATCAGCTCCACATGTTTATTAAAACAGGGCATGTGTCTTTAAGAAGGCAGGTGAGTCCTATAAAGTCCTTGATTCCCCTTTGGCAATGTATTAACATACACAGTTTTTGCTGCATCTGACTTGTTAAACATGTCCTGTACTGTTCCCAGAAGGGATGGCACTGTCTGTTGATTCAGTCATGCTGCCTCTAAGTACATAAGGAGCTGTGGATTGGCAAAAGAGAAGGAGAGGAACACCAATTTATGAGAGGAGTAATCCAAACAGTCATGAAAGGAGCTCATTTCCACACACTGTGAGGTGGATAAACCCTACTCATGGTTGCCTTGAAAATGCCACTCTAGTTGTTTTTATTCTGGATCTGGAAAAAATAAAGTATCAGTACATGTGGGAGATACCATATGGATGGGAATAAAATAGACTCTTTTCCTTCTTTCCCACACTGCTATTCCCGACTGTTCTCTTTGTTGTTGAAAACTTTAGGTGTTTACACTTCTATTCTTCACTACCACCCCAAAATAATCCTCTGCTGAGGAAACCATATGTCTTGCTAGGGGGATGGAAATACTGGGCTGATTTTGTGGAAATGGAGACACTAAGTTTCTCTCCATGGATGTGTTACATTTCATACAGTTGAAAGGAAACATGCAATAATTTTCTGAGATCCCCATTTAATTAAGACAGGTTTTAAACCATTGATGTAAGATGAATATTGATTATTCCATGCAAGGGGAATCCATTCTTCAACTATTCAAACTGGTATTTCATTTAATAAATATTTCTTCCTAGAAGAGCCACATGACTTGTCTCAAACTGTCAAACCAATTATTTTCAGAAGACCCAGAGGTGTCCACTTTTTAAAAACACATTTTCTTGGCTAGCACTATCCTGTTACAATCCGCTGGCTGATTTAACAGCGTAGGTTCTTCTCCAGTGAAAGCACATTATAATTTTAGATGTACAACACAGGCAGGACTAAAATGGATGAACATATGTTTCTTTGAAGGCTGTTTGCTAACAGTAATTACTTTTACTTCCAAGAAATTTGTCAGGAACTCCTCTAACAATTATCTTGCAGGGTTATATGGAAAGTGAAAACAATTTTCAGAGAGTAGTCTTTCAAAACCTGTATGAAATTCATCAAGTAACTTATTCAGTCATTCAACCAGTCTTAACTATTAGGTTCAAAGCTGGTGGCATGGAAATCTTGCTTCTATTTACACTCAGAAAACAGATTGAGCATTAAAACAGAGAAGCCCCAGTCAAATCAAAGCTGATTTTAATGAACATTGTAGTTTACTTCTGAATCCAAGTTTTTCAGGGTTCAGATCTATCTTCAATACTACATGGATGGGAGGCTTGGAGAAACCTGGTCTAGTGGAAGGTGTCCCTGCCCATGGCAGGGGGTTGGAACAAGATAGTCTTCAAGGTCCCTTCCAACCCAAACCAGTCTATGATTCTATAATCTGTGGAAGTTTTCCTGAATGAAGCCACAGGATTAAGTCCTCAGCCCATGCTGGATCTGTGACAACTTGTTCTTTGCTGAATATAAGATTATCTTGCACTACAGGCTGAAAAGGGTATCGGAAGGGCACAGGCATGCATATTACTTCTCTGACCTCTGGAATTCCATATCCATGACTTTTAGCTCTTGGAGGGTAGGGAATGGTAGGCAGATGAGCCTGGCTGGAGGAGAATGAGGCCTTTCAGTGTGCTGGTACCAACTAATTTCTAGCTCTGCTTCTTTGTCCTCCTACACACTCATCTGCCACCTCACCAGCTGGTAGACATAGTCCTTCAGATTAAGTGGCCTCGTTCAATGCCTCCATGAACCTGTACATGAACCAGCTAGCTTTAAAAGGTCTTTAGATGAACAAGTAAAAATATCCAGTAGATAGAAGCTAAAACACAAATAGCTGCTCTTCAGTAAGGCAAACTAGTACAGACACCAACTGAAAGGAAATATTCATCCTCACTCAATCCTTATATTGTGATGTGGTGGCTTATGAAAGATACATTTCAGTATAACTGAAATTTGGTGAGTTGCAACAGGGTTCTCTTGCCTAGGAGATTAGATTATTTTCATCCATGGGTGAAATTACAGAGGGAAACTCTGCAGTTTGTGCTATGGAAAATCTCAGTTATTATTTGCTTTGAAAACTCCAAACACTCTCTATATCAGGTCACGCAGGATGCCGGCTGTTTGCCTCCCGCTCTTCTCCTGCAGAGATGGGAAGCGTAAGTTCTCAGAGTTATGGGAAAGGAGCAGAAGAGAAATCTATATCCATATGAAATGATGGGAAACTGGTGTCTGGTTTTAATGTTGAAAAAGTTCCAGACAAGGTAGTCACCTTAGACTAGAAAGTTGCTAGTTTTCTGCTGTGTTTAGAAATCTCTGTGAGCAGTTTCCCTGAAGAAGCAATGTCAGCTTACTGCTATCAGCGAAGGGGACCTTGAACACTCTGCATAAAGCAACCACATCACAACTCAGATAGGAAAGATAACGTATTTTTCGTCAATTCCTCTCATTCAGAAGTCCATTTACTTTTTGAGTTCTAAACATTGTAAAAACAGAATGAAGAAAAACAGTGTAAAAACAGAATGAAGTAAAAACAGTGTCCTACGTAGGGATGGACTGTGGAGGCAATGAGTTTAATGAGACACAGAACAAATGAACACAAATCAAGGAGGTCTGTGCTGACCTGTGGGTGCTCCATTGTTACGAAAATATTGTCCTTGCATCACCAGAGAAATAAAATGTGCTTTTTGCCTGTTGCCTTTTGACACATATAGCTCAGTGATTAACTACTAGCTGACGAACCCAATGAACTGCTATTTTCAGGTCGGAGTTTCTTTCTGTGTTCCTACGAAAAGCAACGTCAGCAGCATTTTCCAGAGTCATGGAAAAATTTAATCTTGTGTGTCCCTGTGGGCCTCCCATAGTTATATTTCTGAATCTTTATTTCTTCATTTTACTAGGTGTGTGGCCCTCGTTTAGGTGTGAATAAGTCTGAATTACACAAGAGACACCACTGAAGCCTGTCACATGAGCTTGGGTATGTACAGTATATTTTCCCCCTTGTGATGGCCATGGTTTTCCCCTGTGTTCTGCAGAAAAGGGAGCTGAATATGAGGGTATCTGGAAAGAGAATGAGAAATTGTTGTAGCATGACACATAACTGGAAATTATATAATTGTTTTTGTTTCCTCTGAAGAACAGAAAGCTATACCTGTGAAGAAATTTTCTGTTTCAGAATAATATAGAAACCCAACAACAAATAACAGACATAGATTAGAAGTCTAAAATCTCTGCCATTTTCTTTGGAAATTAACAAGATTTAAAATAACAAGGAAGGGTTAATTCCCACTTCACTAATAACACAAAAGATACCACCATTTCCCTTGTGGTTTCAGTCCAGTCTATTCTGCTTCTCCTTGTCTTCCTGTAGTGAATTTTCGTGCAACACTGCAGATCACTGCTAATCAGATATTTTGCTTCATCCTTTTTTTGGGTAAGACAATTCTAGTGCCTTGGCTTTTTTCAACGTACAAAGTACTTTGTGATCTGACTTCGATTAACAGCTGCCTTCACTTTTTTTCAGAAGAACTATACCTTGGCTGTTTTATTGATGGAGTGGTTTTTCTCACAATCAGTTGAAGGACTCTTCCTCCATTGCACAAACAGTTGGGTAGTCAAAGAAGGCTAATTGAAAACCAGCCAAGAAGAATCCTGTATAGCAAACCACAGGAAATTAAGAAGCTGGCAAGAGGGGGACTGACTTGTTCTGAGATAAAATCCTGTTTATATTCTGAAGTGCAGCTTGGCCTAACAGTTTGACAGCTATAATTTTCTGTAAGGGAGAAATGTCAAAAAAAAAGCACTGTACCATATTTAGCTTCAAATCTGAGTCTCTGTGCATGGCTACTCTTGTTCAAGAGGACAAAATCAGAACAAAAGGACTTATTTAAAAAGAAATGCCTACTGAGTAATCAACATTTGCCATGGCTTTTTATTGCTTCAGAATCAGTAAATGCTCAGAAGCAAAATGCTCATGTTTTGAAATGGCCTTTAATTCACTGTGTCCAGTTTTTCAGCATAAAATCTGTGACTGTATAAAATTGTAGATATAATCTGCATATCCACATGATTCTCCACATTTTTGCATTTATAATTACTCCACCTGACTAACAATTTGGGAGATTCAGTATAATTAAAATATGAGTGCAATTGGTGAGTAAGGATGCAACTGCTATAGGCAGCAGATACATCTTCAAAATATAAGCCTAGCAACCTGAGCTTTCCCACCGAGGGGCTTCACCCACAGTGTTTATCAATTTGTTAGAGCACGAGCAATAACCCTCAGCAGCTGCAAGTACTATGAAAACTGGAAATAAACTGGATATTGTCAAGAAAACACAGATAATGTTTGCACTGCAAAAGCATCAAGGTAGAGGTTTCCTTGCTTTCTTCAAGACTGATCCAGACAGTTTTGGCACCAAAATTAAAGTACCCTACAGGGAACTTGAACCTCTGACCATTTGTTCTCCTGTGACCCATTTGGACTCCTTAAACAGCTGTAATTATAAGAATATTCACAATATATAATCGTAGAATGGTTTGGGCTGTAAGGGGACCCAAAGATCATCCAGTTCCAACACCCCTGTCATGGGCAGGGACACCTTCCTCTCGAACAAGTTGCTCATGGCCCATCCAACCTGAGCTCGAACACTTGAAGGGATGGGGCATCCACAGCTTGTCTAGACACCATGTTCCATTGTGGCACCACACCCATAGTAAAGAATTTCTTGCTAATATAATCCCCTGAGCCTTGCTTTTTCTTCTGTCTGCATCTCTTGCCAGGTGCCTCAGTCCTCTTACCACCTGCTTTCTACCAGGCTTGTTCTACTTTTGCTCAGGTCAGATGTGAAGTCTAAAATGGTGCTGGCAGAACCATCTACAGGAGATGTAGCTGCAAGGTACATTTTAAACTCAGGAGTCAAACATTTGCACAAGCTGAAACTGAAACTCACTGGGATACATACTTGTGGTTTGTCATCTAGTCATTTACTTGTGTTGAGGGTGCTTATTTTGACATTTAAAGCACAGAGCTTTTCTACCAGGTTACTGTACTTCAGCAATCTGAGATTGAACTCCCATGGCCAGGGAGAAAAATCCCGCAAGGAAACCGTCTTGAAGCATCTCCATTTCCCTAAAACTGTGGTCTGCATGAAGTCAATAGCTGTGCCATTTACTGTATGAAGTAGTGAAGGGGAAAAGAAATGAGTAATGTCTTAATAGCTGCCATCAATGTGAGCTGTTACGAACCGTTTTAGCTGCTTGATGGACTGCAGAAAGAGTAATTTTCTGTGAGGAAACCACAAGGTACAGAGCTTTAGGAAAATGTGTTCAAACACTATAAACTAAGAGAAAATGTACCACTTCATCTCCAAGGGACAGGTCTAGGAAATGTGAGCCAGTGAGCAGTTTTGTTTTCTCGGTAATTTTAGTTATAACAGCAAATTCTTTGAATATTTGACTTCCACCACATGAAGTCTTTCTGTCACTGTAGCTGACTTTCATTTGCCCACCCAGACTGCTGGGTTTAGTTGTGTAACTTTATGAGGGATGATGTGTTCATTTGCAGAAGTGAGTGGAGTTAAGGCTGTATGTGGAACTGAGGGTACTCAAGCTTCTGAAGGAGTTGTGCACTTCACTGACTATTGCCACCTCAGTCTGGTAGTGAATGGACATAACAAACCTTCTACCAACAAAACAGCTTCTCCCATGTTGGTTGAGGATGAAGTTTCTTGGGTTTTTTCTCTCATTTTAAATGCAATAAGTAAAGACTTACATTGGACATCAACATGTTAGAAACTGAAAATTAGTCTTTTTGCCTGGAAGCAGAAGTAGCATTTTTAAGGTTTCATGGATTGCAAAACAAATACATCTTCTCAAATATCAGAGTAATAGAATGGCTAATGAGAGTCAGTATATGGACAGAAGAATAAAGACAGGGCTTGAAACAATGCCTTAGATTTTTTAATTATTGTGAAAGTACACTCATCACTGCTTGTGGGAGCTCAGATGCTTGATAGAGACTTGCCAAGCCACATGACACTTAAAAATAAATGTTCGACTATGTACCAAATTTTAATTTCTTTTTCTGCCAGCAAGAAATATGAGTAAAAGCCTTATGCAGATTCTGTAGCTAAGTATTGAATACAGCAGTTACATACCAGCCCACCCAAATTAATCTTTTATATATCAAAAAGAAAGCATTTAGCAAGAGATTTTGCCATTAGTATGCCCTATAAGCACATAAAAACACTGACAAATTGTATTCCATATCCACTATATTGCACAATGTTATCACCACAATAACAATGTAAATGCAATTTTGGGTCATTCT
Organism: Serilophus lunatus; assembly: GCA_013399895.1. Taxonomy (NCBI): domain Eukaryota; kingdom Metazoa; phylum Chordata; class Aves; order Passeriformes; family Eurylaimidae; genus Serilophus; species Serilophus lunatus. Next base: position 1,453,640 of record VXBA01004606.1, on the reverse strand, counting down.
GGTACTGGCAAGTCTATGAACCACTGAATAAATAATTCTTCCCCTGCAGTGCAATGATCCATAAACCTGTCTGTCCTCAGAAAAGAATGAAAAATATACACACAAGGGAATCTGCAGCTTGACCTGGAAAGCTAATAATTACCCTGTATTTGCCAAACCTATTTTATAGATCTACAAGTGGAGTGACTGTCTTGAGGGAAGGATGGAGAATGATTAAGTATTATGATCTGTTAAAAAGTCAGGATGGATTTTAAACAATGTTGAAAGAAAGCAATGATATTAATAAAGCTTCACATTAAAAATAAATCTTCACATGTGGCATCTTTCCCATGATCTCTAATGCACTGGCTTTGTCATACAATAAAAGGATCGTAACTTTGTGGATTATGAAGTAAACCAAATAATTCATGTGAATGTCACTGGGACATTTTCCCCACTAATTGCTGTGATCCAATCCTATTTTCTTCTGTCCTGCTGTCAAATAATTGTCAGCTAATGGATTAAAATATATGCAGCACATTAAAATGGTGATGTTACAGACAGTGCACTTCGATTAAAACAAAGTGTCTGTAAGGACGCCAAGGAATTACATATAAGATTAATAAGCATGATGACAAAGAAGATAATGTGTTAATACAAACATAAAGATTGGCCTTCACTCGTGTGTGGCCAAAGCTATAATAGCGTGGCAGCCTGAATTCATAACAGATATGAGCAAATTTTATTTTGAGGTGTGCTCCAAAAGCGCCTTTAAAAGCAGCTTTGGCTTCTTCCCAGACAGCAAGGGCATAAGGCACAGGACCCTGCTGGAAGGTGTCTTTTTGAGCATTCAAGGCCCCTTGTGCCCAAAATCGCCACTAGACACAGTAAAAGATGTCATTCCGTGTGGAGAAAGGCAGCCCAGGAGGCGCTTCTGGAGGCTGCCCATTCAAAGTGGGGGAGATCAAACCCCCAGTAACATACTGGGGCTGGGGCTCACTGCACAGGCATTGCACAGCTGCCCTGGGGCCATGGCTGCACATGTGGGCGTGGAATGATTGGGAATGGGGTCTGCTGCTTGCTGCTGACAGGAATAAAAAGCTGTTGGCTGCGCTGGCCAAATTCTCTAGATATTGATTAAAGAGATTTAGAACCCCATTAATCAGATCTGAATTACCAAATTGGAGAATTTCTGAAGCTGCAACAATTCAAGTGGAAAAGCTTTGATGTATCTTCGTAATACTCCTGTATCTAGAGCTTTCTCTTTACAACCAATAAAATTCCTGAATATCATCACAGCCAGAGAAGTCAATTTTCCACAGCTTTTTATTTTCTTTGCAAGATAATATTCTACACAGCAAATTTGAAGAACGTCTTGTTCTGTCCAGCCCCTGATGTGTCAGCCTTGCTGGATAGCAGATATCAACAGGATCATCTTGTTCCTTCTGTTTGGTATTTTTACCTATGACATGCACTGTTATCATTCAGTACTTTTTCATAAATCACAAGTACACTGCTTAGTTTAAGTGGAAAACATCCCCTACTATGCAATCTACAGGCTACCTCCTTAATAAGAGGATTCCTAGGAGCCATGCAATTGCTGTTACAGCTGTAAGAGGAAATAGGATTGTTGGTTCACAGGATTTCATAAAGGAAAACAGATTTTAACCCCTGTACTGGTTATTGAATCTGACAGACACATACACACAAAGAGACATCATTCCCCCTCCTTACACCTTTCCCACTTAGCTACCCTGAATCTTAGCTCTGCTGAGCTGAGACTCAACATTTCTGGAAGGAATTTTCTTCAGATTAAAACCCAAACATAGATAGCACTTAAAGTGCAGATTCAGACCAGAAGGTAGCAGCACAAAGAATAGTCCCTTGGCTTTAACACAGTGCCTCCTGTTATCTTGTTCTGAATCAAATTTTCCTCTCTTGTCTTTTTTCACCAGTATCTCCAGTTCCTTGAGCTACAAATCTCTCATTTATTCACCCTCCATCCCTCTGGACACAGCAGTCTCTTCTGAAGGCAGTCAGTCACCAGCAGAGACTTGTCCCACAGCACTGGCATTTAGATAACCAGGGAACTCTGCAGGGACAAAAGGTGACACCGTTTGGTCCAAACAATTCCAAAAATAGGTAGATTAGAGAGTAAAGTGAGCCTGAGGTTAGGAAAAGCAAGAGACAGCATCACTGAGATTTTCTTAAGGCCCATGATTAGGCTTGTTTAGTTTTTAATGTTGGAATATTTTCCATACCAACTTGATGCTTGGAAATGCATTCACCACATGCAACTCTATGACATTTAGTCAACCTAACAATCTTTTTAATCAGTGGGAAAATTTTCTTCCGGGATTTATTTAAGTGGCAAACTGTATCCTACTGCTTGATGGTTTTTCCCTTTCCTGACTGGCTGAAACATCTGAAACCAGGGAAGAAAGATCTGGCAAAAATTAGCTTTTATGCTGAACTGTCATATATAATCCTGAATGTTACAAGCTGGAATCTATACTCAGCTTCATTGCAGATTAGCCAATATTCTGAGATAACTAAGAATTCACTTCCGAGTGTTTATTTGGCTCATTTTAATGGTCAAGTCTGATTGTCTTGAAGGCAAGATGAGTGAGAATAAGCTTCAGATATGATAGTGACCCATATTACCCTTGCAAAGCATTCTCTTAAATATAGGAATATTCAAAAGTCCTTTCACTTATGCCACGAATACCAGGATACACATACCCGCTCATGGAATTCTTCCCTTGTGGATGAACTAGCAATGAATATGTATAACCCTGCACTCTTGACTTTTCAGGATTCTTGGACACTGGCAATCATTTCAAATTGTCTGGTATGGATAAAACTCAGCTCATTATTCTCCAGTCTGTATAAAACTGCTCTTGTTTTCATTAGTTTTCATTAGGTGCTGTCTTTCTTTTTTTGGTACAATACTACTTGCTTTCCTATATGTTATGTGACTAAATCAAAGGAATTAACATAACACATGGCATTACTTCAGTATCAAACACAAAAGGGAAGAAATTAGTTTCTCCACCAGCCAGCATTCTCTGCAGCTTTTAGAAAGAACACTTAAAACCAGGGTTTGCCAAAGCCTTTTTGGTTTCACTCCATGGTGAATACACTATTTTTCTGCAAGGTTGACTGGGTGCCAATATTATTAAAAAGTTCAAGCTAAAGCAGTGGAGAAAGAGAAAGAAGTAGAGAACTAGGGCCTGCCCTTATCCCGACATCTGGAAAAACCTAAAGAAATATTTGGTGAAGAGTATTTGTGTGTGTCTGTCAGGTGCAATAACCTGGTAAATTTCACTGGAAAAAATTGACTGCCCATGGAGGTGGTGGAGTCACCACGCCCAGAAGTGTTTAGGGAAAGACTGGATGTGGCACTAAGTGACACAGTCTAATTGACAAGGTGGTGTTCGATCATAAGTCTTTTCCAGCCTAATTAATTCTGTGATTCTGTGAGTGTTAAATCAGGGCTGACACAAACAGCTGGGGTTACAAGCAGGGACCAGACCAGAGGCTGCCTGGGGACAGGGAAAAGGGCAAGAGGGAGTGTGGCAGACCTCCAGACTCCCCCATCACACCTGGACAGGGATCAGGATGTCTCTCCTCCACCACAATGCCAGCACCACTGGACTACCCAATGCTTGCTGTGAGTACACTTTGGGGTCAACTGCTCCTTCACCTCCAGATGGCCAGAGGTGCTGAGCAGTGGTGCTGTGCTGGGAACTTTGGATGGTGTGCCTCATGTCCCCTTGGCCCCCTGGTAATCCTGCCTCTGTTGTACAAGAAGAAGAAGCTCTTGAAACAAGCATTGTGAATAGTGTATTAAATACTGTGAGGTCTACAGTGCAGTGCTCAGCCCTCTTCCACAGAAGGGAAATCCAGGCAAGTCCTAAGGAGTCAGTGGCCTTTTACTCATTTCTTTCTCTCTGATCATGCCTGTCTGGGCAGAATGCTGGCTGGGACAAGGGCATGCTCCTGTCCCTGGCTCTGCCCAGCAATTTCTTATGGCTCCTGTGAGGCAATCCCCTTTCTCAGGTGTCACAGGATCGTTAAGGCTGGAAAAGACCTCCAAGATTATCGAGTCCGACCTTTGAACAATCACCACCTTGTCTACTAAACCACAGCACTAACTGCCACAGCTAGTCATTTATTGAACAAATCCAGGGTTGGTGACTCCAACATCTCCCTGGGCAGTCCATTCCAATGCCTGATCACCCTTTCAGTGAAGAACTTCCACTGAGCCTCCACTGACACAGCTCTCCCTCAGCCTCCCTCTTACAGCTGTAACCAGATGGAGTATTTTCTGCAACTGACCTTAGGGCAGCCCTTCTCTTTACTCCAGCCAGAAGTTAAAAGCTACTGAAGCAGAGCTTAATAACCACTCTCCAAGAATGAAAACATTCTCATGAGGGAAAGGCCTGCAGGTCAGCTTCATATGTGCTTTATCACAATGTCTGCAGTCATAAAAATATGTCCTGGCTTCAAACTTTTATCTCCATCTCAATGGATGGTGTGTTATGACTACCCCTCTGGTAACTTCTCTTTCCTGCATCTTTCTTGCATCCTGAAGGCAAATAGCAGGCCACTCAAGTTTCTTCCAGGTAAATGCACAAACATCACTGCAGTGCACAACAGAGCTCTGATATTTTTTTTGCAGTGTTTTCTAAAAGTTTCCCTTTCTTTATTTCCCCCCCTCCACCTCAGCTTAACTGAACTTCATATGGGGAGATAAAAACGGGGGATAGGCTCAGATATGTTTGAAGTGGAGTTGGTCCCGACAAAAGGAGAACTGGGATCCTTTTTCACTTCTGACAGCAGGACTCGCATGACAGGGGGATAATTTTGGGGGTGGCTTTGCTCTGTGTGAGCATATCACAACAGTGTTGTTGCTACAGCACAGTCCCTGGCCACAGGTTTTTCTCCTACAGTGCTCTCCATGCCATTTTCCAGCACAGTGCTGCTCTGGGGACCTTCTGTGGGGCACCAGGATACATCAGCTCCAAGTGCCCTGAAATTATCCACTTGACAAAACTGCACTTCAGATATGCAGCACTCTCCTAAGAAGTATTTTAGCACAGTTAATTAGTAGTGTTCATTAGCAAAAAATGCAAAGCACAGAGATAAACTACATGAGTAGAAGATATTTCATCTTCTATATGTTTCCCTAAAGAAAGTACATATCTGTCATATCTGTCCACCAGTGGCAGTTACACACTGTCCTCCCCTGCAAGGAAGCTTTAATTATTTAATGCCTGGGAAATTAAATAGATGGTCTTATTCACTCTGATATACTGCAGGCAGGTTTGATTTAGTAGGGAAGGGATATCTGATTATCCTGCTGAGAAACGAAAATAGCTAACAGCAAAAATACTTAACTAGTATATTAATTGAACAAGTGGCTTTAAAATTAATCTGAGATCTAAACTGAAGTGCATGTGGATGAGTGCTTGAAGGAACATCAATTGTTGGGTTTAAGTCTCAAGTGAGATTGGTGATTCTTTAGTTGTCATGGTCTGGGGAAACGTCCTTTTCTTTGATTGATGGGAAGATAAATCTCCTTCTTTTTGTATAAATCCAGTTCTCTGGGTCAGGTCCTTATGTGAGATGACTCAGCTTTTTTGTGCACAGCACCCAGAGTGACCCTACTCATATCAGTAAAATTGACTTTTTAATAGGCAAGGAAAACAGTGAATCAGCAGGCAATCCAGTCTCGTGCCCAAACAGAACCAAATACACACTGTGTATGGTAAATATGCACACCCACTCTATAAAGTAATTCTGGCTTGAAAACCAAAGCACTCCCATGCTTCTCTCACAAACTGCCTTCAACAAAAAAACCCCAGTCAAAACCTAAGACCAGATTCGGCCTTTGCCTTGTTGACAGTTGCATGGAGTGACAGATTTATGCAAGTAAAGGATTCAGCCCAGCTCCTTGTATTTTGTGAAGGGCTGTGGCTGGAAACTGTCCAAGTTATACCAATACAGAGCAAATGAAAGACAGAGAGTGTAAGGAGCAAGACATTAATCTCAAGAAGCTTGGAAGCTAGCAAATCTGCTATTCTCTCCTCTTTGAGGTACAAAGGTTGTATTTCTCTCCTGTTCTTTGCAACAATTGAAAACAACCAATTAAGTCTTGTGCTGAAAGCATTGGCTGGATTTTTCCAGCAAGTTCTTGAGATTACAGAGGTTTTTCTTTACCTCCCTGTGGGAACTGCCTCCCACACACTCTTATACACTGCAAAGAAAACTTTGTGGCAGAGCTGTTCTTAAAAATTACTTGAATTTAAAAGGCTCTAATGCCACTTCTCTTATTTTTTTCCCCCAGAGCTTACCACAAAAAAACAGTAATAGGGCATATTTGGATCTCTGTGTTTGTTAGTTGAGAGCTTTCATGTTCAAAAGTAATTACAATGGAGTGGGCGTGTGTTTTTTACATTTAGGGATAAAGCTTTCTAGCTAGAAAAGCTAGAAGAACTTAGCTCTCCATCAATATCTATGCCAGACTATTTTAGTGATTAATCAATAAACTTGAATATTGAATGCTGGAGACCATATCTCCATCTAATGAAAATAAAACATTTTTTTGTTTGGTTGTTTTTTAATGTGGTTTATGCTGAGCTTATTTCAAAGAGTATTTGGCTGAGGTTTGTTTCATGTTCCCTTGAGGTTACGTGAGCACTTCAAGTTGTATCCAGATGTGCTATACTGTCAAGAAATCTTCATGGAGATGAATAATGGATATTTCTGCTACACTTTGTATGCAGGACAGAAGGAGGGATGAATGCCTGTCCATCACTGGAATAGGCAACAGAATGCAAGAGATTTTTTTAAGTTTATAATTATCTGTATTCCTTAGAGGCTTTGATCTTCATATAACATTTGTTTATTCCTGCAGGGAAATATATGTCCTATCGTAATGGCTCATATCTGGAAAGACGTGTCTGTCACTGCCTGAGTTCATACCTAATGAGTAACAACAAGAAATACAGTGAGAGGTGGATTGGATAGGATAGCTGTGAGGAAACAACTCAAAGATGGGGTGAGCTTCTTGTGCCCTGCTTTTCAGTTCTGTTTGGAAACAGCACCCTGGCTGTACATTTTATGACATGAAGTGACACACTGTAGCTTGATGGCAAACATGATTTTATTTGGTGTTTGTTACTAATATTGGGTTTTTTTTCACTTCAGCTGCAGGTCACAGCCTCACTTGGACATCTCCTGGCATATGGCCCCACAAGTCACATCACAGGGAATGGATCTGCAAACAAGAATGCTACTAGTACAGTCTCAAGCTGCGTCAAGGGAGGTATAGGTTAGATATTAGGAAGAAGTTTTTTACAGAAAGAGTAATAAAGTTGTGGAATGGACTGCCCAGGGAAGTGGTGGAGTCACCATCCCTGGATGTGTTTGAAAAAAGGCTGGACGTGGCACTTGGTGACACAGTCTAGTCTAGTTGAGGTTCTAGGGTAAGGGTTGGACTCGATGATCTTGGAGGTCTCTTCCAACGTAGTGATTCTGTGATTCTGTGAAATGTGCTAAGGGGTAAGCAGAGACCTTACTTTGCAGGGATCACAGTCAGAGGCTCCTTGCAAGGGCTGAATTCACCAGCAGTTCCTGAAAAGCAAGACTTGGTTATAGACTTTGCTGAGAATTACGTATCATTATGTTGATTCTTTGCAGCCCATGCAAACCTGAGAGTCAACCTTCCTCTCAGTACAGAGCAGGTGGGAAGGCTCACCTCAACGCACAGCCACTGGTCTGCAGGGTCTTAGCAGAGATTGTTTCCCATCCACCAGGGCTCTGAGTCCCTGAAGGAGGTGCCAGACCCACGTGCCTGCCTGCAAGGCTTACAGCAGCATCTCTCAGCTGAGAGAAAGGGAAAGGACAGCTAACGCTCCCCCGCATCAGCACAGCATGTCCCAGGAAACTCTGAAGGAGTCGCTGTTAATTTTCCCTCCCACAGTCCCCCTGGATAGTGTAGGCACAAGAGTGTGGAAAAAGCTTTCAAAACTGTGACTTGCCATTTCCCTGCAGCGGCTCATACAGGAAAGTTATGGAGAAGGGAATGAAGTGCGCCAAAAGAGACCCTTACCCACTCCTTGAAAATTGCTCTCCTCTGCAGTCCAGTAAATATCCCTCTCTAAATGTCCCCCAGAACAGGGAGGATATGACATTTTATTCAGTATAGAATCACTTGAAGAGTTGACTTGTTTCTGCCCCATCTAGCACACATTTCAGAGTGCCCCAGGAAGAGCTGCCTTTGGCGCAGCGAGGAGACCACATAGGGAGTGAGAGGCAGGGATCAGGACAGCATCTGGGCAAGGGGAATAAGTGGATGGGCAGTGGTGGAGGAGGGACCTCTTCTGGCAGCTTGTCGACCACTGGGAACCTGAACTCTACAACAAAAATTGTGCTGCATTTCAGCACAGACCCTCCTGACAGAGAGAGGAAGAAGAAGCATCTGTTTTGGGAAAGTCCATCCGAATCATGTGCATTTCATGACCAGGCTGCATTCACGGTAACCCCAGCAGGCAGGTAGGGGTGTCTTCTGGGCAAGAAGTTATCCTGGTGCAAGTGGCCTGTTTCATTGCTTGCATGCTCCTGAGAGCTGCTTGCTGTTAATGCAGGAAAGACAGAAGCATTTCCTTACAGAAAAGGATGGAAGAGGAGATTCCCTGCAGGTTACAGCCTGTATTTTCATCCAGATAGCAGTCATTTGAATAAAACGTTATATCGATTTCAAAACCATCAGCATTAATCAGCGTGATGTTGGCTGACCTCAGACATTATCACATAATCATAGAATGATTTGGGTTGGAATGGACCTGAAAGATCAGCTAATTCCAATTCACCTGTCATGAGCAGGGACACTTTTTACTTTCCCACATTGCTTTGTCTTCTTCTATTTCCTTAATTTATTTGGGGTTTTTCTTAGTGTTAGTCCTTAAAGCAGTTACATTGAATTTAGCAAGCTGTGTTTTCTCTTTTCTTTAAAAGGAGTGTGGTAAAAAGGCAGCCGTATGAAGTCCTCTTAAATGGAGAACAAACAAGCCTGTCCAAAAGGGAAAAAAGTGTTGCAAAAGCCTTTTAATAGCCCAAACTGAACTTTATTGGCAAAGAGGAACCTTGTTTCTCCTCATGCTCTGCATCTCAGCGTGGTCCAGGGCCAGGGAACGAATACCCTGCAGGAAGGTGTCTGTGAACACTCAACTAATGGCGACATGGCTGAAGCATCTCCACAGATTGATCCCAAAATCAGAGCACATCCAGATATGCCTGGGTGCACCAAGCCTCCCTTGTGCACCAAATGGCACCTGCACGTGTTCAGCATCAGCAGGCTCCCAGCAACTCCACAAATGCACGGGGTGCACCTGGTGCACCTGCCATAAATCCAACGAGGACAGGAACAAGCCAGTTCCTTGGTGACTTGGGGCAATTCAATATGTTCACACAAAAATGCAAGTGGTGAAGCCAGGAGGAACCTGAAGGCATTATTCTGGGATGAGGAGTAGTCTTAAAGTCTCCTTTTTCTTCTCTTAGTGGTTTGTTTTTCTGTGATGTGTGCATACACACACACCTAGAAGGAACAGAGGTACTCATGTAAAAAGAGTAAATGAGTAGAACTGGTAAAAAATACAAAATATATCTCATATGTGGGAATTATTTTCAATTATTTTCTTTCTTTTTGTATTTGAAAGGTCTTTTCTTCCCCACACCCCCCAGCTATTTTAATTAAGCAGCTGGAGCCGTGCATCAATGGATATTTGTGTGTATAAGCTCAGAATTTATCCTAAATTTATTTTGTATGGATGAATAAACGTTGTATATATCCCAACATTAATAGTTAGAAGCCTTTAACAACCTTTAAGAAAGGTAAACAATTAGAACTTAACAGAAGACAAAGTATATTCAATTTTTATGCCATTTCCTTTAACAGTATTTTATGTTAGAGACAAAGGAAGTGCTGTGGAATCCTGCTACAGTGCAAAGCTGTTGTGTAAAATGCCACATATTCTGTGTACCTCATGTCTCCAAAACTTTGCAATTTTTTACATCATGCTGAGTACAATTTAATTAAGAATCTTCACGCAGGGACTGTTGTTGAAGAATGTGCTTTTCTCTGCATGCAGTTGTTAACAGTAAAAAAACCCCCCAAAACCTAGTCCAACAGCAAGGGGAAAAGCTGCAGCCAGATCCCTGCAAAGCCCGTGAGATGCCAATTAAAAAAGATTAAATAAAACAGAATGCAATTTTGAGATATTATTTCAGAAAGCACACCCATAAAGTCTGGAAGCGTTGGCAGCAGAAGCACCACGTTGCCCTGTAGCACAGGTACAGGACTGGCCCTGCCTCCCCATCCTCAATTCTTGCCATTTTTGCTGGGTGTGTTTGAGCCTCTCAGGCTTTCTAACAAGTGTTTGAAAAAAGAAAGAGAACATTTTCTGGACAAGCAAACTCTGTCTTAAAAATCAGCCTTAAATCTGGGATCTCAAATAAGGAACCAAAATCAAAGTGGAAGCTTTCTAGTGCTGTGGGAGCAGAGATTCTTGTCCACAAAACTGTAATTACTGATTTTTATCAGTTTGCCTTTGACATTTAAGCACTTTCATCTAATCCTCTGACATCCTTGGTAGAATTTACTTTAAATGTATGACACATTCATTTTGAATTAGCAATAATACTAATTATTATAAAAATGCAAACAATAGTTTGTAAAACTGGTAAATGTTACCTCATCTGTTCTTCCTTCAACATTCATATAAGAAAGGGCACATTAAGAGTGGCAAAATTCTTATGACACTGAATTTAGAGGTGAATTTTGATACCTGATGGCACAGAGGACACTGCAGCATTTCAACAGTTTGAATGTCTTTTAGGTGTTGGTGACTGTACATTTGGATTTTGACCTATTCAGAATTGTCCAACAGACCCAGAATGCTACATTACAAAATGCAGGAGAACAGCTGTACAGTGAATGTGCTTTGCTCTGCAATGGCAAATTTATGGTGTTATATATAAACAGTTAATAATGATTTCATAAGGTACAGAATTAAAACTTACAATACTTGTACTTCATAGCATACACAATTAAAAAACCGTCTAAAAATAGATTGCTGTGAGGATATAGTTTTCAATATTTGGGTTTATGGAAGTACATCTTTATTTTGCACATCAACTGCCTATACAATGCTCTGGATGCCTCTGCGAAATTTTTATTTAATGCATCAGTAAGGAATCCTAAGTTATAAGATAGAATACCTCACATCTAAAGGATTAAAACCGTTGTTAATTTAATATTAGATCTCAAATATAGAGCAAACAGCTCCTAAAAAACCACAGACAGATCCCTTAATATCTAAAGGTGAATTACAAGCAATATGAATGTAATAGTGAACTTCAAACTGAGAGAGAAAAAATGAATTTGCAGCCTTGCTGTAAAGATAGAGGAATTGCAGACATCCCAGGAGACTTCAGATCAGATATTCAGCTGTTGTGAAGTGTTGTAGTTTTATACATGCAGTATGTTGTCCATCATGGCAATTTTCTAACACAAGGAATGACAGGGCGCAACTCACTGTGATATGAATAATTCAGTACACGAACCTGAAGGAGCATCTGCTCTGGAGGAAAGGCAAATTAGGCTTGTGTTACTTCTTACTTTTCTTATGAGTAAGACTATTATCTATGTAAATGTGTGAATTCTTGTAACTGTTTGAATACTTACTTCTGTGCCAGAACAATAAGGAATGAGATTCTTGGTTTAGATTTATGCTCATCTAGTTTGATATTGTTATATCTGGATATAACACAGACAAGGGTAAACCCCACACATTTTGTTTAAAATAGGAAGATTTGGGTCAAATTCTGGCTCCCTCCAAATGATCTGGCTGGTGCTGAGGCATATGAATGTGGCACATTGATTTGTCTATTCCACATCTTGATGATTTTAATTCTTACTCATCCCATCCAATTATCCTGCCTCCTAGTCATGTGCCTACTAGTGATATGTTCAGAGTATGTGAATCCAGCCAAAGAACTGTATAGAAAATATATAGTTTTGCCTTTTTTTGTTCTTGCACAGAACACAAGTGGGACACCTCTTTGATGGTGGTGTAAGGTGCAGGATGCTGTGAGACACAAAACTTGGTGCTTAGATGGTAGTTGAAAATGGATGAAAACATGAGGATAAAAGGACTCTGATCATCAGCCTGACTTCATGAGAGGTAGGAGGCTGCAACAATATCATCTGACTGTTCGCTTCATGGATCTTTAATAGAGCAGCCTATTTCACAGCTACCTCTTACAAAGTACTTCTCTCTCTGCTATTACAGTAATACCTCTGTGCTTCTGCAGTGTTAAAAATGTATTTACCTTCATAAACTGATAAAGAAAGAATGCAATCACTTCACAGAGAGAGATATATCTGCACAGATAGAGATGTAGTACATATTTGACACCACATCAAGGAGTTCAGGCACATGCAGTTTGGTAAATACCAAGTCCTTTGGAACATCCATGCCTGAATTTCAAGCAGACGTCACCAGGGAGCTCTGGAGGGACAGGGAGCAAGGCAGAACAGAGGACTGGCCCTGGCTGTCCTACATTTCAGATGCCATCTCTACTATTTACCCATTCTGCTTCTGTTTCTGCTTTATTCCAGCAAGTGAAATTCCTAGGATACCTGATCTCCTGTGCTAGCCCCAGTAAAGTGCCTGGTTATCCCAGTAGCTGCTCTTTAACAGGGAAAGCATGTGAGGAAGAGTCCTGTCGCTACTCTACATTCCCACATTCTGGCAGTCAGTCATTTAACCCATGCAATGATTGCATTTAATAGCTGCTTGCAGAGCTTTCCACTATGACTCTATTCAGATCCTTTTTGAACTACTTCAGACTTTTTGCCTCTCAATGTCCTGCAACAATAGTTGAGTAGAGATCAGTAGTTGAATTGCAAACTCTGTGAAAGCTGTAGTTTGTTTATTTTAACCTGGCAGCACCAAGAGTTCATTTGCTGCAAACTTTTTCTTGAAAAACAAGAAAAAATGGACAGTTGTTCTTTGCCACTGCATTTTTTTTATGGTGCTTTTTTTTTTTTTTCCTTTCATGTAACTAAAACCTTCAGAATGTTCTGATTCCAAAGATTTTGGAGAAAATATGAAAAAATTCACACAGCGGGGTTTGGCATAGAACTATTTCTAACTATGTGATCAAAAAAAAAGGGACAGTTAATAAAAATCATGAGATCTACAGGAAACCTGCAATTTATACAACATATTTTAATCATATAGAAAACAAACCCTAAAAATAAGATTCTTCTACAGTTTTTCCTAAGACAGAGAAAGTCTTTTTGGTTCATTAAATAAGCCTTATGACATCTCCCTAAGTTAAAAAATATTTCTATTTTTCAGGCTTACAGAGGTCTTAAAAGAACACCCCATTAAAGAAAATATTCCCACTGGGAAACCTCTTACACACATGAATAGCTAATTAAGTGAAAATGGCAACGTGTGTGCAGTGAAGCCTGTGCTTGCTTCTGCCATGAAAAGGGGCCTTCCCAGTTATGCAACTACCACTACAACTCTGAAATACAGTAAAGAGAAGCTCATTACCTCTTGCCAAGCTACTGAACTTGGAATTTCAAATGAACCTGTTGGAATTTGACATCCAAGTCCTACTGAATTCCATCATCCTGCTCATTTGGTGATCCTTAAAAACCCTACCTTAAGCAGACTGTTGCCTGTCTGTATGCTTTCACAAAATGGACTGAATCTTGCTAGCACGCTCTTCCCACATAAAATGCTACAATTCAAATGTCATACACTGTAACCTTTGGTAACTACAGAAAATATAGACATTAAGTGGCAACTGCTATCGAAACCAACAGATGTCAGTGGTCTTGCTTGTCAGTAATAAGGAAGATATTGTTCCATTGCACGGCGTGTACATCAGTCATCGCAGCAGCTTCCAAATTACACCAATGCTTCAGAAGAGAGAGTTGGCAGCTATTTGAGCATTCCCCCATCCAGGAGTTTCACACTGCATCCATCACACTTGTAAAGCCGTCCACAAGCTGGAAAAAAATAATCCTACGGAACAACACCAAATACACGCTATTGATCTGTGTAGCTGAGATCTGGCAAACCCCCAAAACTCTTGTTCTCCTCACAAATCCAAGAGAGCAGTCATAGGTTCAAAACAAAGACACAGAGGCCATAAAGTCTGAGACTCCTTCTGAGGTGACTGAAACAAAGTTTTCACCCTGTTAGTTTTATAACTTAGAAAGACATTACAAAACTCCTTTCTCTCCAATAAATTAGACATCCTCTTGTAACTGTAAGATTGATCCATAGGGAGAATCCACAATATCTAAATGCTGTGTCTGAGCTTAATGCTGTTTTTAAAACATGATGCAAAACAGTGGCCAGTTGTGGCAAGTGCCCACTGAAAAACACCCTATGAAATTTTGCATAGATGAAATAGATGGGAAAGAGATGCACAGACTTCACAGAATCATGTAACTGGGTTGAGCAGATATACCTTTCACTAGACCAGGTCGTTCAAAGTCCCGTCCAACCTGCCCTTGAACGCTTCCAGGGATGGGGCATTCACAATTTCTCTGGGCAACCTGTTGCAGTTCCTCATCACCCTCACAGAAAAGATTACTTTTCTAATATCTGATTTAAACCTGCTCTCTGTTAATTTGGAGCCCTTCCCCCTTGTCCTAACACATCCTTGTAATTAACCTCTCTCCATCCTTCCTGTAGGATCCCTTCAGATGCTGGAAGGCTGCAATTAGGTCACCCTGAAGCCTTCTCACCTCTGAGCTGCTCCAGCATTCCTTGCTAGCAAATGCTGTCATGCACCTGCATATGGAGTCAGGATGCCAGATCCAAAACTTTTTTGAATGAAGGCATGGTATTTGCAACACATGGGCCTGTTTGGCATCCCAGGTTACATTTGTACCTTTCCTCTGACTCCAAAGGAAAGGCAATCTGTGATACTGTGTTGTGATCCTCAGTCCCAAGCTGCCTCCCTCTCTGTGCTGTCACCACTCCATTTAGACATGAATCTGAGGAGGTGTATAGGCCTGCTATCAGGCACTCAGAGGCCAGACTGCACTTTGGACATACAGAACCCATTAGCTTTTCAATCTCCCCCAGAGATCGTATTTATGACGCCACAAAAGCAAACCCACGTGCTTGGACATATTGAGTGAAATTGAGACTATCAAATATGTTTGCACAATGGTGGAAGACAAGAGAGTGAGAAAAATGTTTAGATAGTTTATTGCTCTGACAACTATCACCAACATTTTTGTACAGAAACCTTGTTTTTTATCAATATGATGAATACTTTTGCTTGTCTTTTTAACCAAAGGGTTTAAGTAGAGGACATTTATTTTGTATGGCATTTAAACAAGATTCTAAGCCATGCTGGAGGATGAATGACCAGAAGGTAAAATAATGTTGCCCAGTATAACCCTTAAAATAACTCAAACTCAAGAGTTCATAGTCTGAGGCACAGTGGTTCACTAATCCCCAATAAATATCTTGTGAAACTGCAACATGTGTCTTGCTATTACAGAGCAACACCAGGAGGGATCTGTATCCTAGTTTCAGCTGGGAGAGAGATAGTTTTCTTCCTTGCAGCTGGCACAGTGCTGAGTTTGAGATTTAGGATGAGAATAACATTGATAACATGCTGATGTTTTGGTTGCTGCTAAGTAGTGCTTACCCTAAATCAAGGACTTTTGTTTCCCATGACCTGCCAGGAAGTAGGTGTACAAAAAGCTGGGATAAATGAGCTGAACTGGCCGAGGGGATACTCTATACCAGCATGTAAACTGGGAGAAGTTGTCCATGAGGTGCCAATGGCTGCTCGGACACAGACTGGGCATCAATCAGCAGGGAGTGGGCAGTTGTATTGTGTCATCACTTGTTTTCCTGGGTTTTATTCCTCTCTTTCTCTCCTTTTCCTTTGTATTATAATAATTATTATTACATTTTCCTTTGTTTCAGCTATTAAAATGTTCTTATCTCAACCCCTGAGGTTTTATTTGTTTTCTGATTCTCCTCCCCGTCCCTTTGGGTCAGTGAGTGAGTGGCTGTGTGGTACTTAATTGATGACTGGGGCTAAACCACAACAATCTGCTAACACTTCTAGTAATTCTGCCTTCCTCTTGGCCTGTCTGAAAGAACCAGAGTGGAGACTGGTGCCAGGAAAGACCTGGACCCAAACATGTTGACATTCCATTTTTGTTTTCTCATTTAATAAAATAATAGCTGTGCTCGGCAGGTAATTGTGACACTTAGAATTCAGTTTGCAACAATCTTGTGCTTCTCTCCTGTGACACGTATCATGCTGAAAATCCTAGGATATGGATAAACCCTTGGAAGCCCTAGCTCTCATTTACACATTGCTTCCAAGGTAATGATGAGTGCTCTTCTCTGCTTCAGCCTCTTGGTGGCAACAGCATGAGGCAGTATTTCTGAAAGTGTAGCAAAGGGTGCCTCTCCTATGTTTTGTGACAGGTCAGACTCCTCACTGACAGGTCTGGAGGGGAGGCAGTATTGCAAGTCTAACTCCTTGTGCTTTACCACAATGACCTATTCTTTTATTTTTGTCAAACCTGCTTTTCCCAAACATACAACCTCTAACGTTTGCAAGAAATGAGATCTCTGAGGTGGGGAAAAAAATAGTGGATCCTCATGAATTCTGAAGACTGGTTAATTATGCTGTTGATTAACAACTTTTGGGTGACCAAAGAAACTCGAGTTTTTCATTTAGTTAGTAGGCCCCCTTTCCTTCTGCTCCCACCTTCACATCACTCACACTGGTGCCTGGCTGTGACTGTATAAGCGCTACTCCAAAGCAGTTCTGAGTGTGACTGGGGGAATCCCAAATCCTCACCCGCACATCCTGGGCAGGACAAGGACCAGTGTCCAAGTCAGAAAAAGCAATCATTTTTCTTACTGAAGTGCAAGCTCTCAGCCCATGTAGGAGAGTAACACCAGTGTTAATTGCCAGCACACAACTGTGCTGACAAAGGATGTATTCAGCCACCAAAGTACACTCTTTCATATTGTGGGACTGGATTATTAGTTCCAGTGACCTCTGAGAGACTGAAGAGCCATCAAAGCTTCTGCAGCAATTACTAAAGCTCATGTATTTTACAAATCAGCCACTACCTTCTCCCATTCAAGGATGAATGTAATTACACCTAAAACAGCAATAACTTGACCTGTCAAGCTAAAAGCACCTGAGATTTACCCTACCCTTACCAAAATATTCCAGTTACCAGAGTTGACCGTTTCCCTCTGTCACCCCTCACAAGCTGAACAGGCTGAGCAGGATTGAAATGTGTAAGAGCACAGCTGACAAGGACCTTTTATTTGAAAAATGGTCTTCACTTGAGGAATAATTTTACAGCACAGTATGAGATTAAATCTGTTGCCAGTTAGCTCATCTCCTACACCATTTTGCTTGTGGTTGTACAGCCACATTCACGACATTTTTTCTGCACCTTTGAAGAAAAATGCACTGGTGGAAAGTGGCAACTTATGGATTTAAACTCCTCACAGGGTTTACCACCTATTTCAGGTGTGACATTTACACTTAGTTGAAACAGTGAATTGCCATTGATCAGGAAGCAATACAAGCTTTTCCAAAGTCGAAAGAACACTCTGGCAGTAAGTTTTTGCCTCAGTATTCCAGGGTGTTACATACAGACATATAAATTGACTGCAGACTCTAAAAAGAAGCTTAACAGAAAATACAAGCTGTATGTTTTTCTTTAAATTTCTTTTCAAGAAAGACACTAAGATCATAACTTGGTTAGGATTTAGCAGCTGAGACATTTTCATTGGCACGTCTCTAGTGACTTAGAATTTATTTTCATGTGATTTGATTAAACTGCATGCAAGGAATACTTAGTGCTTATGAAGGTAATACACTATTTAAAACTTGCAGCCTTTTTCCTTGCTTTTCTAGTATCATTTAGGTTTCAAAGCAGAAAAATCCTGAAACACTATTTAATTTTTCTTACACTGGCTTCTATACGTGTATGAGGACACGAAAGTAGAGCTCACTAGTTTCAACTTGGTATACTGCCAAATTGGCACAATTTCTAGTCAACATATTGCTTGTGGAAAACCATCCATAAGAACTTTTGTAACTTTACAATCATCAGTGAAATTACTTAAAGTTGTTGACAATTAAATTATTTGAATTACTTTAACAACCTTTTCCCCAACAGCTGTCCTATTTATAGAAACATGGATTGTTGCAGTCTTTAAGTGAATTAAAAAAAAAAAGATCTTTCCCCAAGATCAGGCTTGAATCTTCCTTTTTAGAGTCAATGGGAGTGTTTTGGTGTGTACCATCCTCCAGCAAGGAGTGGGCAGCGAAAGAAAGCCCAGGTTTAAGTGACTGAACTCACCAGTCAGACAGGAAATTAGCTGTGATACCCTAAACAACAATGTACCTTGAGGTTTGGTTGGCCACTTCCTCTTGGTGCATTGCGTCATTACTGACTTCAGTTTATCCCTGCCAGGCACTAAAGATGGGGTTTTGGCTCCCCCATCTTTCAGTCAGCTTGGCTAAATTTGGGTCGTGTCATACCCATGGTCTGCAACGTGCCAAAACTTCTGGTTATTCACACCACCTCTCAAGAGCAAAGGCAAGGGCATCAAATCCTGTTCAAGGTGAAGTTTTTCACATAGCAGAAACACAGTGCTACAGTAGAAGAACTTGTCAGGATTCTTCATTACTCTACATGTGTATCATCCTTTATGGACGCCGATTATTTCTGGCCAGACAGAACTGTAATGGTCACAGCTATGTGTCACCATCCAAGAAATCCTACCTATAATTCCTATTCCAAACTCAGGCTGAGAAAGAACATATCTTTCAAAAAAAGCACCTGATCTTGATTTAAAGATGGCAAATGTCATATAAACCTGTCCCCTTCCCTTTGCACATTGTTCTAGTTCACAGTAACCCATACAGTTTCAAAATGTATGTTGTGGGCAGAAGTTTTCTCTCTCAGTTCTAGACACCTACACCTGAGCTGGACTCTTTTTATAGACAGTGGACAAAAAGAGGCATTGCCAAAGCACACTTCATCTGACCTATTTCAGATCAGCTGAGGAGTGGCCTAGACAAGTAATTTCTTTTTTTCCCATTGGCTAAAAAGGAGGTCTAGTTCAGGTGTACCTACTAGAGGTATATTTATGAGACATATACCATCTCTGTACCTGAACATGAAGATACACAGCCTCAAGTACAGTTTTGCACTGTGTAACTCCGTACCTGGAAAAGTGAATTCCCCTCTTACTTCTGCCTGGAGCTTACTTTTGACATGATTTTACCTAAAGAAAATGAATTTTGTTTAGGACCACAACCAACTTGTGCCCTCATGCTCTCTTGTCCAATGAGCTAAATCAAAGGAATTTGTAAACCTCCTAGTATAGTGCAGATTTTCAAGCCTTGGAGCCACTTCATGAGTGTTTTCTGAAGGCCTCCCCAGTTTTTTCAGCATTTTGGGACATGATTGATGATATGTGACGCTGGTTTGCGAGCCTGATCCCAGTGCATTTGGGTACAGAGGCACTTGCAATAGGAACCTTACTGTGGTGCTGTGCCTGAGCTAATTAGTCAGCTGACTCAGACACTTAGTTTACTAAAATTGTCATACTGATGCGACCATAATCACTCACAAGTGACACTGTTATCTCTGCCTTGCCTTGTGCTGCACAACTTAGACATAAGTGGATTTAGAAAAATGTTATTCTTATTTGGAAATTGCCAAGAAGCAGGACAGCCATGGATTTAGCTTAATGCAGCAAATGATGAATAAAAGGAAAATTACAATAGGGAAAGAGAATACAAGGCACTCATAAACCTTATAATGTGTATTTTTCAATCTGGAACGTTCCTTAAATATCAAGTGAAGAACAACTTGTTAGCTGTAGTTCAAATATTCCCTGTAATCATATTTTACATAGGAAAACTTTTCAATAACTAAATCTTGAAACCTTTCAGTGTGATCTGAGCAATCTTGTCTAGGGGAAGGTGATCCTGCTCATGCCGGGGGGGTTGAAATGAGATGATGTTTAAGGTCTTTTCCAACCCAAACCATTCTGTGATTCTATGACTCTATGATCAATAAAACAGCAATTATATGATTTGTGTTTATGCAGCAGCTGTTATTTCAGCCCTGTACAATAATTACTTATTTGCCTTAAGCAAAATGAATCACACACACAATTAAGGTTCACCAGAATTCTAAGGTAAAACTGTTTGGCTTCGATGGGTGTGTTTTATATGTATATTTATGGCTCTTAGCATCAGAGGGGGGCAAATTCACATCCTGGTAAACTTGGTGACTGGGGAATTTGCAGCTCTCCAAGCCACACACATGCCACTAGCAGATGAAATTACATGGAGGGTTGCAGCTGCTTCTTAATTAGCAGGATGATAAATCTCAGGGAAATGTTTTCCCTCTATATGATAAAACAGCAGAGATACGAGGTGGCTGAGGGGGGGAGGAAGTCAGTCAGTCCTGAAATCCTCACTGTCTTCTCAAACTCCCTCTAATGCTTCAATCCTGACAACTGACCAGAAGCCTCAAAAACTGAATGGGAGAGAAAATGGGGGAAAGGAAAGCATTGCAGAGTGCTTGAAACAGATAATTTGGAGTGGAATTGGACTAACAAGAACCTTTTTTTCCTTCCCTTTAAATTGACACCCCTTTCCTTTACATACCTATTTTACTGTGCGACTAAGAGAGAGAAATGAGTGCTCCAGACATGCTACTCAAATTAGCTCAAAGTCTGACTGATTTTAGATTTCATCCTGCACAGACCTGACAGCTACAGAAAAGACAGGACAGAGGAACACTCGACTTATTCTTGAGTCGCCATCAATAGTTCTTCTTCTAATTCATATATTTTACTATATATTAACAATATGGGTTTTTCCTTGCCTTATTTCTTCAGAAACCCTATTACATATACAATTATTTCCCTCCTTTTAACTTTTCTAGATCATTAATTTAGTCATTGGACAAGATTTTCCTTCCATCTTCACAGGAAGAATGGCATTTCCTTCTGAAGAAATTTTGTCTCATCATTATAAGGATGCCCTCGTCAGCACAATTCACTCTATTGGCAATCTGAAACCAGAAGGTACAGAGACAGCTGAGCTGTGCAGCAGACTGGAAGACTAGTAATTAGTGACCCCTGTACTTAGTCTTTTCTCAGGAATCACTGCACTGTATCACCTTACTTGTCTGCATGGCAAGAAATCAGCCTAATCTCGTTGTCTGGCTGAATTTCAGTGGGAAAACCAATTTAGGGTGGGGCTTAAATAATTTTAGAGACAGCCTTAACTAGTGTCCTAATTGTTTCATGCTTGATATCTGGAAGTCTTAAAGAAAAAAGCTCAGATTCATAAATTTTTCTGTTTTGAGAAGACACTGAGGCCATAAAACAGACTCTGTACCATAGGATTTTTTCCCCCTATTATCTCTGATTGAATGGTTTCTCCTTTTGTTTTATGACCTCCAGCTTCTTTCAAGGTAAAATAGATGTTTCACAATATGAGATTAGTGCAAATATGGCTGAAAGAGCTAACACCCTTTCTATTACTTTTCTCAAAGGTACCACACAATACACATTTCTTTTTTTTTCTTTTTCTCAATTACCAGCAATAAAGAAATAAGTTAAACTAGCAGAAGCAGTCACTCATTTTTATATCTGTAAAACAGGGAGACAACATAATATATAACATCCTACACATGTCCTCCTGCTGAGGATAATCTTGGCTTGCTCCCATACAAATCGATGTGAATGCCACGTAGCCCTTTTCAGAGGTTAACTAATCTAGAGATGGAGGGAGAGCTGAGTGAGCACCTTAGAAGTAAAATTTATTTGACAAGGAATAACTGTCTTTCCATTGCTGGTACCCTGCACCCCTGTTTGGGCAGCTTGTATTGCAAAATATATTGCAAAAATGAACTGGAAATCAGAGTCCCTCCACTGCTCTGGTTTCCCCATAAAAGAGGAAGGAAGGAGTAATACTAAATGAGAAAAATAAGAGTTATGTTGCCATGACAGCTTGGCTCTTCTATCCACTTAGTAGGTACATAGAGGTAAAGCTACTTGTCATTATTATCATCAGCCTGACCCTGTATTTTGGCAGCCCACAGAAAGCCCTAAGAAAAGGAGGACTTATCTGCACATATATCTTTGCCTTGGTGTACAGTCAACATCACATCCTTTAGCTCTTTTTTACTTTTTGTTGAGATGCTGAGATGTCTCATTTCACAGCCATGCAACATCCCAACCAGAAATCAAGCCAACATGGAAAGCTGACTATGTTGGTGGCTCCCTAAAAATGCCAGAAAACACCCGATGGAACAGCAGCCTTACTTGTTTTCAGCAGTGTCAGTGGAAATTTTGACTGCAGGAGAACGAAACTGCCAACCTACGGATAACTAATGATTTTTAAAACTCTCAGTTGTTGTTAGAAACATGTGGCTTCATGACTTGGATATGAGCTAAGACAACTGGAAGAGGCCATGGAGATGTGAATAGCTGCTACTGGTTGAAAATGAGTGAGGGACAAATCCATGAGAGGAGCTGAGGTAATGCCAGACAGCTGCAAGGGACCACTTCATGAATAATGTAATTTCATCCATCCACACACAGCGTTAAAATGCTTCTAATTGTTAGTGCACAGATGGGACCAAGATCCTCTGTGGTTGGTTTGCTGCTCCCTGGAGAGGCAGAGCTTCATTAGACATGGATGTAAGCCTAATAAAAAAAAATAAAATTGATGGCTATTAAAAGATGTTTTTTCCTTTCCTTTCCTTATATTGTAACCACCTGAATGATGGGTTGGGTAGCAAAAATTTAGAGTAATGAGGGAGCATTTACCAGAAATGTGCTGCAGTATTTCTAAGGACACCAGCAGGTGCTGCTGAATAATTAATTTTGAATGCATTCATTCTGCTTTTCTGCTAACATTGACAGCCATTAGCAACATAAATAACAGCAGATTCTCTTTTGTGGACCAGTTTCTTGTCAATGTTAATTTTAAAAAGAGTGGGACAGAAATTCTTCGTAAAAAAGAGGAAATGCATATATTTCACATTCAAATGTAAATACACACTGAGTGGCTTTTTTCAGGGAAAGATCTTGTACTATCAGAGAAAATCAGACTTGATAGCTTAACATCTCTTTTCTCTCTCTGACCTCTGTTTTTATTTTGCATTTAAAAGGTATATCTTCCTCTTTACCCTCTCTTGAGATTCAGGATTGTGACATGTATCATGGAGCACAGATTAACATGCTAAGCAAGATTCTTAACAAAATTATTAAAGCTCTTTAGGGAAAATTAGTGTGTGAGACAGGGATTGACATATTGACAGGGCTATCACAATAACACAGAGCAGTTAAGCTAGAAAATCAACCGGTAAATAGTAGGTTATTTACTGATGGCAAGAAAGCAATCTTTTTCTGTTCCACTAATAAAACACAGATATTTTTCCTTCCAGTTAACTGAAACCCACTATAAACAAAGAGGGTAAATGTGATGCCAAAGTAGCACGCAGCGATGTATCTCCAAATAGAAACCAAGGTCATCCCCCTTGACTGCTGCCCCTTATTAACGTGCTATGAGGGGCAAGAAGTTTTCCCGAAGCCTCTGAGGCTGTTTCAGCACAAGATGAAAAGGAGAAGTGCAAATACTGTTGCCCTTGTGAAATATGGAGTGTTTGTTGTTTGACTCTGATCGAAACGTTTTAAGGTTTCTACGGAGCTGTACCCAAGACTCTTGAGATCTGTTTCAGGCCATTTTGTTGTATCTTCTCAGAACCACAGAAGGGGTGAAGCTGAGAGGGAGCACAATGGGTTATCTGATCCAAGCTCCCTGCTCAAGTAGGGTCATCCTACAGCACATTGCACAGGATTGTATCCAGACAGTTCTGGAGTATCTGCAGTGAGAGAGACCCCACAATCTCTCTGGGCAGTCTATTCCAGTGCAGTGCACTGCACAGTAAAGGTGTTCTTCCTCATGCTCAGGTGGAATTTCCTGGGCATCAGTTTCTGCCCACCGCCACTTGTCCTATGGCTTGGATTATCGCTTGGATTTTATATGAAACAAGATTATCTTGTTTCATATAGAAAGTGGAGAAACTAATGGGGTCATTCGCACAACCACTAATTCACTCAGCTAACCCAGACTGCGTTTGACAGATGTCCTAAAACTGGCAAGTTTCCTCTGGGTTTCAAAGTGTAAAGTTTAAGGCATCTCTACAAGCATGTGAAAGGGTAATGCTCCTGCACATTACAGTCTTTCCCCTTGCCTGTTGGTCACCACTTTAAAACCAGCATTTCGCTACTGCCTGAGAACATGCTTGGTGAAAAGCCTTGGTGCTCAGTGTGTGTGTGATGTTTCACTCAGCCATCAGAAGCCTGACGAGACACTTTCACATTTCCTCTCGAGGGGCTACACTCTCCTCAATTCAAATCTGTTGAGGTTATATCTGTATATGAGCATTTAAGCATTTAGCGAATGCATATATACTCAAGATCACAAGACGTCCAGGTCTAACCTTTGGCTGTGAATGGAGAGACTGACTAAACACACACCTTTTTTACATGGATCAGTGCTTAGCAATACCATTAACTATTCTTAAGGACGGCCAGACCCCAGTTTAGCTTTCTAACAAAGTTAGAAAAATAGAGACTGGAATTCTTAGGAGATCAGCTGTGATGTGATTTTGGAGCAGTTCAGCTGCCCACACAGCTAGCACACCAGGATCTGGATTTGCCTTGCTATTTCCTGGCAGGAAATGTATGAAATGGCCTATAGCGCAGAAAAGAATAGAGACTTTTAGGACTGTCCAAGAAATTTGACCGTTTTCTTATCAAAGCCTGCAGTCCACAAACATCCATTGTCTTGTTCAAGAAGAATATGGTCACAGAACCGTATTGCAGAAGTGAAGGCTGTCTGGGTTTGGGATTCTTCTTTCTCTTCATCTTCTGTAAAAGATCCCAGTTGTGTGCTGAGATCCAGTTAGCAACTACTTGATTGTTTCTTTCTTATGACTTTTACACATTTCAAGAGAACTGCCAGGGGTGTTTTGGTGGTGTGATTAAGTGGTATCTCTTTGCATTATTTTCTGCTTTCTTCCTAGAGAAGCACATTTGGCTTCAGTTGAGAAAAATACTGGCAGTGGAAATAAAACATATTTATACAAACCCCTTGGGAAGCCACCAGCCTTCATAAATTTGTGGTTCAGTAAACTCTGCAGAAACAAAAGCTCATAGAATGTTCCCTCAAATATATTGAGAGAGAGGCATTTCTTCTTCTATTAAATACACTGAGCATGCCCTAAATTAAATGTACCAGGGCCTCACAATAAAGGCACCAGAATATTTCAAACAAGCCTGCAAGAGACTGCAAGACAGACCACTCCAAACCCTTACACCACAAACTAACTACTAGACAAGAAGAACTCAAAAAAGCTATCAGGGAACATTAGGAAAGAGAGAGGAACCCAACTGAAATGGTTAACTTCACAATATTCAGGGGAAAACAGTCCCACTAAAGAGCTGCAGATTAATGTCCACCTTAACTGTGCTGTAAAATTAAAAGAGCTATTAGTCAAACTTCAGAGAACATTCATGGAGTTTTCTGGAAAAAAATGCAGTCAAAGAAGTCCAAAGTTCTTCAAAAGCCAAGTGCTACCGAGTTTAAAATTGTTCAAAACGCTCTTTGTGATGCTGGTGGCCCATCTCCTGCTCCAGACAAGAGAGAGTGAAGAAATCTCGAAAGTGATATGCAGAGACTTAGAATTTTAAGGTGATTTTGAAACCAGGGGTCATACCAGAGATGGTTTGCCTGCCAAAACCAACTCCTACAGCAGATTTCCAGAAGTTGTAGCAGGAGTATCTCCTCTGGAGGAAGAAAGCAGGAAAATATGAGCTTTGCAGGGAGGTTCATTTTTGGTTTTGTGCGGGCAAACATGTATACAGGAAGAGGGATTCCCACACAGGGAATTGGCAGGACTGGCAAACAGAGGCGTTCAATGACATGTACTGCTGTTTGTACTCAAGATGACTCTTCCAAAAAAAAAAAAAAAAATTGTCCCAGGGGGAGCAGGCAGGCTTTATGGAAAGGTAAAACAGCGTGGAGAAGGGCACAGTGATTAAGATAATTATTACGGAAAATTAAAAAAGCACAGGGCTTGTGAGTCTGATAAACTTCTGCAGTTTTAAGATATAGGCTGCATATGAAAGGTGAATCCATTGCCATCTGTGCCATACCACATGGACAAATAAGGGAGTGGATAAAGATAAGCCAGCCAGGGAACAAGTCACTGTGAACAGTAAGACAGCGAGGAATCAAATCAAGACCCCACCCCTCAAACAGGGCAGCTTCCATCTCAGATACGCTCCTGCCTCAAAAGAAACAGTAGTTAACATATTAGGGAGACCTTGTGAGAGAAAGGGAAGAGCAATTCACCAGATTAAAAAAATTCCCTTTTTGATTCTTTCCTTATTATTTCCCAGGGACCATTTGTGATGGTCCACAGTCCTGGGGGAAACGCTGCAAAATATTTGCAAGTACAGCTGAACTTAAAAATATCTTTAGCCAAGAAGGACTTCCATTTGGAGAATGGGCATGGATAGAAGAGAAAAAGAAGTAAAAAATTCAATGTTTCTGTTTTCAGACTTCTCGACAAAGGGTTTTGTAAGACAATTTGCCTAAGTTTAGTCTTTGAAGGATCTCAGTAAAGATAACTGAAAAAAATACCAGGAGATAGAAAATATTTTGGCCAATTAAACCCAATATTTTTTTAAAAAATTATTCTTTTTCTTTTATCAAGAAAATAATATAATCCCAGGAGAATTGGAAAATAATATAATTACAACTGGAGGAAGAGACTGGGATTTTTTTAAGCTCCATAAAAAGTGCAAAACTTCATGTTTTCTTACTTTCTTATTCCAGTGTGTTGTTGTTTTTAGGATAAAATATTCTAATATCCTGCCCTATTTCCATGCAGAGCATAATGTTGTAGAATCATTTGGGTTGGAAAAGACCTCTAGGATCATTGAGTCCAACTGTTACTTCAGCACTGTCAAGCCCATCACTAAACTCTAAGACCTGCTCTTATAAAACAAACCAGAAACATAATCCTAAAATTCAGAGGCAGGACTTTCTTCCCAGAAAACAGCTGTGAAACACTTTTAGAGAAAGAGCCAGTACAGTTAGAAAGGTCTTGCACCCAGTTTTCCTTGAAAAACTCATCCAGGATGCTGCCTCCAATTTCTGTTTATCTTCTAAGACAGATTTTAACAATATTTACTTATATAACTGTCCTCTCTTAGGGCTCCAGCTACACATCTGATTCAAGTGAGGCCAAGGTTCACCAAGCATTAGATAGACCCAGATAATGAGCCTAATGCAGAGTCGAGTGCGACACGTGTCAAAAACCATCGCTGCTGCCAACTGTCTCCCCACCATGGGATGAGACACAAAGATGTGATGGTGCAACAAATTCCACTTTCATCAGAGCAGGCCTGTCAGCCTGGGGTAAGCTCTGCCAAGGAAACCTGCTGCCATCAGCCTCAAACTTCTCTGCCTCATATCCCAGGCCGTTAGCAGCATCAATGGGTGCAGCATCCATTACTTTATTCAACTGGTGCTCCACATGAGAAATGTTTCCTAAAGAATCATTGAATCACAGAATGGCTTGGGTTGGATGGGACACTAAAATCAAGTAGTTCCAGCTCCCCTACCACAGGCAGGGACACCTCCCATTAGACCCTCTTCCAACCTGGCCTTGAACACTTCCAGAGATGGGGGATCCTTAGCTTTTCTGGGCAACCTGTGCCGGTACCTCACCACTCTCACAGAAAAGAATAAATTCTGTATATCTAAACAAAATTCTCCTTTTTGTTTTTTTTTTTTTTTCTTTTTTAGAAAAGGAAGGGTAAGTGTGTAAACCAAAAGACTTGCAGAGAGCTGCACAATGCTGGACAGAACATTACCCAGTTGACACTGAAGGAAGAGGCATTGTAGATTTATGAAATTCCTCACGCTTGATCTCATTTAAAGAGAACCTTAGCAAAAGTCCAGTGAAGGAATCAAGAGGGTTTCTATCATGTTTAGAGTCCTGTACCACTGACTCTGGAGAGTTTAGATGAATGCAGGTGAATGAGGCTGTTAAAAACCTTGCCTATATAGGAGTAAAGTCAATGCAAGCAAATGCTCTCACCCTGATCTAATGTGCACAGTGAGTTAATGTAAGAAGGAAGAAGACATTTCTAAGTCTTTGATCAGCAGCTGAAGGAGAGTAAATACTAATTTCAACTTTCACTTCTTTCTTAAATCATTTTTGCAGGTTAGGGAAATTCATTAATAACATTGACAATGAAATATCTTTACAGACTTTGAAGAAAACACAGTTCTTTAATCTTAAGAAATTTTATTTCCCAAAGCTGCCTTTAGCTAAGGGAGGCAAACTCTCCTGGCTTTCCCCATCATAACAAAATTTTCTCTGGGGGCTATTCAAAGCAATTAAAGCCCAGCTCTGATCTGCTGTTGACTATAACAGGAATCTAGGAGGTGAGCTTTTGAAAATATCTTCCTCAGACCTCATCTGTCTGGAGTTGAACAGACTGTGAAATGGGAGGGATGAACAGAAAATTTCTCCTCATAAGAGTCCCAAAGGGATTCTTTTATTCTTGGAGAAGGAGGAGGGGACTGAGGGAGAAGAAAAATAAACCAGATTAAAAACTCACAGAACTGGAGGCATTATATGCAGTGCTTGCCTAGTTATTTCTGGGGATTATCCTTTACTTTAGGAGAAATAGACACTCAAATCAGCTGTAACCAGATTAGTCTTCTCAAAGATTTGTATTACAACTACACCTGGGGGCTCCATCTCTGATTATAGTTGATGTAGGTACTGTAAAACTGAAGCATAAAAGAACCTCAGACATACACAAAACGGTTTGTTGTCTTAAGAGACAAACCAGACAAAGGGAATGAGAAGAACCGAAGATGAAGAGGGGAAGGATGCACTACAGAGTGAGCCAGGAGACTGAAGGTCCCAGGTGCCAGAACATTGCTTTGTCCATACACTGCCTGTGTTGTCAAGAACAGTCCCAAGAAATGATATATTAAATAAATGACTAATATTTGTCCTAGAGCATTTTCATTAAGGCTAAAGGATATGGAAAATCAAGTTTGAGAGGCAGAGTAAGGGTAAGGTAGAAGACTTAGTCCATGTGACTCAGAAAACTGATTTCAAAGGATAGAAAATTTCATTGTTTAGGAAACTAGTCAAACTGGAGTCCAAATATAAAGCAGTTACACTGGGAAATAAGAAACAAATGAGAAAGGAGGAGCAGAAGAAGCCAGAAAAGGCCTCAACCCCAGCTTCTCCCAAGTGTGAGTACAGAAACTTGTGTGGCAACAACAGCTTTGTTTTTCAAACCCTTTTACTCCCCTAAACCAGATGTTGGAAAATGAGTTTGAAAAATAAAAATTGAAAAAATACCAGCCAGTTAGGAAAAACCAAAAGATACCAACTAGCTAGGAACTGAGGGCTTGAAAAACGTCTACATCTCAAAAGCCTTTGACATTCCCCCCTCAGAGTCCCAAATGGAAACGAACAGGAAACTGGACTCCTAACTCAGCTTGGAAATTTTGCCTGAAGACAGTAGATATGAATAGAGCCAGCAGGCTGATGAGTCATTTGGGTCAGCAAGTCTCCATGCAGAGGAAATCAGATGTCAGCAAAGTCATAGTTTTCAACACACATTCATTTAAAATTTGGTATTAGTCCGAAAAATTGAAAAAGCTCTTTTTCTGAATAAGCAATAGGAGTCACTGCATAAATAGCCAAAGCCTTTTGAACATGTAAGAACGAGAATAGAGTAGATAAGAGTAATTAACTCATAGGGAATCTGTAACAACATTCAGATGAATATAAACTCCAACCTTACTTCACTCAAATATTCCCCCAGATAAGTCACTTAATGGTTGAGTTAGGGAAATAAAAATTAAAGATGAGAGTGAGAGCAATAAAGGCAGCAGAAAACTCCTCAGAAGCAAGACACAAGAGAGCACATGAATGAAGGGAACACATTTATCTGGCGGCAGGGAAGACAAAGCAGTCAAATAAGAACACTTGGACAGCCGAGTAATACAAAGCAGGGAGCAGAGGAAATTCAGATTTAACAGCCTAGGAAAATATGTGACACAAAAAAAGAGAAAGCAGTTGAGATTTTCATGCAAAGGGGCATGTCACAGTAATTGTCTATCATTATGTATAGTAATTTCTTCCCTGAAGAAAAGATTAAGTCAACATATCTAAAATAAAAATTTAGCAGCTAGCTCAGAAAATGTCTGCCAAAAGAAGTGGTTCTAAAGTATATTTAAAACACCTTACTGGTAAATTATATAACTCAAATACACAGAGGAACAACAAATGTTAAATACGAGTCATCACAACATGCATTTGTCAAGTAGATGTACAATTTAACATTAGCTTGTTTAAGCTGAATTTGGACAAAATAAAGTTTACTGTGCCACAACAAGGGAATTCACTGGGACAAGCTGTTATGCCAGCAGTGTAGTGATGTAAAACATGCAAATCTCGTTACCTCATGACTTCCCTTACCTTCATTGTTCAACTCCTAAAGGATTTTTGGTCTGGCTTGTAACTACTATCCTCTCACACCTTGTTTTATGTTACACTTAATGGGACCCGGTGTCCTATCACCTTGTGCTGGACAACACCTTCTTGTCGAATCAGACATCAAAGCAGCTCAGTGCCCAGATTCCCAGGAGAAATGGACACCCCTTAACCAGCTTACTTTCCATGGGAGAAAGGGATTCTTTCCATGCACAGGTGAAAAGAGGCACTGCTCCTTTCCATGATGCTTCTTACCTGAACTATGTTGGCACCATCCAACTAATTGCCAAACTAAGTTAATAGCAATATTTAGTGAGCATCAGCTCTGCTGTCCAAGATGGAGTATTTAACATACGGAAGAACAACTTTCAATATCCCTGCAATGGACTCTGGTTTCCAGGCACACAAGGCAAAAACATAATCCAGCAAACCCCTGCTGGCACTGAAGTCCACAGCAACCAGACTCAAAGGTCGAGGGACCCAGTGTTTTCCAAACCAGGACAAACAGAGGCCCAAGACCTTTGTATGAAATCAAGTATTTTCTGAATGGATAGGAAAAAGCAAGATGCTAAGCTTCTTGCTTATGTGCAGATCCACCGTCCGAATGTTGATTACATGGTAAACAAAATCAGTCAGATGCTTCCTAACAAGGTAAGTACAGAACAAAATTTCTCATAAAAATGTGGTGGATAAATATCCAAGTTCCTCAGCCACTGACATCAGCACTAGGTCATTTTTAAGGTATATCACGATAGGTGTGACTTTTTTAAGAGACCAATAGCAAGAAGCATCACATCACTAAGTATAATGACATTAAATCTCTAAACAACAGTCTATTGCTGCTCTGGGGCACATTTCCATCCCCACTGCTGCGCTGTTTTTTCCTTCTGCCTACCAGATCTGGCTCCTCTGGAGGGGACTTGTCACTGCAGACCCTACTCTATGGCCAGGTGGGTCTTGGTGACCCTCCACCAGCACAGGACCATCTGAGCCTGCTGATCCCACTGGTCACCCACAACAGCCTCCTCTGGCTTCTGTGCTGCTCAGAGGAGAAAGGGTATCCAGGAAGGAAGGGAAAACAGGGGCTGCAAGGCTCATCCCCAACCCTTGTGCACCCTCTCTTTGCAGGGGTACTGTGGAGAAAGTAGTGGCCCAGATCCACAGGAGGGTCAGGGAGAAGACAAGTAGTGGTGGGATGAGTCAGTGAAGAGCAGAGCTGGGCTACTCTGCCCAGGACAGCTTACACAGGGCACAAACTTAATGTCTAGAGTATTAAGAGTGTAATTTTGCTCGCCCACGCGTGCAGGATCCTGATACTAACTGATTATACCTTTCTGCACATCATTGCTGCAGTGTGGGAGTTTGAAGTTCAAGCCCCTGGTCTGAGTAATCCAAAAGAGATATTAAACAATTCCTGATGAGATCTTTAGCCTCCAGCTTGTAGTGTGAGAGTATCCTACCTTCTTTTGCTTTCATCTTTTTTTTTTTTAATTAATCTTTCTTTATTCTTTAAAAATGCTTCATTACAATGCAGAAATTGCAAACACAGATGTCAAAAAAATTCAATTTTGGCAAAATATATTGATGACACATTCAAGTTCATTATCAAAATTCACTGGAATTTCAATGTAGCTAAATATATTCAATCTCTAGTGATGTTTAAAGGTACATCATGCAAATATACATACTAAATGTATATTTATGAGTGATTAGTATGGAGGTTTGGCCTATGGAAACAAGGACACATAGGGTGTTCTTAAACTGGGTAGATAACGAAAATCCAAACTTGATTTCACAGACTATATAATATTCATTGTATTATGAGGAAAATATTACAAATAAGAAGTTCCCTAATGCCAAGCTGTTCAATGGCAGCAGGGATGTGCAACCTACACATACAAAACTCTGCACTGACACAGTGCCCAGAACACATCAGAGAGTCCATCCATTCAGAAGTACAGGACACAAAAGCAGAAAACTATCTCAGTCTTGATATAATGAGGGCCTTTCAGCTTTTATTAAAGCTTTACTAACCATGCCTAAACCAGCCTGTATGGGCAAATAGCTGCTATGTGGCTAATAGAATTTCGTACTAATAATGCATGACCAGAAAACCAGCTCTGGCAAGTATTGATCTATCCTGATATGATCAACAGGATGTTTTGTGTTGCTCGTGCAGGAAGACCAGCTATTTTGAACAGCAGCAGCTGAAACAGGAGTCTAAACAATTATTCAGAAATATTGATTTATCTCAGAGAGAATAGCTAATCAGAAAAGAAATTGCAAACCACAAATTACCAAAATAAACAGCAAACAATGACACGAATTCATTCTAAACAGAGGTAGCTGACAGATGACTCAGCTATGGAAGAAACTCTACAGGAAGAAGTGGTTTGAGGATCCTTCTCATAGACAGCTGATGATAAAATGATAATCAAGAATCGGACATTTCCAATTGTACCCATCCAACATCCATATATTTTTCTATTTAGTCTACTTTCAGAGATGATTATAATGCTTTTTTCACTTAATCTGAGTAAATAACTACAATGAAAAGAGTAGCTGCAGGTGATACGAGTTTGGTGTCAACTCTGAAGCTTCACTCATCATCAGTTACAAATGTCAGTATATTTGTCATCTAAAAAGATATTCTTGGGCTTCATGGCACACTCCAGTTAACTCTCTATGAATACAAAATCAGCACATAAATGGCTTATCTCAAAAAGCAATAAAATCTATAGGTAGCATCAGAAATACAGATGATGAACAGCTTTTTGTAAGCGATAAAGTACTCCAAGTGTATAACGAATACAATCTGCTACCATAGTTTTTTAAATCAGCTGGGAATTAGAAACTTTACTGAAAAGTATATTTTTCCAGGTCACCAATATAATTATTTATTAGAGCTACTGAATCCTCTTGTGGTAGCTATAAAATATGCTCAATTTCAGTATTTCAGAAATGTTATGTAAAACATCTATTAATATTATGCAACCATTTCAGTGGTGCAATGTGATGGAAAAAACCAGTTAGCTGGAAGCTTGATAACGAGTAGTTCATGTCTTAAATAATTAAGAAAGCTCAGTAGTAGACAAACAAACAACTTCTTTTTTTCCAGTGCAAAACATGAAATAAGTTGATATTTTCATAAAAAACAAAACAAAACCCCAAACAAAACAAAACCCACAAACGAGAAAGAGGGAGGGAGGGAGGGAGGGAGGAAGAGTCACAATCTCAGTCTTTCCCACC
The DNA here is from genome assembly GCA_013399895.1 of Serilophus lunatus. NCBI lineage: Eukaryota > Metazoa > Chordata > Aves > Passeriformes > Eurylaimidae > Serilophus > Serilophus lunatus. The sequence continues at coordinate 1,419,670 of VXBA01004606.1, read as the reverse complement.
AAAAACCTGGCAGAGACCTTCACAACCTTTTTCCTAATGAGAAATATCTTGCAGTTCAGCAGAAGAAATGCCCACTCTCAATCTCGAAGTAAAGCTCTAGGTACAGAATATGACCCCCAACATGGCAGCTTTGATAGTTTACATATCTTACCCCTTTATTAAGCTTGTTTTCTTGCATAATAACCTAGAGAAGAATCCTTATGTTTTTGAACCTCTCTTCCAGACCTAGTTTTGCTGGTACATGAATATTTTATCCTATTTTTTTCTTTCTCAGATTGTACTCATATGAACCTCTTTAAACCAAGGGGTCCATTCTTTCCTAAACTATTTTGTTGACACAGTTGTCAATATCACTTAAGTCAGAGAAAAATGGAAATGGAAAGCATCAGAGATTTAAAATTCTGGGAGGTAAAAAACTCAGTAACCTGTGGAAAGGAGGCATGTTAAAATATATAGGAAGGAAGGACATTGGGTACTTCTTCAAAACATAATGAGATCCTTCTGGAAAGTTTTGCTGACTGCTACTTGCAGTGTAAGTACACTTACAGTGAACCTATTATACAGTAGACACCTGTCACAGTCCACCTCATACTCATTTTTTTGCAAGCTTTTTTGCCATCCCAACATTGACTCTCACTTGCTCCACAGCTTTGAACTTAGAAGGTGAACACTAATGTAATATTGGAAATCACAGCTCTGCTACATTCAACAGGGATACAGTTTTCACCTAGACTTCAAAATATTTTATAGCACCATTCCTCTGAAATACAGATGTCTACACAGTCATGGCTAAAGTGGCCGATACCTATACCAATACCAACAAACTAATTTAATCAGTCCAACATTAACATTCATTTCCATTTCTTGGTTTTCCCATTTTCAGACAGTGCTTACTTATTTCCAGATCCCGTTGAGTGCTTTCTTTTTTAGGTGTGAGGTCTGAAGAAAAGCATTGCAGCCAGTGATAAAATACCGTGCTAGTCTGTTAAGAAGATGTATGGCCTTTGAAAATACAATGGGGTTGAGAAGTTGTCTGGCACACCAACACTTCCGTAATTTGGAAACTTCTTGCCTTTGGAAAGGGCAGGTAGGACTGAAGTTATGACCTGATCACTTTTCTTCCATGTACAGCAATAACCTTGACATATAAAAGACACTTTGCTGATAAACACAGACTAAGCTTTTTCTCTGTGTGGAGAGTAGTGCATGGATATTCTCGGGAGATGGGCCAGACCTCAAATTCCAATACTCTTTAGGTCTAAATAAGATGTGTCCTTAAGGAAAACTTCTCAAAATCTGTCACCCTTGGGTGGATGTTATTCAGCTTTCCCCACAAATTCTGAGTGCCTGCTCCCACATCTATTTCTGTCTCTGTCAAAATCAGTGCCACTGGGGAACAGAAAAGCAGTCTCTGAAGAGCTGGAGTGCTTTCTAAATGCACTTTCCAGGCATGAAAAGCAATCCAGAAGAAGCCAATTAAGTAAATAAAAATAGTATTGGATCTAAGTTAAGTTAATCATAGCTTTCTCATTGACTTAAAGGAAGAAAGATCAGACACCCACTTGCAATTATCATACTGAATACAAGCAGTGTTTCATACCATCTTCTTTTCAAATTCTGTTTATGAGACACTGCTAAATGTCAATGAACAGTTTCAGCAGTGTTTTCTCTCATCAGGTAATGTCAGCATTAGTACAAAATGATCCATCATCAAATGTACCCTGTTCTTTTAGCCTGATGCTTTGAAAGGTCTTAGAAAATATTCACCTGGAGAAGCAAGGCAGAACATGCACAAGACGCGCGCGTGTGTGTGTGTGTGTGTGTGTGTGGCTTGGTATTACATATTTTTCTTTTTTCTTTCTCACAATTCTGTTGAAATGAAAGTCCATTTCCATTTCCAGTTTTTGCTAACCCTGTTTTCTGCCATGTCAGGAATCCACAAGTGTTAATACAGGTTTGGACACTCTCATATCTCCCAGTAAAAGTCTATGAGAACAATGACAATTTAAGAGGGGGAAGACAGGCTGAGGAAGCTGCTCTTTGGGACTGTGACACACTCTGAGTCAGCTGTAGGCTGAACTTACCTGGGATGATCTCTTCAAAAGGTACCAAAAGCCTTTGAAATTCAAACCAAACTTCACTGAAATGTGATCTAGAAACTTAAAAGAGAGAAAAATCCAGAGCAAGCATGAAGGGCAGAACATGACACTTCCAGGTCAAGACCCCATGGCCTTTTGACAGCACACAGAGCGCAGAAATGAAGTCAGTATCACTGGTCAAAGGGATGCTTCAAAATCTTGTAGTAGGTTCTGTTGAAAACGTTTTCTGACTTAGCTATGTCTCTGTCTAATCTCTTTTGAATCTGGAAGAGGATTTGTTGTAACTTGTATCCAAGTTATGGACATACTCATATTTCTCAACTGCTTCAGGTCTCCTCTATTGTTCCTGTTCATCCAGCACTGATAAGGAAAAACACAAAGAAGAAAAATAATGCCACGATATTTTTATTTTCTGTTTTGAGGCAGACTAGTTTCTACAGGTAACCTTGCTTACATACTTCAAACGAGCTTCACAGGATTGTTTCCAGGAGAAGACACTCTAGGTCTGCTAAGAAACTTATTTCTCAGCTAAGACTTCCAGAACAATATCTTCTTTTTCTTGTCACATATAACAAGCAGAACAGGTACATGCAAATGTCTAAAAATAGATAATACTTATTAAAGTACAATTTTTTCTACCTCTTTTTAGCTGTTGACAAATAAGTGAAACACAGGACTCTCATTTTAGGAAGACCTGAATGGACACATTAAGCTTTAATAAAGCCAAAAGCTGATAAAATAACTGCAAACCCAGTGAAATTCCACTGTGCTGAGGAAAATAAGTAATCATAATGTTTGCTAAATTTTAAGTAGCACTTGTTATCTACAGAACTTTGAGAGGTTAATGTCACAATATTGATATCAGCTGTTGTTGTCAGAAGCCAATTACCAGATGGCAGTAGGACGGGGATGTGGCTTGTTCAGTGCACTGTAGCAAGTTATTGGCAGAGCTGCAGATAGGAGCATATCTGAAGTGTCCTAGTCAAAAACTGTACACACTTGGCTGCCCAGCAGCACCTAGAGCTAGGATTCGTAATACTGGTTTATCCTTTAATAAACAGAAGCCTTATCCCAGGATTACCAAGCACTATGATAATAATTAAGAGAGGCTTTCTTCAAAGGACAAATGTGAATTAGGCACCTGTTAGTTTGCAATAGATGCTAAATACCCTATTGTTCTCTTTGCCTTTGCAAATCTGTTCCGATCCCACGAGAGATGGAATTTATGGTGCTATTTTTCAGCCAGGAAACGGAGTACAAAGAAGAACATGCCCAAAGTCAGCAAGTCCCTGACCTTTACCTGGGAAGGAATCACAGGATTGAGAACAGCATCCCCTGCTTTATAGTTAGGCAACACCTTGCTCCATTAATTTCATGTACTTTTTCCAATCCATTAACTAAAAGAGAGTCATTACCAAGAATGGAAAATAGATAACTTGCACTGCTAGTTTTTGGTTCTAATAGCAGACCTTTCCCAAAGGACAAAGCAAGATGAGCTGAAAATTGCATGCAGAGATAATATGCCAAGAGTACAGGGCTGGGCTGGGTTATGAAGAGGGTACAGCACCATGGAAGCTCTTACCAGTTTAGAATAATGCCACTTTTCAATACTGACACTTTTTAACAAAAACTACTGCAAAGAAAGTAATCTGGCAAGATGATGAATTCTGTTGAAATGAAAGTATTATAAAAGGGGCCGTTGAAGCAGCATGATTAAGACATCTAAGGTGAACCTAATATACCTACATATATGCACAAACAGGCATATACATTGTCAAAAAACTTCCGTTTGTGTAAATATCTGAAGACAAAAGCCAAACCATGCCAGATGGAAATGTGGCCCATAGTGTGGATTTGAAAAACTGCTGTATTCTTATCCCACCTTAATCCTCCTCAAAACAAAGCAAAGCTCTCCCAGTTTCAGGCTACTCTAGCAATGGCATTTTGTGTTGTGTTTTCAATTTGTTCAGTTTGATGATACGCACTTTATCAGCTGTCATGAATCTGCTTCTTCAGTTGCCTCTTGCCTCTGCTCCAGAGGCTCACATCCTGTGTCCTCCTTGTGATTTCTTCATGGAAAGCATTGCCAAGCATTGGAATGAGCTGTCCAGGGAAGTGGTGGTGTCACCCCCTCTGGAGGTTTTCAAGAAACGACTGGATGTGACACTCAGTTCTGTGTTTTCATTAACAAGGTGGTGATTGGTCAAAGGTTGGACTCAGTTGTCGCTAGACAACTCTAGAGCACAGCTCACCCCTATTCATGTGACTGAAGTGAGCCTGATTTAAGTCAGTCTTGAAGAGCTTGAGAAAATCTACTCTTTCAACCTCAGCTGAAACAACAAACAATCAACACCCATGATTAAAAACAGTCATATATTAAGCACGGTCTGGTCAGTAGGTGGGAAATTGTACTGTGGTAGGATCTAATTATCCCAGTGGATAACTAACTACAGGTAGGTTAACATTGTCACATGAGACACAAGAACTCTATTGTACTGCTTGGAAGAGCACTGTTCATACACCAAGGGAGGAGATACTTCTCCATGGTACTGACTGGCTTCTGTTTAGGAATTCTGCACTTACAATCTGAGTGCTTTGTTTCAAGAGAGACAAATTAAAGACTTAAAGTAGAGAAACAAAGTACCTGGAAAAGGCCCAGCAATGCCAAGGATTGATGATTTTTCAGCAGAGAGCAGGCATTAACATTTCATTAATGGTCAAAAAGATGCTTGAAAGACAACCAGGATAAAAAGTTTTCTCATTAGCAGTGAAGATAGAACAAGCGGTAATGACCTTAAATAGCAGTTACAAAAATTTAGCTTAAACAAGATGAAAAATTTTATATCCATTAGAATAAGCAGCTAAGAGAGGTTATGAAACCAGAAACCATGAAGGTACTTAAAGCTAAATAAATATTCTTATATTAGAGAGAATTTACTGCCACTCTACTCTGATTTTACTGTCAAAACAGGATTGAATCTCATTAGTAAATATGAGGTCTTCTCACATAAAAATAAGTGTATGTTTCCATGGACTCTCATTGTAGTAGTTATTCCCATGATGGTTTTCACTGAAATAATGAAGATTTTACTGGCATTGGCTTCACATTTCACCTTCCAAAAGGAGGGCCTGCCGGGGACATCGATGGCAGCTTCAGAATCCAGGTGTCTAGTTTGCCTTTGGAAGCCTCCAGAGTATTCATCCTCCCATAGCAGGCAGGGATCTGCAGCCCTAGAGGATTCTGCAGGGGGTGGAAAAGAAGAGATCAAGGAGACAGTTCTCTATCCATCTCTGTGGGGGGTTAGGTTCAGTTTTGTTGAACCCTGATACACAGTATGAAATATTTGCATTACTTTTGGCATGACAAACCCTTTTCTAGCTGGACAGTTGATAATTGACACTCACTGAGGATGACAGAGAGAAGAGTGCAACTCAATCATGAAAATCTCCTGGGATTTGAACCCTGCCAACAAATCTACCTTAAAATTCAGCATTATTCCAGGCAGGAACGGCACCTTTTAGACAAAGAAACAACTGAATGAGGTGTAATGGCAGTGTTCAAATAAACAAAAAAAACCCCTGCAGCAAGTAAGACAATGAGTCCAGGGGACTTGGTTAAGACAGGATTCAGAAGCAATAAGCTGACATTACAACAAGGGAGATTTAGGATAGTGATTATAAAAAAATATCTAGTCATGTAAAAAGTAAACCACCAGAACAGATTGAGCAGAGGTGATGTGGTGACTGCCTCCCTCAGCAAGCTTTCTAAAGACAAATTAATATGTTTTTATATAGAATCATAACATGGTTTGGATTTGATGAGACCTGAAAAATCATCTAGTTCCAACACCCTTGCCATGGGCAGGGACATCTTCTACTAAATTAAGTTTCACTAATCCCACCTCCCACTAATTCACATCAACCCTAGGCATAGCAGGAAGGACTAGATAGTCTGTTCAGGTTCCTTTCCTAATGCTAGCCATGCCTTTTTTTCCCCAAAAAACTTTTGGACTGCAATTCTTTCTGTCAGAAAGAAGGTGATTTATAACCCTTGTGTATCCATCGTCACACTTACAAAGAATTCGGCAAAGTAACATCCAACCCATGAACAAAAGGCACTGCAACAGCAACACGTACAAACACAGGCATGGCTAGAGTGTGTTTGGAGGAGACCCACTGCTTATGCTGACCTGTGCTCTTTGGATTATCCTCTGGATTAGGATACATAAGGATAAATTGTTCTTTTTGTGCTGGGTTCAAATGAGCACAGAATTGGCAAGGCAATAATAGGTCAGTTTATGCCACTGTCATTTGTTCTCAGCCACATTAGGGCGTCTGTGATAATTTGTTTCCTACCTTGTACTCCTTCCTCGCTCACCTTCATTAGGGAAGTGCCTGATGGTGGGTCATTAAAACGTATTACTTTGCTGCATGCTGCAGAGATGCTGAACAGCTACATCCGTTTTCCCTGGAGACTGCTACTCCAGCAAGGTTGGAAGACCTTCCTCAAGGTGACAGTAGAATCACAGGGTGATAATAGAATGCAACTTTTGGAGGGGATGGGAAGGCAATGTTATTCCTAGCCTTGTCATTCCCTTATCACCACATTCCTTGTCTGATCTCCTGCCTCCCTGCTGCTGCTGCCATTGCCACCTTCCCTCATCCAGCTGTTACTGCTTGTGACCCTCAGCAGGCTCCACTCGAATCCTTGTCAATCACCATTAGGGAAGCACTAAAAAGCCCCCAGGATAAGAGCCCATCATCAGGACTGAGTGTGGTAGCTGAAGAGGAAGCTTTACTAGCTAGAGTGTGGGATGTCAGGAAGGTGGGACTGCAGGCAGACTCAGGGAGGTGTTTTGGAGTTTTGTTTCTTTAATTGATGCTGGATCTGAGGTGCCTCCTGGAAAAATAGTGGAATTGTGGGTGAAGAAAGCAACGCCAAACAGAGAGTTATTGCTGATACGGCCCTTGGAGATAGTTATTCTTTGTACTTACTGGAGCCAAGTTCTTTGCTGTAGGTGTGTGTGTGGCACTGCTTTCCTTGGAGCTGCTCCTGCTTTTGGGAAAGTGCAGTGCCTTGGCTAAGACCACATTGGAGATCTCTGGGGATTTGGAAAGGGGCAAAACACTATCTTATGGTTGAGTGTAATGATAGTAAAAACTGAGATGCTTTTACTGCATAGTAATATGAACTAAGGTACCCAAGTGCTCCAGGACTTTGTAATAGTCATGTGTGAGTGGCACCTGAGGGTAAACTAGGTCAGCACATCTTCAGTGCAGTGATTAAATCTCTTTTTGTATCTATACCAAAATATGTATAGGACAAATCAATTTCCTCCATCACAAAGCATTCCTGTGCCATTCAGCTGTTAAAAGAATTTTTATCATAGAGGTGATATAGATTGAAGAATTGTGGTTTATTTTTTGCTGTTTTGTTTTCCCCAAAACACCATTAATTTCTTTAGATTTGGGATTTTCCATCCATTTGATATCTATAAACTGCATCTTATCTAGAGGGAAATGAGGACCATATTTTCTGGCTCTCTACTCGTCTACAAAATCACTGTTCTTTGAGAGATAAACGTAATGGCTAGAACTCATCATTCTCCAGCATTTCTATTTTTTTTTTTTTTTAGTTAAAGTACTTGTTATCCAGTTTCAAACCTGTCTACAGACTCTTATACATCATATTCCTGGTAAGTGAGAGGCTTTTTAGTAACATGAAAGTTACTGAATTTTCATTTTTGGTATTACATCCATGTATAACAGAATTAAACCTTGAAGCAAAGAGTGAGTTTGTTTAGAAAAGACTATCAGAAATGGAGGGAGGTTTCAGATACTGCTTCCAGTACCATAGGTTTAGTCTCAGTGATTCTGCTTAGAAAAGGAAGAATAAGAACTGATAGCAAGAAATAAAAGCCAGAAAACCTCTAATTAGAAGGGGGAAACTTTGTGAATATTTTCCATAAAAGTGACTATCAACTAGAAAGAAACCACTGAAGAAAGTGGCAAAATAAATATGACGTGTTCCAGACAGTCCCAAAAGCCTTTCTGCAGGATAAAAGTTAGCTAAACATATCTTATTTAGCTCAACTGAGACCTCTACCAGACAAATTTTGCCCCTTATTACACAGGAGATCAGGTAAGGTGATAAACATCGTAAGGACAAAATATATTATTATTGCTAGTTGCAGACCACAGCTATTTTATTTACTAATAAGGAAAATTCTGCAACCAGAAGCTAGATCTTGGGGCTGCATTGGAGTATGTGTTGGGGTGTGGATATTAGTGAAGCATATAAAATTCCTGTTTCTATCATCTTTCCCTTTGAAAAGAAATTTGCTTCTTAAATACCTACACATGCACTGGCTGTTCCCTGCTTATTCCCGTGACTTTGTTCTTTTGCTCTTGTTCTGACAATACCTGTTGTGCCTAAACGATATGGATGTTCTACTTGCTGTTGCAGCTGTCATCTGTTGAGATGGGCCCAGCAGAAGTGTATCAAAAAAATGTGCTCCTTGGATATTCAATTATGTCCTCTTTTCTGGGGTCTTCAAATGCCATATAACAAGCTGTCCTAGAGATGCCAGTGTTCATAGGAATTGCACCTTTTAAAGAATATGATTCCTTACATATTTTGGATGAATAGTGCACGGACAAGAAAGAATAGGATTAGTGGAAAGCTTCCTATTGTAATTGAACCAATAGAAATTATAAAACACTTTGTTGTGCAGCTAAAAAAATTGTCTTGTCCCATGCATTTGCAAAGGACTCTGTTTACTACTTGTCTGTGAGCATCAGGATCCTCAGCCTGCTACATTTTGACATGAAGAGGAACATCCTTGTTTATACACTCTGCTAGTTTTCTATTAATCATTCTTAAGGGATACAATGTTATTATTGATTTCATCATTCATTTAAATGGGACTGAAAATTCATACAACAGGACTAATCCTCTGAACTGTTGAGCTGTAAGAGACAAGATAACGTTGAATTCTTTCCTGTTCTAGACACATTTATAAACCAAGGAAAATTAATTTTTAAATTTGTGGTTTTGTTGTGGTTTTCCTTCCCTTTGGAAAAATTGAAGGTTCTTGTCAAACTCCTTTAGTTTGAGAGGGAGAAAAATTGATGAGTGCAGACTACTGTAAGGAAAAACTGAAATGACATTTTCTGAATTAAATTATGAATTTTCTTATTTCATTTTCATTAACTTTAAAACTGAGTTGTGTAAGTAACCGTGCACAATAAACTACAATGGGATGTGGTTTACTAATCAATATCTTGGACCTGTGTAGGCAAAAAATGAGTCTCATCTACTTAAATGTCAGCAACCCACAGTGAAAGATATGTTGACTCCTCTGCTCCCCTTCCAGAAACAGTTTAAGGGTTAGTATTTGCCATGCATCAGTTAAGTTTTTCTATTATGATCATCTCTTTAAAATTGTGAAGGTGGCTAATTTGCACTGACTGAAGTTTCTCTTCTTATATCAAAACCTCCTGTTTGTATCATGACTGAAATATTCTGTCCTGTACAAAACAATATTTTTGAACTGTGCATCAAGAATTTCAGATTACAAAATAAGGGACGTATTTTGTTCCTTTGGGGATATTAAAGACTTCATGCCCTGTTACAGCCATACAACATTCACTCTTGTTTTACGAGTTCCATATGTACCACTTGCATTCTCAGTGGCTCAGAAGTTTGAGACCTATAGAGATTTTTGAGCTACACAAATACTTACAGTGAGTCCAGAGAAGTCCACTAAGTTGATTAGGGGGATAGAGAAGGAAAGGCTGAGAGAATTGAGGTTGTTCAGCCTGGAGAAGAAAAGGCTTGGAGGTGACCTAACTGGGGCCTTCCAGTACCTGAAAGGAGCTGCAAGAAAGATGGAGAGAGACTATTTACAAGGGTCTAGAGTGATAGGACAAGGGGGGATGGCTTCAAACTGACAGAGGTCTAGATCAGATATCAGGAAGAAATTCTTCCCTGTGAGGGTGGTGAGGCACTGGAACAGGTTGCCCAGAGAAGTTGTGACTGCCCCACTCCTGGAAGTATTCAAGGACAGGTTGGGTGGGGCTCTGAGCAACCTGATCTGGTGGAAGGTGTCCCTGCCTGTGGCAGGGGGGCATTGAAGAAGGTGATCTTCAAGGGCTCTTCCAACTCAGGCCATTCTATAAGTCTATGATTAGGTTGGTTTAAGATAGCCTGACATTGTCGTTATATTCCATCTGGTATAGGTCTTTGGAAAGTAAAACAATAAAAAGCAATTTCTCGCATTTCCATGGTTCAAATCCTTGTTGCTTAATAACTTGCATAAAATAGCATGGAAATCTTTTTTTTTTTAATTTAAACCAAAATAATTAAAAGTTATGATAAAGCAATAATTTCACTGTACTATTAAATATAGTTTTGTGCACTAAGGAGAATGATTCATCTGCTCTGTATTTTTTTCTCCTTTAAGTACTTTGTTCTACCACTAAATTAGACCTACAGCTTACAGCCATTTGCAGTGTAATGCAAATCTAGGCTGTTGAAAGCAAGATTTATATGCATAATAATTAGATATCTCTCTCTCTTCCCTTACTTTAATTTGGTTTAGTAGACAACTCATATTTTGGAGCCAGAGTAATTGAATCATTACTTCTATTTTAGAAAAAGCTGATTCTTGGAAAGGAACACACTGATCATAGGGGTGGTACAGTATCTATCTAGGGGTTTATTTTTACTCTCTAATTCGACATCACAGTGCAGCTCTGGCTTTATACCGAGGACACATAAGCAACACATGGATCCCACCTGCTGTTATTTCATCTGTATTTCATCATGCGCCATCCTACCTGTTACTTCTATTCTGGACATTGGGCACCAGGACCAAGTGAGAAACCCAAGCAATACTGAAAATGCACCAACTCTTTTGGCAAAACCGAATTTGTCACACGGGTCATACCACAGCTCAGTTTCAGCTGTGGCTAAACAAATAATGATGTCGCCAAAAGAAAGCAATGTGGGGATAGGGTAGCAATATGGAGCTGTTCCACCAGAAGTGCTTGCCAGGAGGGCTCTAAATGAGGTCCATATAGATAGAAACAGAAGATGAGGGGAGAAAAACCCCAGGACTCATATATTGCTATTACAGTAGATTCCTTCCAGTTTCTAACAGAAAGAAAAGATTATTTTAGCACCTGTGCCATAGTTGGGCCCCAGCTGGAAACTGAGGGCCACACAGGTGGTCACTCACTCCCTCACCAGTGGGATCAGAGAGAGAATTGGAAGGGTAAATGTGAGAAACATTGCAGTCTGAGATAAAGACAGCTTAATAGGTAAAGCAAAAACTGTGCACGCAAGCAAAGAAGAACAAGGAATTAATTCACTGCTTCCCAGAGGCAGGCAGGTGTTCAGCCATCCCCAGGGGAGCAGTGCTCCATACAAGTTGAATAACATTAATAGAGAGAAGCACTATTGTGCTATAATTGTCCTTTAGGAGCATAAAACCTCAGGAACAGTGAAAACAAAACACAGTAAATATGTCTTTGGAAAGGAGGGTTTATGAGAGAACGCTTCAGAAGGTTTTTCCACAGGAATGTGCTAAAGAGGGGTTACAAGATCTCATCATGCAGAGAGGAGAGAGAAAAGAGGAGAAGTAGGGCTTTTTTTCTAAGTGTTTTTAGTCTGAAAAGAATGTCACCAGACTACGTTACTGTCGCATGGCTCAAGTCCCTCTTCATTTGCCGTTGGAAGTGACCTGGACTCTTTGTGCTCCATGCCCACCCACTCTTGCTTATCTCTCTCTTGTGGCACTTCAGCATATGTACATTAAATCTTCTCAAAATACTCAGGTTCCAGAGATTTCAAGAAGACTTCGGAGTCAGCTGTATTTCCCCACTGACCACCAGATTTCCAGTTTTGTTTTGTTGTGAAATCACTAGTAGTTAATACCTTACAACTTTATGCAAGCTTGCCCATGAAAACGGACAGATTGGCTGGAGGTTGTCTCCTGAATCAGCACAGTTATAATCATCTGAACCTACCATTCTGTTTTCTTCAGTCCTGTATGTTTTCTCCTGACATGTAAATTCATGAAATGCTCATGCTATACTCTCCCTAAAGGAGAGCTTTCATAAGGAACTTTCTCATTTGGAAAATTTCCTCTTCAATTAGAATTACTGCTACAAAGATTACATTCCATGCTTGCAACCATGATTAACAAGAAAAGGAAGTTGGGAGCCTTATCCCTCTACTGCCTGCTATCATCTATGGGGAATAAAAAGATAAATATATTGTCCTGGCTCAGAGTGGAAGCTAGAGGTTTCACCATCTTACTGGCTTCCCTTCCCTTGCAGTTCTGTTAAATGACCAACTAATCAGAACTCAAAGCAACGAAAAATCTATTATCTGAGAGAAGGCAGGAAGGCAATAGCAGGATGAAGAAAACATAGCAACATTTTATTAGATCTGGTGCATATGCAGTAGGAATAACATCAGCATGGGGAATTTCAAGCTTCGTTGAGTGATGTTAGTTAAATGTTTGATATGTTTTTCACTTGAAATAACAATTAATTTGTGCCTGTTGTTCTCATTTCCAAGTGTTTGCTTTCCTCAGCAGCAAAACATCTGCATTGCTCTAGGCCAAACTAATATGAATTACTAAAAGAATTATAATTTACCCATTTAGACAATTGCTGTCAACTGTTGAAAAAGTTCCCTGGTTTTGATTATCCCAGAAGTCAGCCTTGCACAGCTGACTAATTGCTCAGTAAATGATGTGTTTTACATGAAGGTTCACACTGCATGAAAAAGAGGAAACATTGAAGAGAGCTTGATTAGCCGAAAAGTAATAGCCAAATGCCCCCCATGGGGACAAACAGATGAGCTGAGTCAAAATGTGTCTTTTTGCTTTGTCACAGACTCTACATGAATATACCGTGACTGTGTGTGTGAACATGTAAATTCTTGGACAAAATGTCCAATAGACATGAGAGTATAAAACTGCTTGTGCTGAAGCACAGGCTTTTTTCCAACCTATGGTATGTGTCTATACAAGTACATCTGCTGTGGCTGCATGGCAAAAAACAAATCTAACTTTAAATTGAAAAAGAAACCTGCTCAAAGTAGCTGTCTGTATTTTTGCTTAGTATCTTGATGAGGTTTTGAATCCTGGGCTTATTCAATGGAAAAATGCTGCTCTTTGAACATACTCATTACAGCTGATACGACACATGAAATCTATAAAAAAAAATATAAAAATAATTTATAAACCATATGAAGAAGGAAATTTTCCTGAATTGATGTAATTAAATTGTAGCCTTCTGTTAAGACAAAATCCAGACAGTTATGGTTCATACTCTACTAATTCTGCATTTAGTACTGGTACAAATGCTTTTGGAATACTTCAAGCTGATTTGTTGCCCACTTTCCAAGAAAGTGAAAAAGTAGAAGACTTGGTAGAAGACTCAGAAAACACATTTTGCATATTACAACACATTCTGCAGACAGCCTTGAGGAGATCACATTTAAGATGAGTGAGGCAGCCGGGGCATGATGATCATAAGTCTGCAGGTATTTCTGTCGAGGAAAGTGCATGCAAATACAGCTTTCTTCAGTGTAACAGGCAGGCACAGGGAGATCCAGTGTCTTTTCTATGAAGTAAGGTGATTGCAGAGTAGAAATGATGTTCATACAGTTTTCAGGGAACTTATTGTTGGAATTATTTCCTAGAATTAGTGTGGCTCTCGCTAACAGACCATCTTAATAAATAAACTTTTTAATACTTCTTCTTTTTAATACTTCTTCTTTTTAATACATCAGAAACACCAGCTGCTTGCTTTGGTATCCTCCCAGACTATGGAAGATTCCTTGTGCAATCTTCCCTCACTGGGTCAGTTCTGTCGGATTTCTGAGACTATAGAGCAACCACTTCTTGGTTGGCATTCCCAGTAGACAGCAAGGACTATGTGCTGTTAGGGTAAGTGTAACTCACCTGGTACCAACCAACTGGGCAAGTGTAGACCTCTGTGGTTTCTTGGGAAAGGCTGATGATTTTGTTGCGTATGGTTCTGGCTGGGTTTTTTTCTTCCCTAGGGTTTTGTAACATTTCATGTCAGTAATCCTCTTTTGAATCTTGTAGCTGCTAGTATCATCAATACAACAATTTTACTCCATCATTTCACTTTTCTAATCTTGCACAACTTTAGCCTGTATAATTTTTCACAATTCAAACCCAGTTTTCTCAGTAAATGTCACCATGACCACACAGCTCTGCTGATCCAAACTGAGTGAGACTTCCAGGGGAGGGTTTTTGGTTCTGGTGGCAGAACATCTCATTCTAAATGGATCCTGGAGAGGAGCTCCACATGCTGGAGTCTGTTACAAACCACATTTAAGCAATACATCAAAACAAGGACTGTTCAGTGGTGATTACAAGGGTAGAGATCTCAGATATTCCTAGTACCTTAGGTGTTAGTCCTGTAGAGACAGGGAACCATCTGAGCACAGAGTGCCAAGAATATTAAAGAAGCTAACATGTAGGTGTTCAAAAAATCCTTAAACTCAATTAACCCTTAGCTAGGCAGCAAATCAAGAATTCAAGCGGAGTGTGAACTGTGCCACTGAGGGAGTGAGAGCACTGACCTGTCCTGTGAAGCCTGCTACAAATAGCCTGGCCTGTCAGGGAGAAAATTTTAATTGATCCTTCTCTAGCAGAGCTGTGGTGTCACCAGAGCTGGGAGCACTGTTCACAATACTTGCACACACCCTCCACCTTAGATGACACCACTAAAAACATTTGTCCTCTTACAATCACAGTTTCCCAGGATGAGATGTGAGATCATTTCTGTGACCTTGGAGTAATTACTTAGTGAAATTACTTACTGAAGCTTCTGTGCACCAGCTTTGCAGGGCAGCATTATTGCACAGGAAAGCAGCAGAGCACAATCCATAACCAGGTGATCAGCTTTTGGCTGCTGAGGTGTCACAGGCTGTTCGACACTGATGAAGGCGGCATGTACACTGATCCTCAACTTTTATTACACCACTGACCTTGGTTCTTACATGGCTCACAAACATAGCACATAATTATCCTCCTCTGGGTAACTGTCTTTTCAGTAACACATTAATAAGAGTCATTCTAATAAGGTTTGTGGGATTTATCTAGAAGAATTCAATATTCTACTTGGAAAAACTCTCAGGGGGCTAGCACAGCTAACACAGTGTTGTAGTTCCCCATGCTGTGCTTAGAGATGCCAGGACAGAAGAGGACACTTCCTGGTCAAGAAACAGCTGTGGCTGGAGATACAAGCACCTGAACGAACCTTTTCTTCCATCACCTAAATGACACCAGGAAACCACTCATCCTTGCCCAGGGCATGGCATGAAAGAGGATAAATGGGGGACGCATGAAGAGGATAAATGGGGACACATCAAGCAGGGCCTGGGCACAGCCCTTCCCTTGCAGGCTGCCTACACATGCTCACTATCCCCAGGGAGAACTGTGAACTAGGGTTTGGGTTAGGTGGGAGACAGAAAGATCATGACTCTCTTGATCCTTCCTAATGTAGGTGAATGGCCAACAAAGATCACACCAAAGGCTAGCATGGCCACCACATTCTCCTTGTACACAAGGACTTGTGATCTTCTTGATGTAGTTTTTCTCCTCCAGTTGCCTCCTGCTGTCCAAGACCTGCCATGGTCTTGTTCTTTGATCATGTCAGACATTGTCAGCTCTAAGGTCAGCACTTTTCTGTGAACAGGCACAAAATGAAAACAATACAGATGATGTGTCAAATGAACGAAGAGCCAGAGTCTCTTTCTTTCATGTGTGGAGGAGGTGACCTCTAAAAGAAATTGGCTCAATACTTTAAGATCGGTCAACCATTTTCAAGTCTTCTTAAAAAATTTATTATCTATTATAGCAGAGTAGGGTGCTCAAGTTCTTAACTTGTCAGTTGATTCTCAAAAATGGGTTAGATTGATACACTGGTTGATTCATAATTCTTGAGATAAAGTGTCCAGAAGATATTTTTTATAAGCAAACATCAGTTCCAAGTCATCCTGTCACTACAGTTATAAAAAGGAAACATTTCTCCAAGATTCCTTGTTAATCTACAGCCCCAGGTATACAGGTATACTTGTATACAGGTAGAATTTACAATCTCAACTTCTATCATTTGAGAATTCAGAAATCCTCAGAGAGGACAGAAATCCACCTCTTCTGCCATTTACAGCTGCAGCAAAGAAAAGCTATTAAATTACCAGCTGACAGTCCAATTTCTTTGCCGATTTCTGAGTCAGAAAAATTTAATGCTTTACCAAATCAAATTCCCTTTTGCAGGCAATGCAGAAGCAGGCAGGAAGACTGAGGCCAGCTGGTCCTCTTTGCCCACAAAGGGATTTCCTGGTGTAGCAACACAGGAGTATGTAGGGTGACAGCAGAAGATTTGTGGCACTGGCAGTAGTAGAGGGGGAGATTCCACTTCCCTGTGGAACAAATTCTAGGCTGGAAAGTGTCACTTGACATGACTACAGTAACTGTAATTGTTAACTGCTGTAAGCAGCAAAAAAGGAGTCCAGACTCTGTGTATCCTAGCAAAACATTGCCAGTAGAGCTGGTCTAGGTCTACTAGTGAAAATCCTTTATGCCAACACCTGTATTTCAGGATGAGAGTCAGGGAACTATTTTACTTTCCTTCAGACCTGTTTTGAAACAACACTCAATGAGCCAGAAGAGATTCAACCACCTGTGCTGGAGACTGTCTTGGTATGCAAAATCAAATGTATGTGCCAATTTAGTATGGAAATTAAACCGACAGAAGTTCCTCTCCATCTTAGATAGGTCTTGACACATGAAAATAAGGAGTGAGGAATAAGGAGGGATGGGGGTTTGGGAAGAACAGAGATGAATGGCAAGACTCCAGGGAGATGTAAACATTTATTCTCTTGAAAGTTGTCTCTTGGTTACAGAGCAGAGCACGTGAAGGTATGACATCTAGTCTGTAATATATATCAGTCTTCTCTGGAAACTAAGAAGTAGGTGCTTCTCTCATCCTATCAGCAATGCCTTAAAAACCAATGATGGTTTTCCTTTCCAAATTGTGTTTGCAGCCCCAAAGTACACAGCAGCATTTAAATGATGGCATTAATAAGGTCCCATCCTGTTGGGGATGACAGCAGGCCTGCCAGCATCCTGGCATTAATTGATTAAATTAATATTGATAATATTCAGATATATGCTTGAATATTGTGAATCTCAGCACATCCTTAAACGAGCAAAAGCAGAAGAGCTATTGTGGCCGTAACTGTGGGCTGCTGATAATGTAAAAAGTAAACTGTGTAGCAAAAACATTGTAACTAAAACATTGTAACTAGTGATAAGTGAGCCTTCTGGTTACTTTTTATAGTTCTCCAATCATAGTAGTGGAAAACAACTTTCTGTCCTATGAGAAGAAAGCGCGTTGCGTTCTGCAAAGGGGTAATACCAGATGCGAGGGGCGATAAAACAGCCGTTTGGGGCCGTCCTGTCAAACTATCCAGTGTGTCGTTCTTGCCCCAACCGCGACACCATCCAGCCACCAGCCTTCCTGGAAGCAGCACTGTCTCCCACAGAGGTGCTACTATGCGTACCTGCATGACTTTTCTGAGCAGGGGATGCCTGCAAGAGAGGGAGCTCAGACAGCACTTGTTTTAGGGCAAAGTAGCTGCCTCCACTGATAAGGACTTGCACACAGGCAGCCATAGCAAGCAGCAGCAGATCTGGGGATGGTTTCAGGCTGTCCTCTACAGCCTGGTGGACACTTAGTTTTTCATAATCCAGCCCAGCTCCCTGCAAGTCATGGCCAACATGGTGGTTTGCAGCATCACCTTGCCTTGACCAAACTGAAAACCCTAAAGCTCAGCACTAGGATGTGGTGAGGGACTGTGATGGGTTTTGTGTCAGATACAAACTGCTCCTATGCCTCCAACCCTCAGCTAGGACAATTCCTTGTTTAGAGTTGTCCTTATTTCTAGGAAAAAAACTATGTACAAAGGCTTATAGTGACAGGACAAGAAGGAGTGGCTTCAAACTGAAAGATGGTAGGTTTAGATTAGACATTAGGAAGAAATTCTTTACTCTGAGGGTGGTGTGACACTGAAACAGGTTTCCCAGAGAAGCTGTGGATGTCCCATCCCTGAAAATCTTCAAGGTCAGGCTGGATTAAACTCTGAGCAACCTGGTTTTGTGGGAGGTGTCTCCTCCTATGGCAGGGAGGTTGTAACTAAATGGTCTTTAATATTCCCTCCAAACACAGGCCATTCTATGATTCTATGACTGTCTTTGCTTGGGTGTTGTGCTTACCCTGGATGTACAACATGAACATTTTCCTATTCATAGAAAGCCAACAGAACAGCCCTGGGATACTTAATTCCCCCCACAAGGCTTCTCTATGTCACATATTCAGAGCCACCTTTCAGAAGGGAAAGTAGAAGAAATACTGCAGAAAGTCATTGCTGTGGAGATTCTGTTGCGTAGGAGATAAGGTTTCAGCCTCAGAAGAATAACCTCGCCCAAAGTAGCCAAGAGCAATTTGGACCTGGGGGTAGCTTTGATTTCACTCAGCTGTACTGAGGTTACATTAAAATAACTCTTGTGCTATTGTTGTCTCTATTTCTGCCAGCCCAACATAACCAAGGAAGAAAACACAAAGGCTTCGTGCCCTTTTAAGGAACAAAACCCTGCCACTCACATGTGCTGCATCTCAGGACTCCTTCAGAGCAGAGGTGGCTGGTTGCTCCAATTCACATCTTTAGCCTGCTACAGCCCCACATAAGATGCTCTTTGCTGGCAGAAGATGCTGGCCTTGACAAAAGCTCCCCAGAAAGCTGTGTTCTCCCTGGCAAAGATCTCTGCTGTTCCGCGTGGGAACGGGGCTCTGGCAAAGGCACCGGCATCTGGCACAAGCCAAGAGCTGTCGCAGGACTTGCCAGCTTTGAACAATATCTGGGCAATTTTCACCAAATGAACGTCTGTGCTTGAAACAGCTGAAAAAAAAATAAAAATATATATATAAATGACCTGGCTGAGCACAACTGCTGGATTTGGATTCAGACCAGCAAAACTCATCCCATCTGCAACGTGGGAGGGCAGTGTTTCCTCGGGAGCATAGCGGCTGCGGGGAAATCAAACTGCGGATAACCAAGAGGTGAGTAGATGAGGAGGTACTTTACTTTTATGCTGAGATCTATTTGACTTCATTAAAGGTGGCAGCTAATTTGGGAACTGGAAGAAGGCAAATTGCAATTTTGGTCATGGAATAAATCATTCTAGGAGTTCCCACAGCTGAATAGTCGTGACATGCTGCAAATGGATGTTACAAACAGAATAGGCTTAATGTAGTTTAGATCCTCCCAAAAATCCATAGGCAAGTAAAATGAAACTGAAAAGGTGATTCAGGTTGAAAAGCTTTAAAGAAAAATGAGAATCAGCAGTAGCACAAGGAAGGCATTCTAAAAGTGAAGTGAGAGCAACAACTTCACCAAATGCAGGTACAGTATCAGAAATACCCATGAATCTGCAAACCCATGTCGAATCATTGCAGAAGGCAACCTTTTAGTATGGCTGAAACCATGGGATCTAACTTTCCTAATGCAAACCTGGGTTGTGCTGGTGCATGGGTGGCCTCCTGGGTGTCTGTGCATCCATGGACACTCACGGCTCCAGCTGCACACACACATGGAGACTGAACACGGCGCCCACACACAATTCAAACCAAAACTCATCGCTGCCAGATGGGGCTTCTGGAGAGCTTCTGTGAAGTGAGCTGCAGGCTCCAGCCCAGTTCCCAGCAAGCAGCTGTCGACCCTGTTAAACACCATGGGACAGGCTGCCAACAGCCCAAGTGTGCACAGTGGGCAGCAAAGCTGAGGACTGGCTGTGGTCCTGCCAGGATAGTTGAGTTCTTGGAGCAGTTTACAGCCTCAGCTTCTCTGCTGGCTTTGGACCAGCACTCCCAGGCTGCTGTTCTGGCATTTTAAAAGAAGAGAGGGAAAAAATGGTTACAAAAAGTAAGCCACACATGAAGTGGATTAAAAAGGGAAAAACAAAAAAAGGGAAGAAAATAGTAAAGAAAAATTAAAATTAAAGAGACAGTACATAAAAAATTAAGATGCAAAGTGTCAGACTAAACCAAAGATAGCTCATGATAGATCATCTTGGCTACACAGTAGCATGACTTTAAAAGAGAAAACAAGTACAGGGCGTTTTCAGCTCCTCTTTCACTTCCTTAAAAGTTCATCTAAATCAAGCAAAATAGTTCACTAATTTATTTCCACTGATTTTCTCCTGATATCCTCATGGGAATAGAACATTGTGCTGCAGATTTTATTCTGTTTTGCAAAAAATATTTCAGAGAAACTCAAATTTATGTGTTGTTTACAACAGCCTGACATTTCCAAGCCAGTCACTAGGAAACCATTTCTGTCACAAGTGGATTTCTTGCCTTTGAGCCAGCCCCAAGCTGCTGACCAAAATTCAGAGTCTGATCTGAGAGCCCAGCTGGCCATAAACATGGAAGTGGAAGAAGAGTGGATCCCTACATTACTGCTTTGCTCCAAGAAAGTTGTCTTTGAACTTTTGCTGCAAGACCTACCTTCCTGAGGTTTCCAATCTGTTTTTTGTGAAAAAAAAAAAAGTATTGCCACTAGTTAGACAAAACACATCCCTTACTCTAAATCAAGATAGCATGCTCGTCCATTCTCTTACTTCATAAGTTTTACTAATATTCTTCCTCCCCTTAGTCTCGTAGACATCCGCCCCAGAGAGAACAGGATTTACTGGTAGTGTTTTTCCTCTTAAACTTTTATTGTATTTTCCATATCTGCAAGTATATGGATCATAGCAGCTGCTTCCTAGCTGCTAGTGTGAGCATGAACAGCATGACTGCTCTAGGAAGCATACAAAATTCCAACTGTATCAAAATAGACTACGCACTGCAAGAGATTGCCTTCATCTATCAGGATGTGTTAGATGAATGCCTGTGCAATCCTTGCATATCTAATTGCTCTGCAGAGGTCATCTTAATTGCTGCAGAGAGAGCTTCTCTCTTGTGTTAGTTCCTTTTTTAATGACTTGTTTACACACTGGAATCAGTGACTAATGTGCATTTTGCGAAGAGCTTGATGTCTTACGCTCTGCCCTGGATACCCCTGGGCAGGGTGGAGCAGGACATTTAAAAGCTGCTAAAATCTCTTGTTTGCTGACACTGGTAAGGCAGCGGAATGTGGGTAAGCTCTGCACTGACTCAGTTCAAGTCAGGTGAATGGAGTGCTGTGCTTCACACCTCGTCTTGTTGGCTACATTCCTGTCGGAAGGAGAAGAGCAGGAAGTACTTCCACCCCACTGGTGGATTTCTCTGCCTTGTCTCTAACTCTACAGCTGCTACCAATGGGCTGATGTGCATGGGCAAGCACAAGAGCTGTGCTTGCTGCAGTGCACCCAGGGCTTAGCAAGGCACCTTTCTGCACCGTCAGCTCTAAATCTGCTATTGAGAGGCTTGCCAATATTAGGGTGACTCAGTTGTGGCTTTCCAGTGCCTGAAGGGAGCCAACAAAAAAGATGGAGAGGGGCGAGAGCACTTAGCGATGGGGCAAGGGGGAATGGCTTCAAACTGAAAAGATAGATATTAGGAATAAATTTTTTACTGTGTGGGTGGTGAGGCACTGGAATGTGTTGCCCAGAGAAGCAGTAGATGACAGCAGATACCTGACAGTGTTCAAGGCCAGGTTGGATGGGACTTCAAGCAACCTGGTCTAGTGGGAAGTGTCCTTGCCCATATCAGGGGGGTTGGAACTAGATAATCTTTCATGTCCCTTCCAACCCAAAACATCCTGTGATTCTATGATTCCATGACATACATCACAGAATAGTAGACAATAGTCGCAGTGAGGTTTCCACTTGAGGTAGGAGATATAATCATCTAGTTGATACTGTATGTATTTGCTCTCAGACTCATAATACGACTTTACTGTGTCCGAGGTCCATAAAGAGAAAGCCCACAAGACATGAGAACTCCATGCTTGGGAAGCTGTGCAAATACTGAGTCAGCCTTCATGGCTGATATCGTGGTGCTCCACGTCATATCACACGGATATCAAAAGTCAGGTTTAAAAATGGAAAATAAGAAAACCACAACCAAACTGTTGTTCTTTTCACCCACACAGACTCCAAAGTACTTCACCTCATTTTATGACCCAGTTTCCAAATCCAGATCCAGAAGAATATGAGAGCTTTGCAGATGCTTTTGGTTTGCTTTTGTCTACCATAGCTACTGGCAACGATTTTCTTCACATTTGTGAAGCAGAAACTAAACACATTATCTATTCCCAAAACCTTCTTTCAACAGATGGACCCAGGCGCTACACCTATACCAATAAATTATGCCCAGTAATTTCCCTGGGACCTGTGCCAGTCTTGCCCACATCCATAATTAATATAAACTCTTGTCCAAAACAAGGGACTGGCACACAAAGTGCCTTTGGGAATGATCTCTGGATTATCCTAATTCCTAAACTGTGCCTGGCAAACATTTAGGAGACCCCCAGCTGGCAAAGATGGAGGGATCATGCTGACAGCATGATTTTGTTCCTATGTCTGGGACCCAGCCTGGGCACAGAGGAGTTTACTAGAAGGGAGGCAGCCATAAAGCCTCTGGCAATGACAAATAGTGGAACATAACTCATCCTTACTTCTCCAGCATGGGAATCCTCTAAGGACAGCCCAAAACACCAGGAGTCACTCTGTTACACTACATTTAAACCCATCTCCTTCTATTGAAAAGAATGCTATTATTCTAATATTTACTGCTGCAATCAAGTCATTATCAGGCACCAAACAGACTCACATGCGATTATACACAAAAAGGTTTTTGCATATCCCTCTGAGTGCTATACAAACTTCCCCCCAGTATTCAAATATCAGCCAGAGTCAATAGCTGTAGACGTTGGTTCCATTAATCGTTTACATGGGATTTGCCCTCCCAGACCCGTGCATTTGCCAATATCCTTGTCTCCTGCAGAAGGACAGGAGAGTTCTGCAAAGGATATTTACTTCTTTCAGGAAATCAAAACAAAAAGTTATCCCCACATCCTGACACAATTTTAGCGAATTTGGAAGGATCAATTGTTGCAAGATCTTCAAGAGCAGCACTATTCTTAAAAAGTGTAAAGCAGACAGATAGCTACTGAAAATCAGGACCCAGAAATGCCCTAAGCCGAATTTGGGAACTGCCCAGAATTTAGCTAAACCACCACAGGTTGCACTTGAAAATTCAATCCTTAATCTTTTGTTATCATAACAAAAAGCCAAGACTAGGTATTTAGCATTCAGATTCTCACATCTGAAAAAGGAGATGTCTAGAGAGTATCAGTAACTTTCAACTCTCAACTTTGCTGTTGATTTCTATTTCAGATGTGCTTCTCAAACACTTCTCAGGCATCACTTGAATACAGCTTAATCTTCCTCTGGAAATCTGCCTTTGAATGGGCACCTTTTATGAACAATAAACTGTGTCTGACAGCAATATTAAAGGCTTACAGGGATGTTGATAATTCCCAAAAATTTTAACAGGAATGTAAATTACTATCAGGTTCTTTCAATATATATCATTGGGCAGTTTAATTTCTGATCTTTTCAAGTCAAACTGAAGTAGAGTTTGTAATTGTTTTGTCTTGAGATTTTTAGTGAACTGAGCTTGAACTCAGCTTACATTTATTAATCCTGTGTAATTTTTCCAGAAATCTGCTACTCTTCTCTTTAAATCCAAACCATCTGTCCACAAGTTTCTTTAACACAGAATTGAACTTTTCCCTTTACACATCAGATTTATATGCTTCACCATCAATCTGAAATCAGAAAAGTCTGTTTCATATTCTGTTTCATTAATTGCATGGCAAAAGGCTTATGAACAATTGAAAATGGATTAAGATAGGAACACATTCTTTCTAATTGCATTATATCTTGAGGCAGACTTCAACAGTCATTTCTTAATGAGAAGCAGAAGGAAAGGAGAAAACTCCTGCCAGAGTTTTGTACCTCTGTAACTGGCAAGTTACGAAACAGTAAACATCTGCTCTGTAAACAAGCTGCAAAAAGAAGTTCACCTATTCCTTCATGTGAGGAACTTTTCCACCAATGTAATTGATCCAATATTTGTCCATTAGTAAGGCTAAATGTATGTGCACATCCATACAGATAGCCAAGCTATTTGGTAATGTATTGAAAAAAAAGAAAGTATAAAAACAAAACACAAAGAAGAAAAGAAACAGAGATGAGAAGATCTTGCAGAGTACTGCTGATGCAATGTCCATACAAGGCTCTTACTGCGTGGAATTGGCCAGTGACAGGCACCTGTCCATGCAATTGCCATTGGTTGCTAGTAACTCAGTGATTCAACAGTTGAGAGATTATTATCTAGTTTGAAGTTGAGTATTTTACTCCAGAAAATCACCTAGCTGCGATAAAAAAATGGATACAAAAGTCAACCAGATTTAGTTACTGGACTTGCAGAACTTCTTCTTATTCACATTCCTCCTGACTCACATATTAGTGCAGATACCTTCCCAAACTTTGCCTGCTAATCAAATCTATTTCACTCCCAATTTTATGCTGGAGACGATCATCTATTTAACACCCTCCATAAACTTTATCCTTGTTAGCCTCTGAACATTGTCCTGCTGGCCCCAGGGGATATGAATGGCACCTGGCATCTGGGAAAATATAATCCAGTAGTGCAGCACAGGCTGAGATCTACCTGGCTGGGAAGCCTCTCTGTGGTCAGTGACAGGAGGACAACAAGCAAAGAAAGCCAACAGGATATTGAGTTGCCTCAACAAGGGCATCACCGGCAGAGATAAAGAAGCCACTATCCCACTCCATCTAGAGCTTGTCAGGCTACAGCTGGAGTACTGAGTACTGCATCCAGTTTTGGTTCCCACTATACAAAAATGATGTGGACAGTCTGGAGAGGGTCCAGAGAAAGGCCACAAAGATGATCAAAGGGCTGGGAAGCCTGCTATGTGAGGAAAGGCTGACAGAAATGGATCTGTGCAGCCTTGAGGGAAGAAGGGGAGACCTTAGGACAGTGTTCCAGTATTGAAGTGTGGCCACAAAGAAGATGGAGACTCTCTTTTTACAAGAAGCCACATGGAAAAGATGAGTGGTAATGGATATTCTGATTAGATATAAGGGGAAAGTTTTTAGAATTAGAACAATAAACCACTGAGATAACCTCCTCAGCTGGATTCATCAGTGTCAGATAGGCATAAGATTCAGCTGGACAGGCTGCTGGGCCATCTTGTCTAGAGCATGCTTTTTTAAGGTTGGATCAGGTGATCTTTGAGGTCCCTTCCAACCTGGTACTCTATGATTCATATTTTGTGAGTTAATTCTGCTTCTTGGAGTCTATAGTACGATTGGATAATGATGATACAGTAAGTCCTTTTACCAGAGGGCTTTGTAGCTTACTTAGCTGGATGGCGATCAGAATTATGAGGCTTTTTTTGAGGTACACAAGAGAAAAAGGAAGAGTTCTGCTCTACTTCTTCTCAGGTGCCCTTCCTGTATCCCTGCCCACTGAAATTTCCCAAGTGTATCACGACATATATGGTTTTTATGTGCGTACACAGGACAATCCTGTTGCCAGGAAATCTCATCTCCTATGGGTTTCCCCTTCTTCTTTACCCTTTCCAGCCCTAATGGACCTGCAGACTTTGCTGGAGCAGTAGGAGTAGCACCAGTGAGAGTCAATAACAACCTTGAACAGTAGACACAAATGAGAGATTAATATTTTGAAGGCTAATGCTTTTGTAAAAATATTACTAGTTCAACAAGGCCAAACTCAAAAGTACACATTGACACTGCTGTGTCCAAAAGCTTTGATCCATCTTTGCTTATCCAAAGTTGCTTCCCAAACTATCCTTGTGTTTACAGCATCTACTGGAAATGATGCAAAGAGTGCTGACCTCAAAATGGGGAGAGAGTCAAAGAGAGTGGTCTGGCTTGGTGAAGGTAGCACTCTAATTCCTGTGCATAACACCTGCTATTAAAGCAATTTCCATTGATACTTCCAGGCTATGTATTACAAACCTTATGCCATGCTGTGCTCTGCACAGCCTGGTTGGATCACACTCTGCATATCCCCACTGGTCCCACCATGTCCTTAGACTTCAGTCCCTCTCTGGGGCCACAGCAAAACATTTGCACAGCAACATGGTGAACAAAGCTCAAGGCTTTGTTTGTTTGCCCTCACTGTGTACAGTTTATGGCACTCTGTCTGCTTCCCTGTTAAACCCAGGCAAGAAAAACATCCTACTCATAAAAGGCAATTTTCATGCCCTATCTGTACTAAGTTACCCCTGTGCCTTATACTGCCACACACCAATGGAACCTGCAAACCACCCTCTGAATTTTAAAGTGGTTTCTAAAGCAGCTGAACATCAGAGAATTGTGCAGCTGTGCCAGTGAGGGCATCTATGACATCTCCATCAGATATATTGCTTTAGGGATGCCCTAGCAGAGGACACACCAGTTCACAGACATCTCTTGTGATACCAAACAACAACAATTTTAACTTCCAAGGCTTCTTTTTCTGTACAAAGAATTTTGTGGAAATTAATTCCCACATTTGTGGAAAAGGTTGCATAATATTTGTTTCCATTTTCTAGGTACATCTGTTCTGAGCTCTGCCTGGATCCAGCAGGGTTTGCAGAATTAAGCCCAGGGGATCTATGAACTCAGAATTGCATACGCTTTTATAAATATTAAGTTTCATAACAGGCTTATAGAGTAGATAATACCCTTCTGAATTATGGATGGATACCAGTATTTGTTAGAAGGACGACATTAACATCATTTACAGAAGCACTTTTTCAGCAGTGTCGTCTTTTTGTACTCCTCTTTCTCTTCCCACTGCTCAGTTCACTGCTGTACATGACTTACACCCTTGACTTATTCAGGGCTCTGACATTAGACGTTAAAGAGAACAAGGATAAACTGGAACAATACACAGTGTAGGATAGACATAGGACAGTGGTAAATCAGAAATTGTATTGTTTTTCCCTTTTATGATCATATGAAGGCATTAACTTGAAATTATTTTGGGGCCTTTGTAATGATATATATGAATGCAGAACTACATAGCCATCAAGGATCTGTATCTGTATGTATAAATGTCTGGTTTGCCCAGGAGTGAGAAAGAAGATGCCTGAATCTTTGCAGAGGACGTCAGGGATGGAGGTCAGATGCCAGAGTTTGAGAACACCAGACCTCCAGCAGCAGCAGCTGCTTTCCCTTCCCATCCTTGCACTGCTGGGAGGATTTAAGAACAGCTTAAACACCAAATGATACGGAACAATACATGGGAAGTTTTTTGAGGAGGGAATTGCTGGCTGAGGGTGTTTCCAACGTGTTCAGAGAGGCAGGAATTCGGGTGCACCCTTTTAAAACAAGGAAGATGACACTAAAGAAACACAGTTTGTCCATTTTGTCATGATTTTGTCCCCTTTGTGTTTGCTGCTCTCAGGAAAATGTGGAGACATCAATCAGATCCCTAAGGAAGCCCTGTATAAAAAAAAAAGATAAAATGTGGACTAGCTGTTGTGGGGCATGGGAGGACAAACTTACCAAATCCTTTGACATGCACAGGATCCAGGGTCACCCTAAGCACACCCAGTGACATGGGGCTGTCTCCAAGAGACAAGGACCAATGTCTGTCCAGCACATCCATCAAAAGCTCAGGACAATAGTTCTCAATATGCCAGGTCTCGAGTGCTTAGAAGAGCATCACTAATAAAAAAGACAGGAAATGGTTTTAGACATTCATTTATCTTCAGTCACAGAGATGCTAACATGTCACTGGCAGCTTCTCTACTCAAAAATGTTTCACAGTGTGATATATGACCCTTGTATTGGGAAAAGCAATAGAGTTTGTTATCAACAGGGAGAAGAGTCCCTAAAATAGTAGCAGAAAGCCCTGTATTAAGATATTGCTATAAGATATTGCTTTTAAGATATTGATAGAAAGACATCAAAACCCAAGTCAAGAAGATGAAGTTGAGGCATGACCCCTAACCAAATGAACCTCGCTACAAATGCTGAGGTGCAGCTGCCAGAGGAGCTCACACACTTATGCTATCCTGTGGTCTTCATGGTCAGTAATACTTCAATTTATTTATTTAATTCCTACTGATAGCAATTGATTGTAAGAGATACAGCAGGACTGCAAAAATCAGCTGGACTGAAGTTAGTCAATCAGTTATGCGCTATTATGAGGCACTAAACTGTCAAGTGCCTGTGAAGTTGAACTAATTGTGTTTCTAATCTCAGGATATATAGTGCCAGCCATAGTTATAGAATAAAACTGAGAGCAATGTATTCTGAAATATAAAACACATGCTTTAGGTTTCTTTTGGTGACTGGTTTTAATTTTTTTTGGAGGGAGAAAGGAGGAGATTGTCTCCCAACGTTAAATTCCTGCCGTGTCTGGCAACTCCAGAGCTGCTTTTAATTGCATGAGCACTCATTTTCAATTATATAAATATGAACCAAGAATTAGAAGATAAGTAGTGTGTGAAATATGATTGCTCTAAATATTGATTTTTATTGCTATACTGTACAATACTGACATTTTTCCCCACACTTTAAATGGATAAACTGCTTTAAGAAGCAGTGAAACGAATAAAATCAGAGACAAGATCACCCATTGTGTTATGCAATGATTATGTTAACTTTGTATTATTACACAATAATACTTGTATTGTAGTTTCATCTAAAGATTTTCGTTGGGATTATAACATGATCAGGCTAAGTCTAAGGGAAGAATTTTGCAGGCAGAAAAGAGAAGCAAAAAGTGACCTCTTTAGCTCCGGAGGTAAGAATTCAGCACAGACCCCCAGAAGCGCAAAGAGATGCACTGGTACCAAAGAAAGGAGTAACCACTTCAAGAGTGTAGCTCCCCTGATCTAGTTTAGGACAGCTAAAAGGTCCCCTTTACTCCTCACTGACTCCAACTGGGAAACCTCAGGGGCTGTGGCAGGGTTTGGTGTGTTGACAAGGCTGCTGCAAACCTGCACAAACTCACAGTGCAGAATGAGGACCAGATTAGTCTTATTTGCCTTCATTTCTTTGGCACTGATGTCCTCGTGGCTGCCTGCTCCAGGTTGCTTGCTCTTTCTCTGTATTTCTGTCCGAAGATCTGAGCACAGACTGTGTCAAAGCAGAGCATACGCTGACAAAATATTGCTAAGCTTTGGTATTAACACTCAGATTGGATTCATGACCAGCTTACATGTAGAAGTACCCGTGGAAGTTTGTCTAGATAACAGTCAGGAGATAACATCAAGTTAAGGTTATGGATTTACTCCAGCTTTTTAATTTTCTTCCTGTCTCATCAACAGGTATTGAAAATTATTAACATAAATATCTGAGGAAATATACATAGAATTAAATACAAAGGAACATTCAAAGCACAGTAAATCATGAGGCCAAGGACTTCAGAATTAGAAAATAAAATAATTAAGTTTGTCTGTGCAATGTTCAGCCCCTTCCACTTCTCTTGTGCTTCTGCACTGTTATGCACTTTTGGGTTTTTTTTTTCAAACAGGACTCTCTTCTTTTTACGCTGAATAAATAGTTATTTATACTTCTTTTATATTCAGCGCAGTTGCTGTGAGCTTTCTAGAGTTCAGACCATCAAAATATGCACTGATGAAAGATTATTTGCTTCCTCCAGGCTACTTTTGTGGCTTTTTTCCCCTTACATCATCTGCCTCAGTCTGTCAAATATCTTTGATGCAGAACAGCAGCTTTAGCAATGCCGGTAGGGATCTGTGTGGGAACAAGTAGGGGGATGACAGGATGCAAAGCCTGTGACCAGAGTGGGGGAAGTGGGCAGAGAGCAGCAAAAACAGCAGGGCCCTTTGAGGGATAGAAGTTTGGGGACCAGAAAGGAAGTAAAAGGTAGGCGATGAAAAGAAGGAGAAATGTGGAACACTCGAAAAGCTGGAAAAGATGAAAGATCTGAGAAGGGCTGGCCAGAGCAAATAGGAGCAAAAAGGGAGAAAGGCAAAGGGAAAACCAGCCCCAAAAAACTCACTGTACCCCAATCCCACAGAAATCTGCTCCATGCTCCTATTCTCAGCCCTCCTTTACACTGACCCACCAAACTGTACCATCACCTGCTCATGGGGGAAATCTCCTCCTGGCTGTCCTCCTGAGTGTCAGTCTTGAGCAAAGAAAATTTGGACTTGCAAAATGCAACAAACAGTTAGGTTCCTTAACCAGCTGAACAGTCCCACTGAAGAAACAGCAGCAGTCTCATCAGGTAACTTGTTCTCAAGTAGGCAGGCCCACAGTATCAAAAAAGTTCTCTTACAGGAGACTATCTGGAAAAGAAAAGAGATTTAGGAATACATTCTACCCTCTCTTGTAATGATGCTGGCATGATGCAAATGCTTTAGTCTCCTGAAGTTCATGGAAAAACAAATGCAAGCCCTTCTCTTGGCAGTCCCATGTCACAGGGATAAAGAAACAGAACTTCACATCTTGTGACAGCATCCTACGTCCAGACAAATGTTAGGATTGACCCTCTGGGACCCACTTTGTCACACAGCAGTATTACTGACATCCCTACTACTAACAACATAATTCAGGTTAGAAAGGATGCCTGGAACTCAGAGCTAAATTAAAGGTTTTGGGCAGGTTGCTTGAGCCTTGTTCAGTCCCATTCCTTGTGGAGATCTCCAAGACTGGAGACCCCACAACATTCCTGGATATTTTGTCTGGTATTCAATGACCCTCACAGCAAAATGTTTTTTTCTCTTATACCTAACAAGAAGCTTCTTTTTTTTGCAACTTGTGGCTGTTGTCTCTCATTCTTTCTGCATTTACCTCTGAGTTCTCGGTTCTGTTGACTCTCATCCATCCGGCAAGAAGTTGAAGAGCACCACGAGCTGCTCCTGAAGACTTCTTTTGTTCAGGCTGAACAAAGGGGCAGCTGCCCCTGTTCTCTTTGGTTGTTCCATGCTCCCACCCCATGGCCATACCACTTTCCTCTGGAGCCACTCTAATTTTTCAGTAGCTCTGCTATACCAGGACGTCCAACACAGAATTGTAGAATCGTAGTTTGGGTTGGAAGGGACTCTTAAAGGTCATCTAGCCCAACCCCAACACCAGATGTAGTATTCCAGATGCCGGCTCACAATTATTTCATGTGAGAAGACCCTCTACCTCAACCCTGTGGGGCGATAACCTACTGCCCACCAGAGCCCAGGACCTCTTGCCACCAGGACTATAGCCTCGCCCATCCCTCGTAAAAATCACTGGATTTGTCTTTTTCTCTGAGCCACGAGCGTTGCTGATGGTTGATACCTCTAACAATGATTCATCCAGACAGTTAATAATTCCAAGAGCTAAACCACAATTGACAGGCCACACGCAATCTAAGACAAAAGTGCTGTGTCACTCAGCAGACCTGAGGCCATGCTGCTGTCACTCATGATTTCCTTTTGTTGTCATGTTTTTGTTACTCTTCCCCCGTCCCTAGACATGTCTGGTATGTCACCAAAGGTGGTATCTCTCATCAAGCATTTGTCAGTAGTCAGCCAGTGTTTGCAATGGGAGTGGGTGATGGATTTGGAGATGGGGAGGCTGAGAAAGAATGGCAAAGATCTTGATCTACCATGGATGAGTTACCAGGGTTTTTTAATTGCTTTTGCTAACAAAGCATGTTGAAACTGTTGAAGCCTTCAAATTAAATCTTGTTTTTAATAACTAGAATGAAATAACTTTTGAGAGATCTGGATTCTAAAAGGGACTCTGAAAAACACATTAACCCAATATAAAAATGCTCAGTTACAGCACAGGATTGTAAAAGACAATGCGACCGAACTCTTTTGAACTATGTGTTGTCTCTCCCATACTTATTTTCAATCTCTGTTGTCTCTCCTTACTGGAAAATGTTATACTCACTTGATTTCCAACTACTTTGTTTTATTTTAAAACATGTCTTTTTAAGTTTAAACACCACACACAGAGTCTGAGGATGAATTGGCATACACAGTTGTATTTTATTTTTAGTATCATGACAGATAATTTCTAAAACAGGGATTCAAAATAGCTTTTCCTCATCATCTGTGTTTTTCTTGTAGCAAGGGTGCATAACACAGTAAAAGAATGTTCCTCTTTTGGGAAAGTACTCTATGTCTTCCGAAATATTTTTTGCATAATAACATAGGTATAGATAATTTTCAACAAGTACATCTGTAAATATCACCGGTTATAGTTCTAAATAATGAATACAAATTTCCAAGAAAACAATGCATATATCCTGCCTGAAAATTATCTAGAATCGTTTTATCACGGTACAGAATTTTTCTCTGACAGTATATATATGTACTTGACTTTTATTTTAACCATTTTGTAAGATGTCTATATTGCTGGTACTGATTAAGAAAACCCTATTTTTTTGCTCACTTATGGGCACATAATAAAGGAAAAGTACAAAGTGGATGAACTGACAGATCAAAATATTGAAAATACTACAGTGATCTTTTGGAGAACTGGATCAAATTGTGTTGACAGGGACTAAACCACATTACAGTCTTATCCCTGTTAAATGCCTACAGAATAAAAGGAGTCTGCAGCAGAGTGAACCAGAGTCAATGATTCTATTTCACAGTATCTTTCAAGAGAATTAAATTACATCTTTTTCTTCTTTACAAAAGCAGCCCATGCAGATCTTCTCACAGAAAGTAGCTGTGTCCTAACATTCTTTCTTAAAAATATCCACATGGACAGGGTTTGTGTTCAAATCTCTCTTTAGTCAGAATTCTACTTTAGTTATCTGAAGCCTTCTTATCAAAATTCAGGATGTTTAGAAAAATTAAATAGAACAACTACGTTAAAGAAAACGCAAAAACTTTGTAATTTTAAATTTTAGTTTCAGTTACTTAGCCCACCAGACTTGCAGATCTTGAGCTTTTCAGGGAAGAGGCTAAAAGCTGCAGGTGAGTAAGGCCAGATTTGATAACCACTGAAAGTAGTGAAAAGAAACCTTGTAATTCAGATTCCACGGAATTCTAAACCTTTTAGCTCAAAAAGAAAGAAGTAGGACCAGAAAAGGCTGCAGGGAAGAGAAACAGGGATAATCACAGTTACTGGATGCTTCAATTAAAAGCAAGAGCAAAGTGGGCTCCGGAGGAGAGAAGGCGCAAAGACTTTGGCCTTGATAGATGGAGAAAATCTCACACTATATGACGGCAAGTTCATCATCACATGGAACAGGCAATAGAGGAGGATGCTTTATGAAACATCCGTTTAATCAAGATGAACATAATGTAACCTCTCATAGTTGTGGTACGCCAAAAATATTCTCTTAACCAGCTATGGCAATGTAAAACATCATGGTGACCTGTGACAAGCATTCACGTGGACAAACTTGTATGGGCAGGGTGGCTCGTTTCTTTCAGCACTCCAATTCTCCCTGCCAGCATTTTTCAAAGTACATTAAAAATATTTTACCTTAATATCTGAGACAATGGGAAGGATTTGTCCTTTTTGACAGATAGAAGTCATTTGACGTAAAGCGGTTAATCAGTTTGGGCAGATAAGTAGGCAATCTGTAGCAGAAATCACAAATGAACGTTTTTGTCCAAAGCCCCATGTGTCTTCTGAAATTCTCCACTTGAAGTTGTTACTCACATTACACATAAACCATTTTCATGGTCATTAGGAAGACAGCACATGCTGTACATCATCTGCTACCTGATGGAGGATAAAATCTCCTTGTAGCTGAACAGGCATAAGCAAACATGACACAGCCAGCTGGTAGATCCCTGTGTGCAGAGGCTTGATGCATCAGCTCCATAAAATCTCTGAACAGAGCCAGGTAAAATTGCCCCAGATGGGAGTACCTTCATTAACCCTTACTCATTAATGCCATGATACTTATACTGCAGTTCTCTCTGCCAGCTGGCCTTTTCATTTAGGAGTGTATTTTCCACCAGACATCCAGATCAAACAAGAGAAGATATGTAACAGCTCTGTTAGAATGCTGTGAGGAAAAGAACATAAAGGAAATGCCACTGGAAAAACACATAAAGGGAAAAGAGATTCAGAAGCCAAAAAGTAACAGCCTCACCAAGCTGTCCAGGATAGTGATCTGGAAATCTGGGTGGAAGAGGATTTGAAGTTCCCTGCATTGGATTTGCCTCTCTTTTCCCAGCAAAGACCTTGCCTATGACATTAAAGCATCTTCTGTCAAAGCCAGATAGAAGTCTGAACCATTGATACTGTCAACATTCTGGTTTTTCACAGAACATTTTCATATAAGGATTGAATGTTAGTGCATTAAGGTTAAACAGTTAAGAAGAAGAGGTAGAGGCCTAAATGAAATACCTGTGATCAGTGGTATAGCTAAGGTATGATTCCCTTTCAGAGGGAAAACATCATTTTCAAGTAGCACTTCACCAGCTGAAAGTGAAATGTACCTTCAAGGGCTTGGAGAGTTGACTTAGATTTTCCACCTTCTAAGGCAATATTGCCAATGTGCACTACACAAGCAAGAGAGATCCTACACAGATGCTTCTGCTCACAGAGAGCTCACCTGGCAGAAGTCCTCAGAGGCAGAGAGTTCTCATTTTCTGAGCCCCCACTGACATCTGTCTCTCCTTGCAACAGGAAGAAATCTAGTGAGTGACCCAGATGGAGATGCTATATTCTAAAAACTAAGAAATATTAAATTTGAAGAACAAGGAACTCTCATTTATTCATTACACAGGAACATATATGTAGAGAAAGGAAATACGTGTGTTAAGAGAGCCACGGAAAGTTTAGGCATCATCTGAGGATTTCCAGCATAAATATAGGCCACTAGGACTTCATCCTCAAATGGCTTTACCCGTTTATATCTGCCCACACCTGGGTAAACTGGAAGTTAAATGGTCTCTTATCTTCACATGGCAGGTTTTGGAAAAAGAACCATCATGACTAAAGAAATGAGAGCTTCTGTCTTCCTCTATTCCCTTTGTAGACACCAGCTTTGCTACGGATAATTCTTGCAATCAAATGAAGATAGTTAGAGATGCTTGCTATTTTGGAAGTACCAGACTAAGGAGCCCTACTCTAGCTGTCCCTGGAATGGCAAGGACGCTTTCATCCTATATCCTCCATTGATTTTAAAGGGACCTAAGGTGGGGAGGCTTAAACTGAGAGAGAAAATTTTCATCATCTTAAAAGGAACACAGTGTCAAATTCTGTCTTAAAGAGGCTTGTGCACAGAAAATCTGCACTTGAAAATCTGGCTTGAATATCTAAAGACATCTAGGCTTGGTCCATAAAATGTTCAGATGCTAGAACCATCACTTACTTTAGAAAATGTACTCAAGGCCTTTTAGATGGATATTAGACTAAGCACTAGAATATTCCAGTCCGAGCAAATGTGATTCAGCTACACTGATTGAAGTGCAGGATGGGAACCTCTTTT
The DNA here is from genome assembly GCA_013399895.1 of Serilophus lunatus. Lineage (NCBI taxonomy): Eukaryota > Metazoa > Chordata > Aves > Passeriformes > Eurylaimidae > Serilophus > Serilophus lunatus. The sequence continues at coordinate 1,384,064 of VXBA01004606.1, read as the reverse complement.
ACAAAATGCCTATGTTTCCTTGGGATTCCCCTGTGCACCCAAAATTGTGTTTCTGGGCTGTTCTGGGAAAGCAAAAAAATACAGGTTCAGTCCCAGGTTAATTTTCAGACTAACTCTGTAGATAAATTTGTGTCATTGAGTAAGCTACAAAGAAAAGGAATTGAGTAAGCAGAATAACCAGAAAGATCAGATGAGGACAATTAGGACAACATATAGAGGAAGAGGAAATTACCTTGATTGTTTGGACATACTGAGTTAGAGAGCGGGGAAAAGAGAAGAAAAAGAAGCCCCACAAATATAATTTTAATTTCTTAAAATGGAGATGTTTATTTGTTAAGATCATTAAATCCAAATAATAAATAACATAATAGTTACCTTTGAAAATTTCCATCAAAATTAAACGAAACAATGAGCCTGTCCCTTCTGATCATGCTCATTAAGACTCTGCAGCTATGAAAAAAGGCATGGGCTACTATAAAATTATTTGTTTCTATCCACTTGCACAAACATTATAAATAAAACTTTCCTTATAAAAATCACATTAGATGATTGTGGCATATTTTGTAAAATATGACTAGAAAAAGACAAGATATTGTTAATAAATAATACATTCAATAACAAAGCAATTTTTGCTATTGAGAGACATCTAGACATTTTGGGGTACACTCACCATGAAACCACCTGAAAAAGAGACATTCTTCAAAGGAGCACTTCACACTACTTAAAAATGAACAAATTCTACTGACAAAATAGAAAATACATTATTGCCGGGCAAAGAAAGATAAACCCTTAGTCCTTGTAACAGTGTTAGCCAACAGCACACATTTGCTACATTGGAGTGAATTAGATCGAAGCTCTAATCACAAGACTCTGAACAACAACACGCTTTGTGATGTTTTACACACTCCACACAATTACCTTTGCCCCTGAGTGTGCCAAAATAATGATGATTCAAGATGTTCACCCAAGTGCTCATGTCATTTTCACACAATATCCAGCCTGTAAAGCTTACACACATCATATATGGTACAATAAATATTACATGCTGGTCACTGGAGGTAAGACAAATCCATGGAATTACGCAACCTCAGAGGCATAATGATTTGCTTTATCTACTTAAATTCACCTCAAGACATCAAACTACCACATTACCATCACATTTTTCAATAAACTGAGCAAGAGAAGAAAGAATGCAAATGAAAGTACTAGAATTCACCAGCTAACACTGACATCCCACATCACATCACTCCTTTGGAAATACTGTGTGAGAGACCAAAAATGGCAGTTGTGCCCAGTCCCTAAAGATACAGGAGACGTCTTGCATCTGTCCTGCCTGGGCTTTGTATACCAGCAGTACTATAAACCGCAGACTGATCCCAAGTCAGCTTGTTTTACCCAAACACTGAGCTCCTTCCAGACACAGGTTTAATGTTTTGGTATCACCATTGATTCAAGCATTGCTTGTTTAAGCACTGCACCAGGAGGAAGGCTTGCAACTACAGGCAGAGGTAAGCAGAAGCCTTCAAGCAATGGTTCCTGGGCTGCTTGCTGTCAAATAACCTACTTTATTCCCAAACAAAGCACCAAAGAGTTGGGATAACCCTGGTGATGCAGTAACTGTGGGTTCCCTGGTCCTCCATGGCTGGGCAGATATTCAGGATCGCTGCAGCTCTAACAATAAATGTCAGTCCCTCCTGAAATCACTAATTTCACATAAATACCTCAGTGAGGTAAATGAGAAATTAGTAATATTGAAAAATCTTTACCCGGTCCATTTCTGTTCCAGCCAAGCACAAAACCTTCTCAAGTTGCAGCTGCGCCTGCAAGACATGGAAGGGAGCTCACAGCATTTTACTCTGGACTTCAGCTTTCACCTATAAGCAAGCAGCAAACCACAGCTACTTATCTCCTGGCACAGAAACAGACTTGGATTCTGTGGGCAGGAAACACATGGCATGGCATGATCAGTGAGCCTGGCTGATCTCCCAGCCAGTGCAGCCCAGTGAGCCCACGCCCGAGAAGAAGTCTGAACTTCTGGAAATACAAATAGATTTTCCCTTACAGTGCTGGAAAGAAGCATATTTAACATTAGGAAGAGAGAGTTTTTTTATTACCATCCTAATGGTAAAGCTTACGTTATCAAAATCCGAATCTGGCTGTGAAAAGGGAAATAGTCGAAAGAGGATGTGGTTCACTGCAAGACCTGCTAGAAATAGCTTCTTTCCATGTCCTTTCTCTTCTCAGTATCTTTACATTACAGAGCTCATACTAATAATCCATCTTATGGACACGACATTCAAACAAAAACACATGCAGGCTTTTACATTCATCATTGTCCACATGCTACATTTCACAGTTCATTATCAGAGCAATGTACCAATCTATAAAAACACCAAAGCGAGGCACCTTTAATTTCCTTCTTCCTGTCTTTGTTTGCTTTTCTCTTGAGCTTTCAGAAACAACCAGATGGAACCAGCACTAACACAGGCTAAAGCCAGGTGTCCGGTATAAGTAAGAAACAGAAAGGTTTAGAAGTGTTTAAATGACTTCCACCATGAAGGCAGGACTGCTGTGTCACCTTGAAATTGCCAAAGCTGGAGAAGATGAAAATGACTTTGCAAGGTTTCAGTTGCTAACTCAGATACACCTTAAAGAGCCCATTAATCTAGGTTTATAGATAAAAATAGAAGACATTTCTATCCTATGCTCGGGATGAAATACCAGAATTTACAGCAAACTCCACATTCAAACTTCTAGCTCTTGACCTGGAAGTGGCTAAAGCATGGCATGAAAATGCTTTGCATTGTCTTGCCTTCCACAACAAAGGAAAAAGAGCCTTGTTGCTATTTGATTGCTACAGCTGTTGCACTTGGACATTTCTTCTGCTTTCAAAGCACCCATACACTTTCTGGCTTATCCCTCAGCTGATGTCTTGGCTTTGCTGTGGCACCAGGAAGCTGCAAAGTGGAGCTCCCAGCACATAGCTCTGGTGCTGAGCTGCTTTGGACCAGGAAAGGCAGAGCAGGGGATGACAAACCATGCTCCATGAGCTTCTAGCTGGGAGACTACTTCTCACATTGAAAACTCTTTCCCAGCAGGGTCAGAAAAGCTGTCTGAGTCTGAGAACCAGGTGGTCCATACCACACCCCAGGCAGGGAGCAGGCAGCAGAGGGCTCAGCCCCCACCACGCGAGGGCTGGGACCACACAGTCTGTTTCATCCTGAGGCTTGTATCACCTTTCACTGCTCCTCTGGATCTCCCCTTGGCCGGACTGTGAATAACCCCTAACCCCTGTGCCAGCCTGGCCCCACATCTCAGCACGAGGCACAGCCCCAGCAGCACCTCAGAGCATCTCCCAAAGCCCCCAGAGGTTGTCCTCTGCCCCCAGCATAAGCTGTGTACTCAGCATAAGCAAGACAAGACACAGTCAGTGGTTTTTAATGCCTTACATTCCCACCCAAAGAGTTCTCCCCCAAGAAGAGGATTACTATTGCTATTACTAAGAAAGTTTATTAAACTTTTTAACTGAGATTCAAAGCAATTTTTTAAATGTATATTTTATTGATCCCTGATTAGGACTGTACTAAGACATTCCCGACATTGAAGATTTGACTGCATGTAATTTGGGCTCAAATCTAAAGACACTTGCAGCCACACGGGGTTTTAGGAGAGCCAGAAAATTTTTCAGTTCTCAGAGACTCTCAGTGGTTAAGACGAAGATAATTTGTTGAGATTTCTTTGCTGAGCAACATACGTAGTGTTATGAAAGGATACTATGCATAACACAGGAAAAAAGCATAAGACCAAAATTTTTAAGAAAACCAGCATCTGAGACTAGATATAAATTGTCATTAAAAAAACAGAGACTAAAGAAATATTTCTTCCCTGCAAAAACTATCAGAAAAGAAAAATTGCAGTTGAAAAGCGGGAGGAAAATCTCATACCATTCCATCAATAAAGTCTAACGAAATTATTTAACAATGAGTGGAAAATCAATCCACCTAGGATAATAAATGACTTGAGGATATCTAATTCCCAGATACAGCCAGTCAACAGTGTGGCTACACAATGTAGAAAAATCCCTTTTTCATTTTCACTTGGTTCATACAATACACTTGACAGATGCAGCAGCACATGGATCACTTCTATGCAAGTTGCTGAAACAAGGACATGACGCAGATCATGATTTGATTTCAGACTGTGACACCTTAGCACAGCACGAGTTTGAATTGCAGTAAGATCTCTGTCTTACAAAAACAACCAACAAATAACATAAACTGCTCATGATCTCTACTTGTGGGTAAAAAAAAAATTGGTAGCTTACAGAATAGGAATCTTTCACTTAGTACAATAATATGGCATGTCTTTAAAACTAATCTAAATTTTTCATAGGCTGAATTCCCTCAGGTTTGAGAACAGATAACTCATTAAAATCTAGGCAATTCTATTGATTTGATGTGAGTGAGAACAGTAAAAGAGAGCAGAGAATTTGGCTTATAAATCGAAGAGCAGGGAGGGCAAAGAGGAGAAAACTTTCTTTTCTCATAAAAAATGCATGGCTTTTCCCTTTCCTACAATCCAGGTGTTCCCTGAAGGTAATGCTCTTATTTTGCTTACTAACAGTGGGGGCAGACTTTAACAGAAAAGCATAAATTCAGTCAGATAAAAAGGATGATACATTTGCTTGTTTTCATGTTCAAAACAGATAAACTTTTATATTTTATAAATTATTTTTTTTTCTTTTTTTTCACTTTCCTTCCCAAGCGTGAGTTAATTAACTCTCACAACATCTAAACTAAACATCATCTCCATTCATCTGGCAGAGAAAGCACCACAGGAAGAAAGACTCCAAATACTTTGGAGTAAATGGTATTGGAAATAAGAAAGGCTTCATTTTAACTCTGAGTTAATGCAATAATTAGTACTAGGAAGATGTGAAATGCTACATACAAACTTGCTTGCACTCAGTATTGATGTGGTTTACGTCTTACTAATTTTTTAGGTTTAGAGCCCGGAGGAAAGTTCACTGCAGTGCAAAGAGGATTTTAAACAAGATGTGAACTTAAGTTTCACCCCAGTAAAAGAACTGAGGGAAAGAGAAGCAGAAGAATAAAGACTTGACAATTGTTAATAACTTTAGGACCCAAATGACCGTGTCATCCTGTGTATTTATCTCCTTTCTGATCTTGTCTAATTCTTTGGACACCAGAACAAAATGGCAGAACATGAACAGTAACAGACTTCAGAAGATCTGAACCTCTGTCCTGAGCTTGTTTTTCTTTCTTTTTTGACTACATTTGCAGTATAACATTAACTTTTTTATGTAAGGACACAACACAGAGTAGTCTAAAATTGGAAGCTTTGCAGAAGTGTGGACAAGAATACAAAGCTAAAAGTGCAGAACAACTTGAAAACCAGGAAAACTCTTGCATATCTCTACTGCAGTTTGTTCAATTATTTTAGAAGAAAATAATGCTTGTTGTTTTAGGATGGGAAAAAAACCCCTGGATCTTTTTCACATGTAAAAAGTGCGCAATTTTTTTTCTCCATTAAATGATGTGAAAGTAATTCTTCAATATACTAATCAGCATTTGAGCTATAAACTTCAAGCTATCAGCTCTTCTGCTCAAATTTATGCAACTGTGTGCCTATCTATTATTTAGGTAGCCCACAGAGGCCTCTGAAAAGGGTAAGAGCTGTGATTGACACCTCTTTCCATTTTTAATGCAAGGTGAAGTGCATGAACAACAAAAAAAATCTACTGTTTCTGTCTGTGTGTGTATCAGTTCTTGGAAATGCTTATGCAGTGGGAGTTCCAAGAACACTGAAAGCTGACCTAATCCGATATTGGCTCAATGGGGATCTCATTATTGATATAAATACTGAAATGTATTGACATCTGTTGATTTAAATAAAACCACAGCATTTTTTGGAAGTCCTCACTCTATGCAGCATCAGGCATTCACCTTCCAGTGACCTCCTCATACACATACTCAGATAAAATGGCTTTTGGATATGGAGAGGTCTGTTTTGTAAAAGGCCAAATCATGCAGCATGACCAAATGATACACTGAAGGACATAATTTCCAGGTATTTCCATGCTCATTGCAATTTTTAGGACAAAGTCCAGGCCTTTAAGATTAGTCAACTCATGATCTGAAGGATCAAAGTCCACGCTTGAAGAGCCCTGGCAGAACAAAGAAATACCCTTCAGCATATGGGAGGCATCAAGCAGTCAGAGCTGTGGCTAAAATACCTTTTTCACTGTCAGTGCAGCACACTCTGTATCATCTGCCAGTGCAGCACACTCTGTATCATCTGCCTGAACTCTGTACCTCAAGAGGCAGCAATCAACACTTGTATTCCCAGGTCTCCTGCCAGACTACTCCAAAAAAGCACTTTTCTGCAAACTGGACATCTGCAGGTTTTGCTCTGCATACTAAATGCTGTGGGTATCCAAAAAGAAAACTTGTGGTCCTGAAGAAGGTGTGTTTACTTTCAGTGCATGTAGGGACTATAAAAAGAAGTGTTCAAGCATTTTCTGCAAAAATACATGCACAGAGGGAAAAGGAGTTGTGATCATGGCACTTCTACAGGACATCAAGATCCTGGTTGGAGACAACTGAGTAGAAACTCAAATCTGTGCCTCAGTACTCCAGATAATGCTGTTCTAATGAAAATTGCTTTTCCTCTGTGCAGTGAATTTTTTTCCTTTGCTACCAAGATAATCACACAATAACAAAGCCTCCTGCAGGATATGTAGATTTCTTAATATGTTGGTAAGAATTTAGCTTAAAATATATTATGCATCTGTACTTGCTGCCTTCCAATAAACAGAAAATAATACAACTCATCTTTGCTGTGGCCCCTATCTGAGCAAAACAATTCATTGAATATACAATTAGAAATCAGCAGGAACTATCCAAAACGTACTTTAGTGTTGTATTGAGCACCAACTTATTCATAACCCAGAGGGCAATTACTGGTGGTGCTAGTTTCTTAAACTCTGGATTCACCCACAGTAGTTAAATCCAGTGTAAAATAAAAAAGAAGTTTAACTTGAAAGGTGAAGACACCAAATAACACACTAAATTCCAGGTGGTCTGAGGGCTGAGGGTTCACTTGCCTTAAAGGGTCCCAAAAAGTATAAATATTCAGTTCAGCAGCAAGCTGACCCACTCCACAGCACTAGGGAGTACACATACATTAACTTAAGATGCAGTTTTAATAGGCCCTTCTGAGACTTGACAGGGATTTAAAGTGTTTCAGAGCAAGATGCATGCTGGTCTCCAAAGGGATGAGCTGCAATCATTTCCAGTAAGCCCAGCACTTCTGACTGTGGAGCAGGAGAGGGCTTGGGACCTGGTCTGCAACCCAGGAGCTAGTCACAGAACAGCATGCCCTTGTCTTGAGTCCCAGTCAGGGCAGGACTGGTGAGCACTGGGCAAACCCACAGCATTGTGGTCACAAGCAAACAATATACCACGAGGGAAAAGACTCAAGCTTCTGCTCTGCCCTGAACAGCTTAACCTTACAGACACAGCTGGAGTATTTTCACAGTCATGCAGAGGCTTCAAAATGGTCAGAAAAAGCCTGAGACAGGCAGTGCCTGTCTCTCCTGATTGTAAGGAACTCACTCAACCATTTTCAATTAGCAACAGTTGTTGGTTTTTTTTAATAACACCTGAAAAGACAGAACGAATGTTGTACATGCATTAAGCTGAAGGGGCTGAATACACTAGGGCTCAATCTGTTGTAATAAAAACTGATGAAAATGAATAATCAGGGAGAAAAGAGTAGCTCTCTGAGTTCTCAGTGCTGCCAAAGAAACATCAGATAGGGATGACAGGGTAAGCCTCCTGTTGGGTATTTGCATTACACTGAGGAAAACAAGTCTGCTAATATTTAACAATTAGACCACTAAGTCTTGTACTAATTGTTCTGTGCAAAAACTAACAAAAAATGAACATACAATAGATTCCAAGAGATAAAATACGGGAATTCAAGGAACAGGTGCTATTTTACAACAAGCGCTTTGAAAAACATACCTTTTGTCCATCCTCTTTCTCTTCTACAGTGATAGAATTGCCAACACCTAAATGAAGTAATATTTTCTATCTGGAGCTAAGTCTTGTTGGATTTATCAACACTTTAGAAGAGAAGATGGTTCAAATGACAAAGTATATTAGCTACCTTATGGCTGGTTTTTTTAAAAATCACACTTTTATCCCCAAGGCAAATGGTCATCAACAAGAATAGAGCAGAGATGTCCTTCAGGACAAGGTCTTGGAGCAAAATACAAGCCCAGATGATGCCAGAAGGAAGTCTGACTGAACCACATGACAATAGGAGCCAGTCTCATTAGGGAGGTCACAGCACACCAGGACAGTAAAAGCCCTCAGAACATCCCTCAAACAGCCTTAGAGATGGGGAATAGGCATTTCTGGACAAGGAAGGTCTGATGCATTTTGCTTACTTGGAAGTATCAGGTAATGGCAACCCCACCATATAATTTTATTTAAAAAATGGTGACTAAGGATAATAGCTGTTTAGTCCACTTAATTTATGTATTTGAGAAAGTGGCAGAAGGGAAAGGGAGATTCTTCATCATCACTCTTTGTTTTATTGTATTTCCTATTCTGTTTAATCAGCTTCCCCTCCTCATTGCATTTTGCATTGCTGCCATCCTGCAGAAAACCATTGGCAGGTTACAGGGAGTCCCTTTTTCAGATGCTGTCAGACGAAAATGTTTTACTTTGCTTAGCACTGAGGATCTCCATAAAGAATTGTTACACTCCAATTTTTTACATCACTGATTTGATCCTTTTTTCCCAGCATCATCCAACTCTTCAAGAACAGCCTGTCCTTCATATAACCTGGACTTCTTCCACTACTTACTAACCTATTAAGCTAAAGAAGGGTCAGAGCAGGCAGCAAATGATGAGACAGTATTAACCTCCTTCAGTATCCTTAATTTCAGATCAAAAGTTTCCTCACCTCTTATTAAAGACAGGCAAGGGTGAGCCAGACCTTAAGCTAGTTTCCATGAAGATGTATGGAGGAAGGGTTTTAAATAACTACCACAGTTCAGATCATGGAGTTTAAAAAAGCAGATGCTTTGCTTAGTTTCAGCTTTCACAGAGGTGCTAATTTATCAGTGTATGTTATAATATCCTTAGAGGAAACTAACAAAAAGATGATAGTTGTCAAGTCAAAAAACTTCCAATACTTCTATATTCCATAAAACTTCAGATGCAACAAAGGCTTAGACTTTTGACTTTAGTACTCGGTTCACCCCAAATTTGTTATCTTCACTTCAGAAAAAAATATAAAATACCACATTCATCATAAGAGCCCTTAGCAAAGTCTGTGCCAAAATTATAGATGTTTTTATTTTCATGAACTCCTTCTCTATGATTTTAGTTTGCTAGTTTCTGCTTTGCTTGTCTGTTTCAGAAGGAGCTCCAAAGGCTTCAAAAAAAAGTTTTACATAGTTTTGTTGCAAGTTCAAAAATTGATATTTATTTACTCAAAAACATCCACAGCCCCAAAAAGATTGTAGAGCGATTTCAGTACCAACTATCCTCCATATACAGCTCTTGTAAAGGTATTTAATTTATTCTACTTATAAACGTGGGGCAATGCTTCCTATGCAGGCAGAGCAATGACTTCAGCACTTCTGTCTCTTGCCAGCTCTATGATAAAATTAGTAACTAGGAACATTAACATATCATTTGGCCAGTCTGAACTTTTTATTGAAAATGAATTGCAGTAGCTTTCAACCTGGCAAAGATTTGTGCAGCTTTAGTTACACTATCAAAGAAATCTGGGGACTTACAGTGGAGGTAGAGATGCTAGAGCAGAGAATTTCAGTAACAAAATAAAGATTTCAATTGACTTCAAGGAAAATATAGCAACACATGCAATGAGATTTGATTAAAGATTAAGGGGGTTTGATTACGTAAATGCTGCATGGATACAATCACCCTCACCAAAGTTTGCCATGACTGTGGGTTTGCTTGTGCCTGTCCTTAAGCAGAAGTATTGTCCTATCCCATGGCATGACCTCCCTTTTGAAGGTGGCTACATCTTCAGGCTCTTGCATGCAATGCCATATTTCATATCAATGATCCTATACATGGATTGCCTTCCTCCTAGATTTAGGCAAGGCAAGCCTCAGCCTTGGCATGGATGGAACATACTTATTTCATCTTTTCTGACAGGTAGCAGCCACTCTTACGTTCATAGCTGCTTAGTTTTGTCTTTTTAGCTGCTCTTGCCACAAAAGACTTGCAGTGCTCTCCTGCATCCCTTTTTGCTTGCAGGGCAAACGGCTGATTACTGGTCAATGTTTCCATGGATTGACAACTCAGCCAGCTAAATCAGATTTTGCTCTCTCAAAAGGGGTATTTATTTTCATTTCTCTTCTTTCCTCAACTTGCAGTTTCCTGGAAGTTATAGAAAAATATTTAGCCTTGAAGCCTTTACTTCCTCATCAAATATCAGTTGCCTTTGTAAGATGCAGTTATATTCACTATACATAAATATGAATAGAACCAGAATTACCAGTTTCTCCAACATCAGTCACATGTCACACACAGCCTGGGTCTCTCCAGTCCCTGTAATTTCTTGGAAGCTATCTCCTTGCAAACATCAGGACTGCAGACATCCAAAGGGACTCACAAAGACCACAGGCTACAGGTTCAATCTTACAAAGGTGGGGAATACAACATCTTCAGTTAGCCAGGCCGCTGGCTGAATATGAACAACCCAGATATTATAAAACACTGGACAGAGTTTTCCTACAAAAATACATGTTTTTCCCTTGTACTTCTGATCCAATTATTTTCCTAAGACATGGAAAAAAGGATTACCAAAGGGTTGGAATGCTGGCAGAGAGGTTCAGAACTGAATTTTAAGTATTGATAAAAATACAAAAAAATGACCAGCAAAAAGGCAGTTCCCCTCTTGCTCTCCTCCTTCCTGCTACCCCCCCAGAAAATTCTGACATCCTGCTGGAGTGCCATTTTAGCACACCATATTCCAAATGTTGTTCTCACAGATAATATCATGTATAAAGCACTAAAAAGTGCAAAACTTGGTGCATACAATAAAAACCATACAGGCACCTCTTCTCCAAGAAAGGCAGCTCAGTAAAATTCTGCCATAACAAGGAGTAAGGAAAATATTTTACTTTCAAATCCTTCCTCACTGAGTACTCACATCATAGATAAAACAAACATAAGGAAATGGAATGAATTACCAAGGGGTGTTCCATCAGCGTGTTCACTGTACTTTTAACAAAAATATGGACAAAGACAACATGGGCTATAGAGGTACATTTGGATTCTATCAGAACAATCTCTAGAACACTATTTAATCCAAATCTCCATGTTACCCTTTAGCATTGCCCTGTAATCCTTTGAAACAGTGCCCACTTTATGCTTGAAATATCCATATTCTTAAAGAAAATTTTATTATGAAACATAGCTTTAAAAAGCAAAACATGATCATTTTTTCCCAGTGTCCTACACAGATAGTCAGATTATTCATCTTTAAAGAAGAGCCATGGATTTTCCTTTCCTTTTTTTTTTTTTTTTTAATTATATCTATATACGTTGCAGTTGGTAGTCTACAAGGAGAGACGTTATCAACACATGATAGGACACATGCCCCAAAATACTAACAATTTGGAGCTAAAACAGCACAAGTAAGTTGTTGTGGAAATCAGATGACAGTTTTGTTGTTTCAGCATCTTGACTAGATTTTCAGCTACTAATGATGGAAGGATAAGAAAGAGAACACTGATCAGGATTTTTGACGTTAAAATGGTGTTAACACCTTGCAGCTGAAATTGTACCATGAACTGAGATGGTATTCTCTTCTTGTCCTACAGGGCTAAACAAAAGCAAACAAACAAAAAGACTTCTCATATACATGGCGATAGGACCATCTGCTGCCCAAGTAATAACCCAAAATAAAACAGTCCTTCAGGCGCTTCTCAGGCTGGAGCTGTGTGTGTGCAATGCACACACTGACATAATTCACCCACTGCGAGGAGACTTACGTAAGGGCAGGACATTCTCTTTTTTCTTGCTGGCTATGCAGCTTTTCAGTGCTCCCAAAGGCTGTTTTATTTTTCAGACTCTCTTTAACCACAGACAATCTTGCGAGAAAAGTACAAATTTTTAAGGCTAACATTACAATCCAAGCAGAAGAGCTAGTCACACACAGAGAAATGATTTTCGAAGCTTCGACTCATTTTAAATGACACTTACATTCATTTCTGCAATTTTCCTGCTATAAGCAAATGAAGAACCTCATTCTGCATTCCACTGAACCCCTCAAATCCCCTCGACAGTCGATAAATATCTGGAGTCCAAACAAATACAGAATTAATCCCTAAGGCTGGACAGTAAAACAGGTCAGGAACCATCCCTACTACAACAGTCACTGTGGAAATCTTGCAGCAAGTCATCTGAAAGCAGGCTGCACTTCATTACTGCTTTTGGAACACATTTTGTTTTCAGACCAATTTGCTTTAACCAGCTCTTGCCCATAGTATATCACCGGCATAGCTGTAAGTGCAATGACCCTAAATATCCTGATAAAACCTACAACACATAGGTCTATCCATTCCCTGTAGCAGGGCATTCCTAGGACATTCTTCTAACGAGATTCTTAGCACCTTCCCTCTCCCAAAAGTCTTCAGAGGATTTGATGGTCCTCAGCTCTTGAGGCTTTTAAGCCTTTCCTTTTCCTTCCAAATTAATAAAAAAGTAAAAAAAAAAAAAGTAAAAAAGGACAAAAAATAGGGAAAAGAAATAAAGCAAGTCAACAACACTCACATGCTCTCCTACATCCACACACACAAAAACAGAGGGGGGGGGGAAAAAGGAAAAAGGAAAGTTATATGGGGTGCCGAACTGGAATGAAATGTATTTTGGAATAGACAGTCATATTTGGCACTGTCAGCAAAAGCTTGTGAGTGGCCCTGTGTCTCTCCAAGCCTTAATGCCCTTTTTACATTGGTCATTTATAAACATTCCTGGAAAGTTCAGTTGTGTTGCTTCTGACATTGTTTTCACACTGCTGCTAAATGGACTTGATGGAGAGATACACTTATCCCCTCCCAGTTCCATAAAGCACTAAACATTAAGGACGAATTCCATTTGGCCTTGAAGTAGCATTTTTATGGTCCATGCAGATCCACAATTATTTTCCCTTTAAAAACAATCAACAGAAAACAGAACTCTCTGTTGGAGAGCATGGAAATTAAAAACTATTGGATCTTCCAAACCAAATCCTACAATCCTCAGGCAGAAGACTGGATCAAAGGGTCCTCACACGGTTCTAGCTGCATTCTCAGTACACCACTTTTATGAAGAAACCAAAGCTGTAGAAATTCCTCTGGCATGGCGTGGAATCCAGAATCAGGCAAGACATTGTCATAGTAATGATGGCTAATAAACTTCCCGTGGAGGTCCACTGAGAATGGCCAGAAGCCATAAATTGTTACTTCTTCACACAGACCCAGGGCAGCACTGACTAGGAAAAGTCCCGTGGAAAGCCTTTTGGCATGGATACCCTTGCTCTTCCAGAACTTGCCAATGTCACGCAGGAAATTGGGGTTGGCAAAAAGAACTGCCTGCTTGGCACCAAAGTCCTCCAGGGTGTAATAGACACGGAGGGAAGGTCCCGTGCCCGTCTTCATGGAGAAGGCTGGCATGTAGATGTAGCTGTGGTTATACACCTTCACGCTCTCCACAAACGCTTTTCGAGACCACAGCAGATTCTGGAACCTGTGAAACCACAGAGAAAAAACTGTTGGTCACATTGGTCACACATAAGTTTCCCCAATTATTTCATAATCCATGTTAAGAACTGCTCATCATACCCATATTTACAATTCACTGCAACACCTTTTCTTAGCCCAGTGAAAGTCCAGACAGATTTGTGACTGTCTGACACTGCCCCTCTTCTGAGAACAGAAGCCTGAATAGACAGTGGAAAACTGTCTGACTCCTGCTAACTCCTGATTTTCTGATTTCATCTTTTTTAAAAAAACCCTTAATGAACACTTACAACATTCCAGAAATCTTAATCCTTTTTAGTGACCTTTTTTTGTTTGTCCAAAAACCAACTTAGATTTTCAGGCATGGAAATCTTTAAAAGAAATTGTAAGGTTTTTGTTTTTCTTGTTTCTCAAAGGCATACCAAAAAGGAACCCAAGTTATATGCTGGACAAGCAATACCAAGAAAACAGAAACTATGGACCCCCAGATCTTGTGAGACTAGTAAGAATTGCTTTTGCTATGACTGTGTAGAGATTTAGATTGTAACAGTAGTTAATTCTTGTACTGGAACCGAGAGAAATCTTAGTTACAAACAGTAGAACAAATGAGTAGTTTAGGATAAGTGACACCATTAAAATTTAGCACAAGGCACCAAATAATATTCAGAGCTGGTGCTTAACAAGGCACAGTTTACATACTGAGTAAGTTTAAAAGCAGCTGGTATTTGTAGCATGCAAGTTACGGCAGAAACTACCTGGCAACTATGAGGGGCAACATATATGTACAGGTTATTTGTCTGATATGATAATCTTCTCATCTCCTGGTATAAAATCTGCAGCAGGTTGTTAAATTGTCAAGAGATACTTGCTGATGTCTATTTTATCCCTGATGTTAGACAACTATTCAACAACCAGTATCCTGTCAAGACTACAACCTTTCCTTGCCATATTCCTCTGGATATGCCAAGGTTGAATGAGACATTATCACAGAAAATCCTAGGCGATTCACACAGCAAAACCTGCACTGAAGTTTGACCTGTCTTAAATTAAAGAAACCGCTTTTCAGAAAAATACTGAAGCATCTCAAATATCCCGGGTGTAGGTGGTAAGGTCAGCCAGGGTCGTGGTAAAATACAACACTTAAAGCACAAATTGCTAAGTAACAGGAACGCTTGCTGTCCTGGGGTGTTGACTGAATCGGTGGGTACCTTTGCATGAGAAAGTCACTATGATTTACGCTCAATACTCTGCTTGCTTTCCAGAGTCCACCTAGTCACAAGAGCACCAGTACCCCACACCTTTACCACCTGACAGTATCTGTAGCCTTCTGTAGCTTAATGCACTATCAGCCACTTTGGCACAAGCCTCTCACATTCCCTTCACTGCAGCTGGGTTGTTCCCCAAAACGTGATCCCTAAGTTTTCTCTCAGTTCCCAAGTGCCCATCTTGCCATTGTTGCTGTCTCTTCTGTCTGTTTCCTGCAGCTAAGGCAAATGTCACACAGCAGAGGAGCCAAAACAAAAAAGTTAAGTCAGGAGCGTTGGATTTTTTTCCTTTCTCTGCTGCAGGCAGAGAGATAGGTACAAGAACACTTCTTAAATGATTGTGAAGATATCAATTTTATGTACGGACCTCTTTGAAACAACAACAAGAATCATAAACACAGCAACATACACGGGTTTAAGTAGAAGTATCAAACGAAATTTCAGCTGAAACAATTGCCAAAAAAAATCCTAACAGCTTCAACAACATTGAAATATCTTAAGAATATGCGCCAGGTTTATTGAAGTCTCTGTTTTGGCAAAAAACCTCGAAATATTCTTAATAAATTGAAAGGTTTTGTTGACATTTTCAACATACAATACTTGGTCTCCTGATTTGCTACAAGTTTCTTGCAATATTTCCTTCACATGGGATTAGAATGAAGCTGTATGAAGCAACTCCTCCTGAAATCTGCTCCTACTCCATGGTGCTACTTGCTAAGGTAGAGAAAGCCACTGGCTTCCAAACCTACAAAACAACAATTTCATAACTTATTGCATTTGGCATTCTTTTCTGTTGAAACAGCCAAGACACAGCTGAGTATAAAAGGGCTGCCAAGACCAAGGTGCCCTGGCAGAAACTCATTGTCTGGCTGTACCTTCTCACATGGGTCTCCTTACTCCATTACTGTCAGACCTATAACTAAGTGTTCCCCAAAAATAAACTTTACCACCCTTTTCCCAACAAGCAGCAAAGCAACCTGTCAGATTATCAGGACAGGAGTTGGACCCATCCTGTCGAGCTTGTTCCATTTCCATCAGGACACAGTCACTGAGCACCAAAAAAACCACAAACAACATTTCTGTGCTTAATACTTTCAATATTCATAAAATCACAGAATAGTTTGGAAAGGACATGAAAGATCATGTAGTTCCTACCCCCTTGCCATGAGCAGGGACACCTTCCACTAGACCAGGTTTCTCAATTTCCCATCCCTCTTGACCTTGATGAGCACCTTGTGCTTAGAGCCCCAGTACCCAAATATTGTACTAATAACCCCAATCAATTTTAAAAGGTATTAAGACCAGCAGAAGGCTTTCAGAGTATCAACTTCCCCGTAATTTTGGACATTCAGTGGCAGGTGGGCGTTGCAGGCTCAAAATTCCTTTCACAGTAAAGGCATCTTGAGCACACACACACTTGATGGGATGGGGTCCTTGCACCTTGGCTGAGGAGAAGGCAGAGACATGTACACTGTCACTCCTGAAGCCAGTTGCACCACGTCCTTTCCCACTTACAGCTAGTCCACAATTTCACTTTAGAGGGCAAAGAGTTGTGCTGCAATTTCCAGCAAATTTACCATTTATAGCAAAGAGCTGCGCACTGAGATGAACACATTAAAACTGTCCACTCTCAGAGGCCCAGAGACTGTTTCTGAATGTTTATATTTATAATTCTTCTAGATGAACCTCCCCAAATGCTTTAAGGAATGAGAGGTGAACAACACTGCCATGAGAGCTGTGCATGGGACAGACTCCACACAGAAGGGACAGCATTTGTCACGCTATTGCAACCTGTCCTTCATGAACACTGTCACCTCCTGGAAAACCATGCCTCATTGAAATGATCTGGATTGCAGTGTCAGTAGGCATCCTGCCTAGTTCAACAGATGGATATTATACAAGTGGCCAGGAGCCCATGTAGAAACATAAAGCATGATGACTACGGCTGGTCTGATGATCTAACAGCCAAAAAGCTGCTGCCCAACTTGCACTCTTTGTGAGGGGAGATGCTAGAAGGAAGTGAAAATTTCTGTTCCCCACTAGTAAAAATAGGAGTGCTCTCCATTCTGACATTTCACAGGCTGGTTAGAGATTGAGAAATCTGAGGACAAATGCTGTGTGTAAGCAAATTTCTACAGATGGTGCCGGAAGCTCAAGAGTATTTCCCTTTAACTCCCAATTAGACAGGGAGTTCCTGCAGGCAACTTCATTCAGCCGTGGCTTTGAGGGTTTCACACCACGTCCATCCCAGCAGACAGCAACCAGGCTATTCCACACTTGACAGAGAGAACAGGAAGGATTTTCTCCTGCAGCTGACCAGCTCTGTAGTGCACGTGTGAGCAGGACAGTATGTTTTTCTCCTGCTTGTCCTGGCAGGAACCAGGACAAGCCATGAATCCACCAACCTAACGCAGCCCTTGCATCCATACAGGCACAAATGCCTTCCTTCCCTTGTGTCAAAGCTTGCTCAGAATAAGGAGCTGTTGGTTCCTAGTTTAATGCTTGCCTCTACCTGACAAGCTGTGAACATTCAGTACTCTCAGGGCAAAGCCCCGAAGCTGTGCAGCTCCTCCACACACACGGAGCTTCAAAAGAAAAGCAACAAAAGCTCCGGTCTCTTGCTCAAGAGTGCATCTCGGGTGATGTTGTCTACCCAGCACAGCTCTGAGCAAGAAACAGCTGAACTGCTTTCAGGGTCCTCCCCTGACCTTCTGCAGTCAGTCTCACAAGAACACATGGCAGCGTGCCAGCATTTTGATAAAACTGGTGCTGGGATCTCCCAAGCCCTGAGCAGCACCTGAAGACTCCACGAGTTGCTCAGTAATCTGCACTAATGTGTCCCGGCAGCTCGATGGCAGCCCAGAGAGGCACTGATGGCTGTGAACACTGGGGAAAGCAGATCACGACAGGTTTAGCCCAGGAACTTTCTTTCCACTGCACTCATTAGTGGACAGTTAATAGCTAAAATCATCAGCAACATATTTTTGCTGTCAGGTCCAACTTAAGGACCAACTTAAACCCCACAACTTTCAACAGCACGTGTAGGCACGGCTGCACAGATATCAGAGAAGTAATTTCCTTGCTACCAGCTGTAGAGTTCCCTCAAATTCTCTGCTCTACTTTTCCAGAGAGAAAAATTTATCCAAGAGAAAACTGCCACAGAACATTGTCATGACAGTACAATCTAAGATTAAGAGCATTAAGTGTTTTGGGTTTTGTTTTTAATCTGTTTTTAATGTTCTTATTGATGTTCTTTAGCAGATATTCAGGGACAGGACTGCTCTCTGGTACTGAGAGCAGTTTCTAGCAACCACAAAGAATTTGCTGCAGTGACATTGAGCTAACCCACTTGCAGATAATTATGGCAGCATTTTCTTGCATCTTGGTTTCTTTTTGATCTCCCCAGAGAGTCACTATCTCACGCCTGTGATGATATCCCAGGCACTTACTGTATTGGCATTTGCAAAATCACAAATTCAGCATTCTGGATTAATTGTGAGTTGACTTACAGGAGTGAAAAAAATAAAATTAAGTAGTGAGGGGAACAGCTCAGATACCAAAAGAAAGTGCGTGTAATTTTAAAATTAAGACAAATAAAGCTCAAGGGAATAGAGCAGAAAGAATAAAGACTTATGCATTTGTCCCTATGACAAACAATAACCTCACAAAAACTATTTCAATAATTTGATGTCAACATTAGCCAAGACTGATTTAGCAATTTGCTGCAGCTGTTGGAATATGCTTACAGCTGGGGTCACAACAAATCAGCTTGCAACCACGCATCTGAGCCTTCACTGCTGCGACAGATTAGTTTTACTGCACTCATTTCTCAGAGTGCTTTTCAAAGAGCAATGCCCTCCTTAATGCCCTGTGCTCTCATTCATATCATGCTCTTCTTGATTACCTGCCCCTCTGGGGCTTGTGCAGCCAATCTTACTGAAACACAGACTATGTCTCAATTAACAGCACACTGGTTTCCACGTGTTCATTGTCCACGTAGGCATTTTTAGCATGTATTAGGTGCAAGGTAGACTATTCTGCTTGTCCACATATGGAAGCCAGAAATAAGCACTTAAAGCGCTATAAACATAAACCCTTTCTTGTTTTATCCCGGCTTCCCTTACTACACAAGCTACTGTTTACTTAGCCTAAGGACAGCTACCTGATTTAAGATTCAATTTTAATCCCATTAAAGTCAACAGCAAAACCAATCTAAAACCAGTCTAATCTCATTTCAAACAGCTTCAGCAGGAGGGATTCTCCCAGTCTCACTGTGGGTCCCTCCACAGGCACCATGGTCACTCAGCTGAGAGCATGTGGAATGAGTGGGATGATGCTAATCCCATCTATTCCTTCCCATTTGCCCTCCTCCCTTCCCACCTGGCTGGCCTTTATGGACCCAAAGGCAGCAAATCTTCCACTCAGACTCTCAACAAAGACATTCACTCCTCTCAGGGAGCAACTGGCTCCCGAACTCTTTTCAGCTCATCCCATACCCACAGCCTGCAGCCAGCTGAGACACCCACACTGGTGCCTTCTTATGGATGGGGGCTTCCAAAGAGCCTCGTTCTCCTTTTTATGTACTTTTTAAATAGCATTTTCCAGCTCAGGGATTCTGGTTACTTTCACCATTAGCTTCAAAGACCCAAAAGCAAGGAAATACACTCTTTCCACAGTGACTGCAGGCTACATCTTTCTCTGTTTCTTAATGACACACCATCCTTAGCACATGACCTTCAGAATAGTTTGATGTACTCAATCCAGTTAGACATAGCAGAGGTAGGCACTAATCCCTATGAAGAGGTAGACTCCTTTTCTGACTGAATTAAGTATTAATTAGGGCTGTTTTTAAACCTCCACCCATTACTGTTCTTACGATGTGGCCCTGGGAATACTATATATAGTGCCAAGGGAAAGCTGACTCTCTGTTTTTCAATGGAACATGGAGCTATCCTATACAGCAAAGCAATGAAACATTAAAATCAGTGTTCACTGGTATTTTGGGACTGTGTGTGATCCTTATTCTGCCAACTTAAATTAGAATGTGCTTTTAATAGCTACTCTTTCCAAAACCAGCAGAGCTAAACATCAATCCTTTCTGTTATCTGACAGCTTGAATCTTAGCTTTCAGAAGATGAGCTGTTCATCTTAGTTTTACTCTTTGAAAATTGTGGCTGCTAAAGTCACCCACAAGTGGAAATAAAATAAAAGGACACACAGAACAGTATGGCTGTAAACTACTTGTATTATCAAAATGAAATTGCTACCTAGTATTTCTAAATCTTCTGAATACTTCACAGCTGTTATGCTGAAAATCATGAGGATGGGAAAGTAAGAGAACCAATGAAATTAATCAGTTAGGAAAACCCCTAAACAACACAGAACTATGTCTGCTATCTTTGGCATTTAATTGCATTGGACTGCATGCCAGAGTGGGCTGGCAAGGAAAAATATAACCAGATCACACATTTTCCCAGGTTTTAATGGAAAAAAGAACTCCAACAAAGCCCAGGTACAGGCTTCAGAAGATTAACCTTAGATTAACAGAAGTACTCTAGTACAGTCTGCTGTGTCTCCGGGACAGAAACCACCAAGGAACAGAACAGTGCAGCACCTCCTGCACATCTAGATCTTTCACCTGACTACAGCCCAGACACAGGCCCCTGTGAATCACTGCCCACAGTAGCACTGCAGCAAACACAAAGCTAATAACATTATGCCTTTCTGTCTGCTCATGCTGGCCTTACAAGTTTTGTAACCCAAATGTAAAACAAATCCAATGATTACAGCCATGAAAGACCAATCCATAGCTGAGAATGCTTTTGCCAAGCCTTTTGAGTTTTCTATTTAACCTCATGACATCTTTCACACATTAATAATTTGCAAATGTCAGAGAAGGTGACATTCAATGACATCCTCTTTTCAGCCTCTTAGAGCTCTTTCCAAAGATAACTGGATACAGAGAGAACAACAGCAACGTTTGAATGTGCTTTCATTTTAAAGATGTTCTGTGCTACAAAAAGGGTAGAATGAAGAGAAATTATTTAAAACACTAAATGCTTTGACAGGCATTATGGCAACAACTGAAACTAGGTCAGGCTCTTTTTTAAGTATATGAGCACCTTTTTAAAACTATAGTATGTGAATCACTGGTGTTTTCTGAGACCAAGCCACATGTCCTGCAGCGGTAGCACAAATCCCTCTTAAAACAACACTATCAACTAGAAGCTTGGTAACAAAACCAGAAGTTTAGAATCTATGAATCTAAAATATTTAAAATGGAGTAAAATAAATTCACATAACTCTAAAATACACAAAAGAAGATCTTTGTATTTTCTCTACTAGCTGTTCCCACTGGGCAACCTCACCTGTTTTGCACCCCTAGGGTGATGAGCATTGCCTGTGACAATGAAGTAGTGGCCACCTGAGAATCAGCAGAGCAGGTGATAAATTGCTCTGGAGTGGTTAGATTAGCAGAAGCCAAACAAGTAGAAAAAAAAAAGAGAAAAATGAACAGCAGTTCAACAGACAAGGAAGTCCCTTCCAGTTCTTGGCACAAGAGCTCAAGCCATTAGAAAAATCCCTGGAAACGAGCCAGGAGAATTCAAGCCAGTCCAAGTACTGTGGCTGTAGACCTTGGAAGTTACTACCTTCAGTGAGCTTTCAAAATGTCACTTTGGAAATAAAAGACTTTCATCTAACATCAATTTACAGTCTTTCAGTAATTCTGGTGCTGTTCAGTTATGCCTAGGAGTATTGGCTGATATTTCTCAAGGCTTCCAGCACTGTGTGAGGTGTGTTGATTTCCAGCATGCTAGATCTTTGAATGAGCTCACCCCTTCACCCACGACTCACACAGACACCTAGGGAAGAGAAAGAACAAGGCCAGTGTAATATAAACTGCACATCCAAGTTTTTTCAGCTCAGATACTTGTGTAGTTTGTCAATGCAGTAAT
Source organism: Serilophus lunatus (assembly GCA_013399895.1). NCBI lineage: Eukaryota > Metazoa > Chordata > Aves > Passeriformes > Eurylaimidae > Serilophus > Serilophus lunatus. The sequence goes on along the minus strand of VXBA01004606.1, from coordinate 1,362,048 downwards.
CTCTGTGAATCTTACTTCCAAATATTTGCCTAGTCTATTATTTTCCACATCCTTCTAACCAATTATTTTACCAATAATACTCTTACTTCACCATTGCCTCAATCCCTTTGTCAAAAGCCTTCTAAAAAGTTAAATATATTTATCTACTGGATACTCACATGAATGTATTCAAAGAACTCCAAAAGTTTTACAAGCTTAGCTGTGCTGACTCTTAACAAGAGCACATACAGTTATCCACATGTCCACTAATATTATCTTATACTATATCGCTACTAAATCAGCTGGAAGAGATGTCAGGCTTACAGATCTACTTGGATTATTTTTAATTTGAACTATTTTTAAACAATGATCCCATTTCAAACACTCTCCAGTCTTCAAGTACCAAGGCAGTTTTCAGTGAGGAAGTATCACACATGGCTGTTCTTTCATGGCTGAGTCCAGATCTGTCTATAAGTTTACATCCATCCTGTATCTACACCATAAATTCTCTAATAATTCCCCCAGTTTCAGCCCTTCCACAGTGAACAAAGATACAAATAATTCATACAGCCTCCCTGTGTCTTCTCTGAGCCCTTCTTTTATACCTGGTCACCCACTGACCACACACAGAGCAGATGTGTGATGGGTGTTTCCTCTTCTTTTTTCAGCTTATGCTGTTGCTGAAACAAGGATGTAGCGCTAAGTTTTCATTCCTCTGGTGAGTTATTTTTGGAAACCTTTTCTAACTGCCACATAGATAAAATATTTAATCAGCCAGAGGTTATAATAGATTCAATTTCCTTTGGAAACAACTCCAACTTTTGGTAGGATGTTTCTGTGTTTCCATTAAACTCCCTTTTCTTTGGCCTTTAATGACCTCAACTTCCTGCTACCTTTTCTAAAGCCTGATAGATGGTTTCAGCACTGTGGGTCCAGTATGATACCCACAGAAGGGACCACTATTTTAAGTAGATCATCCAGATGTACTTTCCAAGATGCACGGTGTTTAATACTGAGAATGCCACTTAAACTTCTTTTCAACATGATTAAACTGCCAAGGTTTCTTCTCAACCTGTTAGTGCAGCCTGTACTCTGTTTAAATTCTTGTATCTAGAATATTCTTGACCAAAAAAATAAAGTCAAATCAAAGTACAGATACCTGAAACATGCTGAAGCTTTTTCTAATCTCTTCTACTGTTTTGATATCTGTGACAGTGCTAGAGTTCCTTCACCTTTTTTACCCATGATTACCTTCATTCAAAGGAGATACAATGTAAAAGAAGTAAAAAACTAACTTTTTTTTTCCTACTGTAGCAGGAAATAAATTATATTTTCTAGGACAAACTGATACCTTTGAAAAGCTGTGCATGTCATTGAGTATTTTAGAGCCGTCTGTGCACTGACCGAGGAATGTGGAGCAGAATATCCTTTCCTATTTTTCTCAGTTTCCAAGTACCAGAGAAGGATCAGTGGCTATTTATATTATGTTATTATATTATATATAGTTCTAGTCAGCACAAATAATGCATCTGGCCTTGGTTTCATTTCTTTTTGTTTGACTCAGGTCTTTGCACTCATTCCTTTCATCCACGTGCCAAAATATTACTACAGCAGGACTGACATGACCCCCCAATACCGCATGGGTTGAGAACGTGGTGGTAAGAACCTTACCAATATCTGCTGTATGTGAAATTATGGTCCAGCTATAAATTCCAACATTTGTCCTCCTTTGACCTAACTTTTCTCCCCAAAACCCAAAGAAAACCAGCTTTTACAGATGTTCACATTCAAATGATTAAGGAAAGCAAGTTGTCATCTCCTACAGAATTAAGATTTCTTGGAGATTCTGCCAGCACAAAAAATAAGCTTCTTTTCTTTAATATTCATGGTAATTAATACTGAATTACAGTAGAAATTCTATCAAAGGACTTCTAACAATCACATTAATATGAAATAATTTCCACATGCTTTATATGATTACAAATAAATGTCAAAGATATGAACACTGATTATTTTAAAGTATTACTGACTAATCAAACAGGAACAAGAGCTACCATTAGTGGCTTGGACCTCTGAAGCAGCAGTAACACATTACCTGAAAAAAACTTTGCATTTGGACCTAAAAACCAGGCTCAAGTGTACTTTGGAGTGAGAAGGGAGGTACAATTTTGTGTCTACAGCACAACCCAGAAATGGGAAAATAGGATACCTTAGAGGCATCCATTTAATAAGGCCAAAGTATTTTTCAGATAAGGCCAAATTGTAGGTTTGAACGTAGCTGTAAATGTCAAGCCTGTCAGCAATGCTGAAGAACCTGAAGTTGGCCATGAATCACATGGGACAAACAACAACCATGGCCATAAACTGCCCCTTAAGCAATCAGTTACACTTGCAGGTTTCCAAATGCCAGGAGGATCATTCAGTGATCAGTTGCTTTGGCTGACAAACCTTTACATCCCTAGCAGCTCAGTACACAGATTCCTAAAATAGCTAATCAGACAATACAAGTGGTGAAATTCACCCCATGTTTTTAAAGACAGGCGCCAGAATAGTTTATAGGGCGATGTGCAATGCTGGGAAGCTACTGCTGAGGTTTTTATCCACTGGCTTTATCGAGATAATGATTTGGAAAACAAATACAGTTTTTAACAAGCAACATATCTTAATCTGAATTTGTCTCAAGGCCAGAATTTCCCTGCTTTAATCTGCTACTCTAGCAAGCCACAGTGCACAGTGCTGCTTTGCTTTACCAAGAGAGTCAGTAACCTTACATGCTCCAGCAAATCTTGCTCTCTGCTTGTAATACCGAGTCCTCTTCAGACTGGTCCTGCTTGTTAAAAAAATGAGACTGTTTCTTCTACCTTCCCCCATATCTGCAGTTTTTATGTTAAAAAGAACCTAAAGAATGTCATAAAATGTGACAAATCCTCTATTCTGACTATACTTTGATATGAAGGAGAAACATGATCACTAGGATCCTGTCTTGATTCTTTAAATTGACAAGATTCCCTTGATATCAATGGATTTACACTATTTTTCATTAAATTAGTATATAGCTCAGTCTTTAGGATATCATATGTCAGATATTTAACATTTCGGAAACCACCAGTACACTGCATTATTCAAGATGCACATTGTGAACATACAACTAAAGACAATGGCATTATCTGGATGCACAAGGCTGTGGAGATGATTCATTCAGCATAATCATTTGCATTCCTGAATCAGGTTTAATGTACCAGGAAAAATGAGGGATGGCAGCAACTGTGCTGGAGCATGAAGTGAGAAAAACAAACGAAGTACACTGCGCCTATGCTCTGGCAAAAAAAAGGCCCATGTGTTCTCTTCCAGAAGCCATTCCCAGTTCCATTTCCAGCTTAATGGGCCTGGGAGCATGGAGTCAAAAGCATAAACAATTTGCACAAGAGCACGCTAGTGTGCCTAATGAATTTCCTTTCAGAAAGCCAGTCAGCAAACGGTTCAGCCAATACACGCCAGCTTGTTCTCTGGTTTATTTTTCCCAACACCATCCTCTGCATTCCCAAGTGTGGGAGCAGTAGGTACACGTGGGGCAGATGATGACCTAGATCAGCTACAGTACACCAAGTGCCCCAGGTCCTTTGGGACAGCCCAGCAGACGTATCTTTTTCAGCACAATCTAACTCCAATTGTTCGTGAACAACTCGTCTGCATGTAGCAGCATGAAGGAATTTCCCCAGCAGTCAGGAGAACAAAGCACCGGAAGGATCCTTGGGTTTACAGTTTCTGCTGGGGTTGGGTCAGGGACAGACTGCAGAGCTGAGATGCCACAGAGGAAAAGCAAGGAGGAACAGAGAAGATGCAGAGCAAAAAGCCTGTTGGAAATCCTGCAGTGTCAGCACTGTAAGAGATGCTGACTTCAGAAAGCTCTTTAGGAGCCCTGGAATGCTTAGTAATGTCCTGTAACTAACACGAAACCTGTGATAAAGAATCAAATGCTAACCTCTGTCAGATGCTGAAAAAAATAAAAAAGGCAGAAGAAATCTGGGACATCACCAGTGTTCTCTTGCCTCTACACTGTGATGATAAATGATATAAAGAAAAGCTCACAGCTAATCTTAAAAAGCCCTCTGTGGCTTATACTGCAAGATCTGTTAGCAGTCTCACCGTTCACAGTAGTAACAGGGAGAACAAACTCCTTGCTCAGCCCAGATAGAGAGGTCATTTTCCTCCCAACACTTTCTTCAAATTATTTTTCCTTTCCAGCTCAGGATGCCCAAACTCCAGCTCTCAAACCCCATCAAGCATGGTTCCAAACTCAGTGGTCTCAAGTTTGTAAGACTGGGAAGGTTCAGATCTGCACAAATTGAGATATACAAAGTCAAAGGTACAGGCAACTGTGTGCAGCCGCACCATCGTTACTGTCTAAGCCTTGTTCTAAAAATTCTTCTACCTGAGAGAACAGCAAGAACTTCTGCAAGATCCATTCTCAGGACAACTCTTTTGTATAGCCATTCCTTTTAACTACCGGGGAAATAGTGCTGTATTACTGCTGAGAAATTTATTGTCCCCTTTAAATTAAAAAAAGACCCTGAAGTCAGCAGAAAAATTGGATTCTCGCAGCTTAATGATGTTAGCTGACCCTTTGACTCTGTTCCAGGTGCTCCAGCTAGTGCTGTCTGAGGCAAATACACTGCAGGGACTCACTGTTCTGGTAAGCCAGTTTGTGCTGCTTGGCATTGGAGCCATGGATTGGTCCCCTAGCCCCCTCTCCATGTGTTAGTGCAGCACAACAACTAAGGGAGGTGAACCAGTACAGGGCAAGGGAGACAAGGAACAGGCCCCACATTGCCATTGTCACAAGCCATCTCTGGGACTACAACTAGGAGCCTAGGGCAGCACAGGGAGGCAGCCAGCAGACCTCTTTCCAGGTTGCATAGCTCTACTTGCCAGGAACAACCAACATGGGTCTTAGAGATGTCTGTACAAGCCAGTCAGGAATCTTGCAAGAGAAATACAAGCAAAGCCCTGAACACTTGTGCTGTGAGTCCCCACACTGGTAAAAGGTTCATGGTCACACACACATGTGCAGCACATGTGAGCTTACTGAGCAGTTGGCTTTCCTGCCAGGTTCATATCTGAAACTGAGAGCAAACTTCATGCTCCAGATACTGCCTGCAGGGAAAAAATCCAGGGCAAGGCCACCAAAGGCTGGGAACAGGGTAGAGCATTGGGCTCACTCAGGTTGTACCCTGAGCTGGTATCTCAGGGATGAAAGACCTGAGGAAAGACAGTAGCTAAGTGCCTCCCTTTGAAGGTTCATAGTAATGTGCTCCCCACCCTCACAGGAGGGGATGGAGCATTGTATAATACCCTTTATAGCACAATCTGTGCACTGTCAACAGTTTTTTATTTTTGTATTTATGCTGAGTATGATGCTATATGCTTTCACATGCTTTCAACTTCCATATGCGTAAAAGCTCCCACTTAAAATATCCTGCTTGTCATCTTCCCAAATTTAATTTCCTTTGGGAATGCTCCTACAAGATTCAAGTAGCTACCTTCTGATTTGTTGTCCTAAATCATTAAAAAAAACCTCCTAAACTTTCTTCCAAGACAACATTCTGAAACTTCACAGTATGCCACGCTTTCTGATAGAATTGTGATAGATTAGCAGCCCACACCCTCCACAAAAAAATCTAATTAAGAGAAAAATTGTCACATTTGAAAAAAATGATGATAAAGAATAAAATTCTAGGATCACAGAACTACAACTCACAATTCGAAAAGTTGTTACCAGTTTTACATTTCTAATTATACAGCAATTTTTGAGATAAAGCTCCCAAATAACTTGAAAAAGAAATTTGTATTATAAAGTTCCCTATTTACATTTCTTTAACATCATCCTTGAGTATTCACAACTAAACCATAACTTACCATGAAATCTAGTACAAAAGAATAGCTTATTATAACCATAATGGAAAGAGTTATTTTCTCATTTTGCTTCCACAAATCCTCGTATTTCAGTGCCATAAAATTTTTAAGCATCTGCACTGCTATTTGTATGTTCAATGAAAGATTAGTGACTGCTGCTAGTGAGTACACATTAGCTAAAAAATTAATTAAAGCTGAAGAGAGAGTTTTGCAAAATGTTTTTCAGCTAGTATACTAGGGAAATTGTCCCTGTGACCCACATGACAAGAACTGGATATAGAGGTAAAAAAAATGAGTCCAATCTATTTTTCCATCTCCCTCTATTCTCAGAGACACTTGAAACTCCTATAATTTTCTAATTGCTCCTAAAATAAGATGCTTATACTCAGATTCTACTTTTTATTCATTCTGGGGCAATTTTTCTGCCATGAGAACCAAATTATTCTCTGCTGTGTTAAGTAGCACTATATGTACCGACAGCTTGGTTTTCTCCATCCTGCTTCATCTTTCCGAAGTACCACTTGGTTCTCTCTCTGCACGATGACAGATTTTGGCAGGTTTCCCTTTCCCCTTCCAACAAACCAGCTATTGTGGAAAAATGATGAAACCAAGATGAAGAATTCCAGTGGATCAGCTTTAACCTACCAAAGTTATCCTTGTATCTTGAAAATCACTCTGCTTTCACTATTTACTCTTTCAAACCAGAAATTTTAAAAGCATCCTTGTCAGAGGGGGGAGAAAAAAAAAAAAAAAGAGATGTGGCAGGGAGTAGAAATTAAGTATTGGGATGGCACATTTCTCATTTAATTAACTAATTCTGTAAAAGTTCTTGCCTGTAATACATTCCAGACCAGATGGCAAAAAACTACCATGAAAAACTGATTAAAACAAACTTTCTCAAAAAGAGAGGGACTGAACTTAGCATAAAATTAGTCTCTGCCATTTGCTATTTTACCAAAATAAAACAGCCAGAACTAATTTCAGTTATTCAGCTTTCACCCAAAAGCTACACATACTATAGAAACTCAGTTTTTCAGTTTGAAGCTGTCTAAGCGAGCTGGGGAGGTTCATGTGGGAAGGATCTTATTCCTTTCCTCTTACAGAAAAGTGCAGTTACTTGTATAAAATGTAAAGACAAAAACTCCAAGAGGATTTATTTTGTTTAAAAGGAAAGTTTTTAACCTCAAAATAACGTACAGAAGTCACAAGTTATTGCTTTTGTAAGTACATCTACTCTCTTTAAGGAGAAGTGGCTTTTTTATTGTTTCTTCTCCCTGTTAGTCTTGAGAAGCCAAGAAAGACAAGGAGTAAGCTGATGTTCCTTACATCTTACACATCATCAGCTCAGTGTCTTTGTCAGGACTGCAACCCCCCTCCATTTGGCTGTTCCTGGGCAATGGATCTGAGCTCAGCTGAGATCTATTTTACTTCTTGCAGAGTACCAGAAGAGGACAAAAACAATATTACCAACATTTTTAAATCACACTGCATGTGCTGGAGAATGCAGGATGCTTTCCTCAAAGGATTTTTCAATTTCCTAATGTGATGAAACACTGAAACAATCTAATTGGTGAAAATGGGAGACATGATTTGAACAAGGGGATTAAGCACATACAAATGCCACCTGCACTTGGAGCTAAGTCTGAATGGGTTCATCAAGGCAGAGAAAAAAATGAGGATGCTGGAGGCTGGCTTGAGTGGCAAATACAAAAGAAAAAAATCATCAAGAACTTTGCATTTAGAGGTAAAAAAAGCTATTTTTGTCTTGGTAGAAAACACTCATTTCTGGCACATACTTCCCCCCAACATTCTCTCCCCTTTTGTTAGTCTTTAGAATATCTCTGTCAGGGCCTTTGGTTATCTTAGCATAAAATATTATTTCCTCTTTGTACTCCAATCTCCTGTTTTCAGCTGCTACCCCTTTTTTTTCCCCTCAGTGTTGCTGGAACAGCTACACAAATTTTTCTACCCTGCCTGTACTTCTCTCCCCCTTAACATACACTCATCTGTTTCTTATATATCCCTTCACTAAATACTTCAACAACCAGTTTTATAAAAGATTTTTATTCTTTGAAGTTTTGATATAAAGAAAAGATACTTCAGGATTTTATTTTTTTTTTAAATGGCTTTTTAGTTCCCAGAAAAATGAAAGGGTATGTGAAAGGAGACTGTCTTCTTCTTTCAGGAGAATTATTCCAGGACTTCTTCAATAAATAAAAAAATAAGAAGAATTCAAAATAACAATAATCCAAAAAAAGGATAGTAAGAAAATAAATCCATAAACAAGAGCATACAGACCTGAGAAACAAATTATAAGGGAGGAAGCAAGGAGAACCAAACTTGGACTCCAGCAGCCAAGGAAGGAGGGCCCTGGTCAGGGCTGTGGGGAGAGGCAGCTGCTCCTAACACCCATTAACAGGAAAAATTTTTTTTCTTCCAAGGCAAGAAAAATAAGACTAAAATGTTTCTTTTTCTTCTTTCATTTTCACTCAAGCCAATAGAAAATACACTGCTTGCATTTGTTACCCTGCAGGTCATGCTTGTCTACAGATGCATCTTTAAAACATCCCAGAGAAAGATTTTATCAGTGCTACAATAAAAAAATCACTTCCTAACCTGGGATCTCCTGACTGACATTCTTTTTTTGTGTTTATACTTGGATCTTATTTTATGTTTGCTTCTGGACTTTCAGTTAACATCACTGCAAACAATTTAAAAAATGCAAAAATCAACTAATTTTTTTATTAAAAAGAATACTGTCTTGAGAAGAACTTGTAAACTGCTAATGAAAATGCAAAATATGTAAATTTATTTTTCAATGAATAAATTATGCATCTGGAAAATGTACCCCAGAGCTATGCAGAAGTTGCAGCCTCACCATCAAAGCATGGGAGCTGTATATAATCAAAAAATGTAAGTTAACGATCCCAACTATCTTTCCTATACTGTGAAGGGCACTCATAATAATCCAGGTTCTGTAATTCCTCTCAAGACAGCTACATTGAAAATTACACTCATGATATATTAATGTTTTATAACCTCAAGCATCAAGAAAGACAGAGTTTCCCTGATCAATGATGAACACAGTTTCAGAGCTCAAACCTCATCAAACCTCATCTTTTGTCCTCGCCTGCACATCCTCTCCAAGTCAAAAACATTATATTAAAAGAAAACACAAAGAAAAAACACTATGTGGCTTAAACTCCAAGGAGACTGGGAATGGACAGCCCCAGAAGAGCACTGCACTGAGAAAATCAGAGCAAAAAGGACTGGTCGGTGATTAGGACACAGCTGTCCTGTTTTGTAAACAGACACCAGGAGGAAAGGAGGATCCAAAACAAAGCATTGCTGCCCTAAATAACAGGTGCTGTGGTAGTCAGGACAAGCCTTTCAGCATGCACATGGTGGACACTGATAAAGAAGAGGTAACAGGCTTCCTCACAGGCTCTCACAATTCCCTGTGCACCAGAGGCAACAACTGAGTGCAAACTTAAAACACCTTTAAGTGTAGATTTTTGTGTATTAAGATCATCTCTGGTGCAAATCACATGCACACTTGTGATGAACAGGGCATAACAGGGAATGTTAGTGAGCAAGCAGTCCTTGTAACCCTTTGGAACTGCTGATGCCAGACACAAGCTCACCCGTGCTGGCTGTAAGGTGGGGAGCATACAGCCAGATTCATCCTCCTAAGTACATCGCCAATGAGACTGAGTGAAAAAACACTGCATAAACCCCATGTCTCACCAGGTCAGTTGGAGATCCCAAAAGCTTTAATGACACCAAGGGAAAACATCCAGAGGCAGGCATGAAAATGCATGTAGAAACAAACAGCTCAGAGATGGTAAAACACTGAAAACCCCGGTGCGCTCTAGAAACAGATGTCACTGAAGAAGAGACAAACTCTTTCAAAGAAAAGAGTCTGATCCCACTCTGACAGAGCCCAAAAAGAAACTGCTGTTGCCTTCAGCATACAGGAACACACTGCACAAATCAAACGGGCTCTGGAAGTGAAGCTGTCATCACTTGATGAAAGAGGACTTACTATGCAGCTGTATCATTGTCATACCAAGAAATTTGCTGGGATGAAGCTATCTAAATCTAACAAAGATTAATTCAATATCACCCTGATATATATCCCAGGTGAATGTACTTTTGAGACAATATATATCAGCTTAGCTTGAGAGATTGCATTTATCCTTGTAAATTTAAAGGATGATGTATCAGTATATTAGGCACCAGCAGTGCACCCTGAACATGTTATGACAAGTAATCTGGTTGCCAGCAAAGAATAATTCCTTATCTAATGCCAGGATCTTACATTGAACTTGCTGGTTAGACAACAGGATCATTGAAAACGGCAAAAACTCTGCCAGTGCAAACACTGACCACAGTCAAATCCCTGGGCTGTGCCTAAAATGCTGAGGCTGCACCTCTTATTGAAAGATGTCAGGCATTTGACGTGGTTACACCACCCTTATTAGGGACTAGGGAAGTGTGCTGTGGGACAGGAACAATGGACCAAACGCTCAGAGCCTGGGCAACGCCACTGATGTCATGTCTGACTCTAGTGGAGTCGCTTTTCCCAATTAGGGCACAATTAGTTCAGCAGCAGCATTTTGAATGTTCAGGGGTAGGAGTAAAGAGACTTCCTCCAAGCTTTGTGGAACCAACAACAGCCCATCAGCTGCAATCCCTGAAGGATGACCACCTAAAAAAACCTTGGCCTTCAAGCACTTAGACACATAAATAAATAATGGAAGGACATGTGTGGAGATGCCTATTACACAGGAAGAAACAGGAGTGGTGAAAACAATTACCCACAGCAGTGAACATACTGCAGCTGCAGTCAGGAATAAAAACAAAGCCCCATCAGCACGACCTGAAAACCTGCTTGTACATCATAAGTGCAGGTGGCCAAAGATCAGGTATAATAGCATTTTTAACTCCCCAAGGCAATGTCTTGCCCAGCAGATGGCCCATCCGTTTGCCTTTTGTTAACGCATTTCTCGAGCTGTTTAACAGACTTTCCTCCCCCTGGGAAAAAAAAAAAGGAAAGAAAAAAAAAAGGAGAAAAATTACACTATGCAGAATGACCTCTGCCTTGAAGCATTTTCAGCATGTTATGAAATGAGGTGGCTGCACAGACTAACATCGGTGAGCACATGCTCACTATTGAAACAGCTAATCATGCCTTAGTTGCAAAGCTGGGGTTTTAATATAATAAGACAAGCAAAATGCAGAGACAAAAAAAGATGCAAAAGTACATAGATGACCTAGGAAAAGGCTGAGGTCAGAGCCACAGGAAGGATGCTTTGAGAGAAGCAGAGTAAGCAAATTCACAATTATACATCATAACTCAATGTGGGAAGAAATTTTTTTAAACTTGCAATGTGCAAACCACAAGGCAGTCACAGGTTGAGCTCAGTTTATGGGGGGGTGAGAAAGACAAAGGTCACCTAAAATGACACAGATTTATATGTAAGTATAAACACTCTTCAAAACTTTTCCATTGCCTTCTCCAGGTTATGGTTCATGCCCAAAAGGCTCTAACATGGCAGGGGTTTCATGCTTTGCTAGCATCTAGAAAAATCTTCCCCCTCTCTTCTAGCACTGATGAACATTAATCTAGAACCCAGAGGCCACCACTGTCCCTACAAATTACATACTGACCCAACACAGAACAACCAGCTCCATCATCCAGCCGCATCCCATTTCCTTATTTCCAGAATCACAGGGCCAGCCAGCTGATAGCTTAATTAAGAAAAGGATGTGCTGGTGCTTATAATCTACAAACACTGTTCATGATGAGTAACACCAACATCAACATTCTTCCCCCTTGTTTTCTAGTCTTATCACTATTACCACGCCCAATAATCTGTGTCAGAAATGGTTAGAATGGTATGTCCCCAGTACAGGCTCTGCAATCAAGAGGTTACAGGTTAGGAAGGAAAACAAAGCAGACTGATAGACACTGTTGAGAAACCAAATAATACAGAAGAAACACATCTCATACAGCTATCACTAAAATCTCAAAGACTATGAGACACGTCAAATATTTATATACTCTTTTACGGTAAAAATGAAAGCCAAGGGAAAGCTACACAAAGGAATTAAACTCTCTAAAATATTGCAACTTTAGAGACATGTGAAAAATGTATTTTTAGAAGACTTTGCAAAGACCTATTCATACCAGAGCTTCTCCAACAGCTCAAGTGTGTACCACAATAGTTTTACCTGCTGTTTGTGTGTGCACACATCTGTGTATTTGCTTTGATAATGTGCAGCTTAATGATTACGGATGTGGACTTGCCCCAGCAAGTGTTGTTATGGATTCTCTACTCTAATTAATCTCTGAAATTGCTGTGTGTAAAATAATATACAGATGAGGAAGAAGGAAATACATGGCACATTATAGGATATTCTCAGCTCCTTGGAGGAGAGGCCCATTGAACCATAAAGAAGAGAAGCCGAAAGAAATGCACACAGGGAACAAAACCATCATCTCAAGGAAGGGCAGCATGTTTTGAACACTGTATGTAGAAAAGGAAAAGATTAATCAGAAGGAGGTAATGAGTGACTGACAGGTCATGGCATTGTTTTTAAACACTGATTTTAAGGGCAGAAACAAGGAAGAAAAAAAATTAGTCTGTTTCTGATGTGCAATGAATGGAATTCACCTACTATTTTCAACTCATTTTGTCACTCAGGAAGAGCTGCTGTTTCATGGAACAAGTTGGTTTCTGCTCACAGCAGTTTAGGAAGAAGTAAAAACCTCCATTAGACTAGCCCCTGAGGATCCTGGAGGTCCCTTTGCCACATCTGTGAAAGCAGTGACAGCTGCAATTGCAGAGACTGTCTGCCTGACCTGTATCACTCATGCTGGAGGGAAATCAAGCAAACCAAAAACTTGAGAGAGAGAGAATCTGCCGTCTGGTCAGTACTACAGAGCTTTTCTGAACATGGTTTTAATAGCATAGTAACAATTAATCACCTCTTTGATCCAGCCACTATTTCTCCACATCACAAAACCTCTCAATGCCTTCATCATGACTGACTCCGAGGGCTTCTCCTCATCAAAGGCGAGGTTGGCTGAGGACATCCTTTATCATTGGGCTGGTGAGGAGACATCTTTGCAAACTATTTTTTTTAGCTAGGTTGATGAGGACAGACTGATTTTCAGTGATTTTTTTAGGGGCTTCAGGTTTTGGTGAGCAAACAGCAGACAATCTGCAAGGGTTGCTCCTGGTTTCCCATTTCAACCCTTTCAGGTTGACTAGCAGGTTCATATCATGCAGTGTTGAAACCCACACCTGCATCCATGGCCTTGTGGAGGTTTAAAATTCTGGAATAACCATTTTCAACCACCACAGAAGAAAGCTCTGAGGAAGAAAAAGCAAACCCAACCATTACCTCAGATGCCTAATTCTGCAGGAGTCAGATTTATAAATACATAAATAAATAATCTGATTTCATTTCCCACATTTCATTTAGTTGGAAATGAGACTTGCAACCATGACAGCAAAAGCATTTATTTTGCTTATGGGAACACTAGAAAAGTAATAATTAAACTGAGGCAGGTCAGTAACAGGCTCCCTACCCCACAGACCTCTCCGGAGGACCCCTGTCAATTGGCTTACAGCACAATGTAAAATCTCGTAATGTTTCCTTTTGCAGCAAGTGCCTACACTGCATAGTTTTTTTCCACATCTCTTCCTCTTTCTTTCCTGTATTTGCCTTTCCTTCTCTCTTCCTAACAGCACCCCACGAATTCTCAGATGTCACCACGAGCCACTTTACCACAGCTTCCTTTTCCCATTTTCCATTTATCTTTTAACATACAGTAATACACAGCTGGATTTTACCACAGAAATCACACACAGCAACATACACAATGTTTGCACCCACTGATTGTGCTGACTGCCTGGAAACAAGGCCTCCAAGAACAACAAGGAATTGCCTTATTCCCCATGGACACAAGGGTATTTCTGCCTCTGCTTCCCAGGAAGCAATGCCTAACACAAGCCAAAATCTAATGTTGTAATTGAGGCAAAGATCAGTGAGGAAATAAGCTTTAATCATCTTTGGGATTTCAAACCACAGCTTTCACTCTCAGATCTCTTGAGCACACATTTATAGAACTTCTTTCATTTAATTTGTACTGAGATAAAAGAAAAGTGAGTGCAGAAGAGCATGTAAAGGCCAAGTAGTTCTACCGTTTTCACCTTCATTATTAAACCATTGCTTAAAATATTTCTTTCTTGGGGGTAGATCTATGCCAGAAATCAGGCAGACACACCATCTCTTTGTGACTGCTAAATGTGCCAGACTCTGGTATAAGGCTGGGGGAAGAAAGGGCTGCTTGTAACAGAGAAGGAAACATTCAAGGACCCCTTGACTTCTCTTTCAGTCCTGAAGCACCCTGACTCATGTGTTTGTCTCACATTATCAGAGCAACAAAAAAAATGTATTTTCATTTTTGTGAATGAGAGAACATTTTTGGTTATCTGGGGAGAAAACCCTGGATATTGAAAACAGCTGTTTCCAATCCATTTTTAGCTAGCATGGCTCTTGTGTCAGTCAGGGATCAACTTCCCCCTTTTGCTGATTTAAATAAAAGCTTTACTGTAATCTCTCCCTCTCATTCTACAACAGGGAACTGTTAGCAGGAGCATCTAAGCTTTTGCAGTGCTGAGGCAAACAGGCTGATGCCATGTACTGAAACAGAGGTCCTCTCTGTGGAGCATTCAGAATTGTGGACTATATTGTTCCCTCCAGATATCACTGCATGGCTTATTTCCTCTGTCCTCCTACCACACTCTGAACAGCTACAAATTCCTCACACCTCTGTTGGGTTTTTCTCCCCATCACAAATCACTGCTTATTTCTCACTTTTAAGTGCACTTCAGCAGTGATTCTTTCTAAAATATGGACTAAGTTATGACATTAAGAGACACTGATGCTGGCAGGTGTGAATGACTGTCAGCCACATAAGAGCAACACTCCTAGGTTTGATGTCTTATAGCAAGGGGAAAAAAAGAGAAAGGATGCCTATTTAAAAAGAGTTACAATTCACAGTCGAAAGCTAAACAGGAACAGTTGGATGGATTTGCAGAATTGCTTCAGGCTTTGACTCACATTCATTGTAATGATTTAAAATGTAATGACCTGCTCTTCCAACTGTTTGTTCTTGCCTCCTGCTAGGAGCTACTACCTGCAAGGAAAGTCAGGAAAATAAAACTGGTGAAGGCTGTTTCAGTGCAAAGCTCTGCAACTTTGCTATAGCCACACTCAGAGGTGCATTGACCTACAGACATGGACCATGCACCAAACTCCACGAATTTCAACTCAAATCAGTAGCAAGTAGCTAGGAATGGGGCATAGGTAACACTTAAATCCACCTCCAAATTGGAGGTGGCTAAGTAAATTCACATTTAAGGCCCTTGCGTGTGAGTCTATGCAAAAGGGCCAGAAATTTGAAGTTTTCCTGAAGGATAATCACTTAGAGGAATTTCACCAACTGGAGTCAAGATGCTTTTATCTAAGGAAATAACTCATCATCCATAGTTTAGCTGATTGTCTTTTAATAAGCATTTTTTTAAACATCAAGAGTTAAAGATACAACACTTTACTTAATACCTTAATTCATTAGAATGGTGAATAAATAGGAAAGAAATTATTTTCTTAGTTCATAGCAGAACTGAATAACCAGCTGGTGGAGATTAGGATCGCATAATCTCCTACAGGGAGGATATAAATTCATGTTTCACTTCTGCTACAGCAGGATGTAGCAGAAGGCACTGCTGCCATGTGTGAGCTCTCTGGGTGTCTTGTCTGCCCAGCTTAGCCACCAGCTCAATGGCTTCATACATGATTGGTCTGGGCCTATGACTGCCAGGTGCTACTTTCAGTTCTCAATGCTCAGCTAAAAAGATTTCTATCTTTTGCATTACATTTTGACCAGTTAAACTGTTCTTACTAACAGTGAAGCTGTGAAACTGTACCAGGAAAAGTAAAGGAGTTTTTCCTCATACTTAAACTGCTCAAAGGGTCTCCTGGCAAAAGCAAAATCAAGCAGCAATGTTGTTCAAAAATGCAGAGAAACTGGTCTGCAGTGAGGTGCAGAATAGTTGGTACCTGGTACCAGACACTACCTTTGAAGGTGACAAATACATTCGCAATTAACTTCAGCTGCAGGAGAAACATATAAACCATAAGGGGCAACACCAATTACATTGTCACTAGAATGAAGGGGCTGCTTCTTGGTTTTATCAGTCCAATGTTGTAACTGCTGCATGCACAGCACTTAAAAATATTAGCCCAAAATAGGATGCACTCCTCTTTCTGAAAAGACATACCTAAAAATGGACACTACTCTACTAGAGTCTATCTCCTATCTATTTCTATAACTTTAAACTTTTATGGAAGTCTGTACCTGTATTATAGTAAATTAAAGATGGGATAACATAGTCTGTTTTTACCTGCACTGCTGCTGCACATATTACCAGCTGGCTGATTCCTACAGGAAGGAATGTTAGTGTTCTGGCAGCCAAAAGCAAACTGCTGTTTTATGGGTAGTCATGATAATGCCATGTTGCAAAATATTAGACAACTTTCCCTGGTACACACAATAAAAATATCCAATTACATTCTCTAAAGAAATCGCACGAATTCAAAGGTATAGGCTCCAGAAAATTATATAGGAACGGAGTGTGACAGCCTTTTGGAAACACTAAGACTTCTATCAATATTAATCATTGCCAGAAGGGCTGTCTTAGTCATTTTGTACTTTGTAATTTAAAAAAAACAACATGAAATTACAATTTCAGCTAACAATCAGTAGCTTATGGTTCCAAATAAGTTTAGGTTTCCTACAAAATAAACCCAAATTCTGCTTTTCATTACATAATTGCAAATCCAGATTAACTAACTTTGAAGACAGAATGCTACTAAAAATAGAAAAGGCTACTAAGAGTTTGATTTTGAGTTTTTCTGCTTGCTGACCTTAATTGGCGGGAACTAGTCAACATTTTTGATGGAACCTTCTGTCCAAAATGTTTAGATGCAAATCTAGTTATCAAAGATAACTCAGCAGCTGACAACGTTCACCAGGTAAGGCAGCTACTCCTCTCTTTGAGAGACAGGAGGGGACTGACTTTGGAGGAAAGCCAAGACACATTCCAACCTATCAGGTCCTTGTAACTACATCTGCTACCAGCTCAGAGCAATAAGCACTTTCAGAGGGCAGTTTACCTTTACAATGTGGTCCTCTCTCTTCACTAACCACAGAAGCCTGAAGGAAACCCTGGACTTTGTGATACCCACAGTTAGGTGAGATGATTTGCAGCACAGCTGGATCTGAAGCTCTACAGTGTCCCAAGAGAACAAATGAACTTGCAATAGCAAATTCTGTATTTCATCCAGACCAGTGCTTCATTTGCCCATGTTACTTCAGTCCTACTCCTTTCAAAACATTTGGTCAAACCCAAAAGTAATGCTAGAGTGCTGTTTTTTGTACTGAAAATTTTCCCAAGGACGAGGGAAAAACCCCTTTTGAAAAATATTCAGAAGTTATTGGCCTGTGTCTTTAAAAACTACCAGCTTGTTTATGTTACAGATTTCCATAATAATTTATGTTTCATTGTGGACATCTGGAAAACAAATACATAAGTGTAAATAATTTAAATGGTAAAGGAAATCGGGAATCTGTCTCTGACTAATTAAGGGTTACAGGATGAAATGGTCTTGTGAATTGCTAATTTAAATAACGAGCCTTAGTTCAGTGCTACCTTCATTATAAATGAAGACTATAGTAAAAATTACAAGTCCCTCACAAGTGACCTAAATCTGGTCCTCCAGAAGAGCTGCATACACTTCAATTTTTGAGGAAAGGCAAAGGCAGCTCCCAGCATTAACACTCAGCAATTCACAACAGAGCCTATTGTTTATGGGGCACTCTGCCTTATTCAGGCACAAGGGATATCATTAAATTCTGTTGGAGAAGCACAAAGGCCCAAACATAAGCTTTGGCAGCTGAAAGAAAGAAGGCAGTTGCAGGAACTGTAGCTGTTCAGATGGTGAGAATTAGTGTAGCTCCCTTGGCTTCACTAGAATTATACAGCTATAATGCACCAGCTGAGGATGTTATCCATTATCTGTAACTCCAGCTGTGCCTGCATGGCTAATCCTGCCAGAACTCTGAGTCAAGAATTACATGGCATGAAGCAGACCGATTAATATAATATAATATAATATAATATAATATAATATAATATAATATAATATAATATAATATAATATAATATAATATAATATAATATAATATAATAATCAGGAAGAGAGTCATAGGTAATTTCTACTTCAACTCACAAGGTCTATAGCAGAGTAAATCAACTAACACCAGTTATTAAGAGTGCTACTAAACAGTCCACTGAGTGGTCCATGCACACACCAAAATGCATGCACACACTGAAAATTATTTAATTGTTGAAATGATCTGTGTTGTGCAATTTGTAAGCAATTTGTTATGAGCACTGAACATTCCATATTCAAGTTTTTCTCACTCAAAGTCCAGACCTGCTGCACAATGGGAGCTAGACAATTATTTCCTACCTTATAAAAAGTTTGCTCTTAAAATTCTTTATTTAACTGCCCTTTTCCCCCCCTCCCCTTAATATCCCAAAGAACTCAGGGCAAAATTACAGATTCAGCAAAGATTTGAAAAAGAAATGTGCTTATCTGTTGTGAGCAAATATAAAAAGGGAGGAAAAATCTAGGTTTGAACAAATTTTTCTCAGCAAGTTAAAGGATATGCACATAAAAACAGTGACAACATATGCCTGGCTCTATTAGTGAGCCACCATCCTGAAAGTAATCAGCTCTTCATGTACTAGGCTGTCCTCTTTCTTCAGGCTGCTGCTGTCAGAGCTGCCTGAACAGCTTGTACTTCACGATTACAGCCTATGCACGCAACTCCTCAGTCACTTTGCACGGCTCAAAACTTCTGGCAAACTATGTAAAAAGAAGTTGTAAAGAAGCTTCTGAGCAATTCACAGAGGAGCCCTTGCCAGCAGGCCACTGAAGGATGTTCATGACTAGTCTGCAGTACAGAGGGAACACGTGCCTTGTTAAGAGGCACTTGTTGCCCCCACATCAGTCAGATACACGATTGTGGACAACTTTCCTATGGCACTTACATAGTTTTGCTTCCAACCACACAGATTTGGTGTTACATGTTTAGTGAGGAAAGGGGAAAGCAAAATGCAATAAAGATGAGAAGCAGATTTGGGGTTTGGATCTCTGTATTTGCCAACCCCTGCCACACCAAGCTCTCCATCCACCTTGTCTGTACCATGTAGTAGTTGCCAGACCCTCCAATACCTCCCTGGTTTTAGCAGTAGCAATTTTTGCTTTGTTGGGCTGTGAAGGAGTGACTTGACTAGTCAGACTGTGTTTGCTGCTTGACCAGCTATTCTCCATCTCCTCCACTGGAGGAAAGTGAGAGAGACTGAACAGAAGCTTTCCAAAGGGTAAATTCAGACCCCATGCACAAACTCAGGTAGGCAATGATGCTTTACACAGAAAGCCAGATAAAACAGCTGAATAAAGTGTACAATAGAAAACAGGAATTAGATTGCCTAATATCCCAGCTCAACTCACTTAAGAACTTAACTCTGTGTAAAAGGCAAAAGCAGTCTCATTCAGTTTTAAGCAGAAGATGTTATTTGAGTTGTAACCAAGGTCATCAAGAACTCCATATCTACCTGAAGGACCAAATCCTTATTTGTCATTACAGCCAATTTCTCAAAGTGATCTAAAGGAAAAGATATTTCCTAATATCCAAAAGCTAGTATACAACATAAAACTTGCTTCCCAGTTCCTGCCCTGACCACTGGAATGTCGCTGCGAGTGGGAACATTTAAGTGTCCTTCAAGGAATGAGAAGCCTTTCTGAATAGTGAGAAACAAGCACAATTCACACAGAAAATTCTAGGCCAGAGCTTCAGCTGTCATACCTCCATTATCTTAACATAGTCAGCAGATCCTCAGTAGAGCCACCTGAAGACAACAAAACACAGTTTGGAGGCTGCCAAGCATGAATGCCCTTGTCCATGTGAAGAAGGAATCAATCAAAAGACAGTAAACTGTGCAGGACAGAAGGGTTTTTTTGTAACTAGTAAGCACACAAAGGAAAAAAACCCACATTGATATCTCACACCCACCTTATTCCAAGTAAGTAAATAACATCCATCACCACCACCAATTAATTTATTTTTTCCCCCCTTGTGTTTCCAGGACTGTTGCTAATGGTGGTTATTTAAGGCTTCATTTCACAGAGACACATTCTCAGTCAAGGTTGCAAAGGGCAAAATGAGAGGAAGAGTAAACAGTATTTTTGAACTGAACTGACCCAGCAACATCCAGGAACACTAACAAAAATAAAAGGAGGATGTTGAAAGGGTTTCTGTGCTGTGGCTGCTGAGTGATTGTAGAAACAAACAGGAAGGCACACATCCCAAACAACTGATGGATATCATCCACTCTGTAGGAAAGGGAGATATGCAAGGCCTTGGCAGAGTGTGCCAGAGGAAAATTCCTTGGACAGTAAGTTTGTTGCTTGAGGTACACCTCTGTGTATGAGGAAGAAACATCAGAGATGAGAATTAAAACTTGCAATATTCTGACACGACCTTGCAATTAGCAACTCTGTAGACAGAAACAAGCTCTCTGGCAGGTCCCATTAGTCTCTTTATGCGGATTTAATATTCGTCAAAGAGATTGGACAAGCAGCCAAGAATGTTAAGTCTGTTATTCACGCCAGGTACCTCAACAAACACCTATGATTAAGGACTGGGCAAAGAGCCAGGAATACACTGCTCTGGACAGCCCTCTGACTCAGTGTTGGTCTGTGATGGCTCCTTCATATCTCTGTTACCCTGTCTGAAAATGAGAGACAACAATATTTCACCTGCCTTGCTAAATACTTCAACTCTACAACAGTCTGTAAACAGCAGTTTGACTTAAATCTATTCCATTTACAAAAAATGCACCTTCTGATGTGGGATGGAGATCAAATCTTTTATATCACACCCCACAAAGAAGCCTTTTTGTCCTTGCTCTGCATTTACAGTTCACAACCAACAGTCAGAAACCCATCCTGAAGGCCAATGACAAACCCTGCAGCTGGCTGTCAAATGTACTTTCGTACCACCCACACTCTGCAGCTTTTCTGAAGGCTCCTTCCTGCCTGACACAGAAGGATGAGAACAGATTCAGCTGTCATTCCCTGGGAGGCTGACTGGGATAAGGTGGGAGGGGACTCAAGCCAATAGACAGTCTGTGAAGGAGCTGCAGTTCTACTTGTTAGCGATACCCAGGCACGTTTGTGGCAATATGGACACTTGGTGTCGGTGTTCTTCTACTTCCAAGAAGCTTGTATTTGGTGATCCAACTCCGTTCTGCACTTACATTAATGTCTGCTGGCCTAGACCAGAGCATGGTGAAAATCAGCACAACCAAGCGACACACAGGTGGAGACAGCATGAAGCATTGCCTGAGGACAGAGCACTCTGAGAGCCCCTGGGATATCCATACGTTTGGCACATTCCAGCTAAGGCCCCAGCTGGGTCACCCCAGAGTAAACTGAGCTTACCTGACCCTTTTAGGGCTGATGGGAAGAGCATGAGCAGATGATGAGCTGCCCATCTCCTGCAATGAATCATACAGAGAGTAATGAGCTTTCCTGGATCACACTGCTGTGCTTTACATCCATGAAAAGGCCTGGATCTGTACATGCAACATGATCATATTCTGATTAGCAAAGAAGTGCCACCTTAGCTCCTAGAATGACTCAGATTTACAAGACTTTTCCCTGGTTATTCACCCTTCTTATCTTTCTCAAATAACAGGAGCCTACAACAAACCTGGCACTGATGCAAGTCTTCACTGTATTTCAGTTGGCAACCTCTGATGTATGTCTGACTAAATTTGTAGCTTCTGTTATAAAGCCCAGGTCTCACAAAACTGAGCACTGCAACTAACGTTTGGTTGTGGGGTTTCTTTCTTTTCTTTAATATGTAACTTGCTTTTCTAAAAAATGAAGCTTAACTCTTACTGTTTTCTTGCTGTGACTAGTGCTCAAGAAGTCTACTGCCAGGATACAAATCATAGATTGTCATTTCCCCCAGGGAAGAGTCTGGTAAAACCATGATGGAAGGTAGGACATAGATTGGTCAGAAATATCTGAAAAGTAACTCTTTGCCATATTAAGAGAGGGCCAAAGAGTTTAATTAGTCTAACAAATCTAAAAAACATCACTTTTTATCTTGTATAGTGTAAGTAGATCTTCCAGCTACTGAACTGACATTTATTGAAAATAAAAAAAGATAATTAAATTGTGTTTCTTCCTTTTACCCTGCTTATTACATTTTGTCCTTTGCCCATTTTGGAAGTTTTTCTTTCTAGTTGGTTTTGATTTACCTCCAGATAGAATGAAGCAGAGAAGTGCTACTCAATCCACTGCTTCACAGCTCAGCCTTTAATATAGTAACTGGGAGTTGAGTGGAAGAAGTGACATGAGTCTTTCTACATGCACTAGACTAGATTTCAATCTAAAAATAACAAAAATCTCTAAAACAGTGTTCATAACCTAAAGTATCAGTGACTAGGAGTATGCCACTTTAATATATGCTGGCATGCAAAATGGAAGAGCAAGTACAAAATGCTACTAGACAGGAACAGAGAGAGAGAAAAAATTGGAATTAAAATCTCATTATATAGAAGATGTGGCTATATCACAGGGCTTCAACTCAAGCTCTGGCAACTACTGATGGCACTCTCAGCTAAGCAAACCTTCCAAAACAGACATCTCAAGTGACCAGGCACCTGATGTGTGAAACTAGGAAATTCTGCTTAAACACAGGGAAAAGCTTATTTTCTGTCATGGTGCTCAAACACTGGAACAGACAGCCTGGAGAGGTGGTGGTATCTCCATTCCTGGACATAATAAAAACCCAACTAGAAATGGTCCTGAACCACCAGCTCTGCGTGGTCCTGCTTGAGCAGATGGTTGGACCAGGTGAGCTCCAGGGGCCATTCTGTAATTCTGTGAATCCTCACCAAACTTAGCTGTTAAAAAATTTCAACTCAATCCTGCCAAGATGGTGGCTTTTTTGATTGTGCATTTGCAGCATTGCCAAGACTTGGGTAAGTCACCTTAGCAATGAAAATCCATTTGGTCTCTCGAGAGAGTAAGAATAATTTTACAAATTGCATGCCTATACTTGGGTTTGTAAAACTCTACCCACAGGATTTAGCCAGCCCCTGCCTGAAATAGGGTTGGAAAAGGTAACATTAAATTAGTCTCTTAGCTGGATAGTAAATACAACCATCTGGTATAAGTCTACATTACTGATTTACAGTACTACAGTACTTTATTACTAGACAGTACATGAGAGAAGAGACTGAAGCTTTTAGGAGTTTGATCAGAATGAGGAAGAAAATCTTGACTGAAGTTTTAAATGAGCCACAGTCTTTTAAACCACAAGATGAACTTTTGCCATAGAAACAGTGACAGGTTCAGCATCTGTTCTACACTGTGCTTCGTATCAGTGTTACTCAATGATGCCAACCTGCTGTATGACACAGACATGGCACTGAAAAAAATTGAGCCAAGAAAATTCTGAGAACAGTCCATATTCACCACTGCTACCAATTAGAAACATTGCTCTGGGCATAAACCCAGGCAAAAATACTGTCTCGTTTGTAAATGAGGCTTGCCAACAGTAGCAGAAGTAATAATTATCATACAAGAACCAACACCCTCCCACCATGTAATAGAATAAATTAATTAGAAATGTAATAACATGTCCATTTTCAAAGAATCAGAGAATGGTTTGGGTTGGAAGAGACCTGAAAGATCATCTAATTTCAAGTTCCCTGCCATGGGCAGGGACAGCTTTCACTATACCATGTTGCCATTTTGCATATTGTTTGCTATCCTTCCAGATAGAGTATAGCAAAAAAAGGTAGGGAAGTCATAGTGGAATGTTCTAGTCTGAAAAATTATTTTCCCTTTCCTTCTAAAGCGCAAAGAATCCATACCCGCATAGACAAGCTGACTGAAGGGGCTTGTACAGAGGAAGTTAAAAACAATTTCAAGACTTCATGTACAAAAAGTTCATAAAGCAGCTAATTCGTATTCTAAGACACTTGAGAAATCTCTTATCTATTGTTTCAAAACTCACGTGCAGTGAACACTTAATTACAGTGTGCAATTTGACTTAATTGTCAAAACCTTAAGAATCCTTCCTGCCTCAGTGAGAAGCACGTAAGTTATTCAAAAGCACAGACAGTAGTACAAATCAGCAATGCCAAATCTAACAACTGTATATTCACATACTCAAGGGAGAGTTTTAAAATTACTCTACTGCAGATCCTTTATACTCACACTTTATAGCTCCATCTTTTATTAGCTATTAATAATACAGTTCAACATTACAAGCTGTCTACACACTCTGATCTAGCCTTCTATTCTAATTCATCAAATTAAAACTCAGGCAAGCCTGAGCGTATTTCATGATTATTCCCCAGGTATTCAAGCTTTAATTTTTTACTCTGGTATCACAGACTTTTCTTTGGAAAGTCTTATTGTAACTGGATGTTTGTTATTTAAGTGTAAACTCAACCACGAAAAAGCGAGCACTGTGTACGGATGTATTGGGTTTTCTTTGGCTGGGTTTTGGTAGTGGCTATGGGGGAGGCTTCTTCAAGAAGCTGCTGGAAGCTTCCCTCATGTCCAGCAGAACCAATGCCAGCCAGACATGCCACTGGCTATGGCCAGGCCAATCAACAGTTAAAGGAACACCTCTAAGATAACATATTTAAGAAGGAGGGGAAAAAACAAAAGGATTAGATGAAGATGGCCACCAGAGAAGAGCAGAGTGAGAACTTATGAACAACAATGCAGACACCAAGGTCAGCACAGAAGGAAGGAGAGGAGATGCTCCTGGCACTGGAGCCGAGATCCAGCTGCAGCCCNCTGGAGCTGAGATCCAGCTGCAGCCCATGGTGAAGACTATGGTGGAGCAGCTGTGCCCCTGCAGCCCAGGGAGGAACAGGGGTGCAGAGATCCACATACAGCCCGTGGAGGAGCCCACACTGGAGCGGGTGGATGTTGGAGGGAGGCTGTGACCCTGTTGTTGGAGCAAGGTCCTGGCAGAGATCTGTAGTCCATGGCAAGAGGAGCCCACACTGGAGCAGGATTCTCCTGGTAGGACTTGTGGCCTTTGGGGGACCCACGCTGGAGCAGCCTGTACCTGATGGACTGTACCCTGTGGAAAAGTGACCCATGTGGCAGCACTGTCTGAGGAACTGTTGCCCCTGGGATGGACTCTCACTGGACCCATCATGAAGGACTGTCTCCCATGGGATGGACTCACATTGGAGAAGTTAATGAAGAACTGTCTCCCGTGGCAGGGACCCCATGGGATGCAGGGGAAGGACTTCTGTCCCTGAGCAGTGGCAGAAAACAACAGCTGATTGTAATACACATTCTCTGTCTTCCTGCACCGCTGGGGATGGGGGGGAGGTTAAAAAAGGAGAAGGAGGGGGGGTAGGGGTAAAGATGTCTTTTAAGCTTCTCATTCTTAAGCTCTAATCTTGTTAGTAATAAATTTAATTAATATTCCCACATGGAGTCTGATTTTCCTTCGACAGTGATCAGTGAGGAGTCTCTTATGGTCCTTACCTCAACTCATGAATCCCTTTGTTATATTTTGTCCCCTCTGCCCACTTGCAGGGGAAAGTGAAAGATTGGCTTTAGTGGGTCCCTGGCATCTAGCCTGGGTCAAACCACTAAAACAGACCAGCCAGAGTGCAAGAAAACACAATGATCTATGGACTTTGGTGGAAGTTGCTCTGAAGCACTCAAGATAAGTTAGTGTAAACACAAGTTTTTTGTTGTAGAAATGGCATCAAAGAGGCCACTCTTATTTCTTTCCTTATGTCCAAAGAGAAGCAGGTTTTGTTAATAAGAGCAGAAAATTGAAGGGTAAGACATTGAATCCAGCCTATGCACTGGCAAAAGTGGCTTTATGAAAAGAGAGCACTAGGGCAATGAGGGCCTGCAGCTATCTGTGCCAAATCACGTCTTTGTCAAACACATCAACTTTGTTGTCCTGTGTACTGATGGAAATCAGAAGTCTTTGTAGTTCAGTTTAAGCATATGAATACATTACCCAACTCAGCTCACCACTGCCTGGGAAAAGGACCAGAAGCCAAATGGAGCACAGGAGAACCTCTGCTTAGACAGATGGCCAATGCCATGCACTCAGCAGAGCATTTCCCAACTTACATAGCAGCCTTTGGTCCTAATTCCCTCCTTGCTGCCCTTTAGGGCTGTCTTTCCTACTGGTCCAAAATAGATTGTTCACTTTGAATATCTCATTCACTTTGAGCCCAAGCAGCAAAACATGTTTTCCTTGTATAGTATTTCTGGCTTAGTCAGAAAACAAAAACATAAATTGATAGAACTTCCATGTCTTCCATGCTTACAAATAATCATGACAGCCTCTTACATCACATCCTAACATGCAGACATCTCTGTTGTGCATTTACTCCATTTACACTTGGGAGGATCAAAACCACACCAGGAGCATGACAGATACTAAGACTTCTTCCATCATTAAACAGATTTTCCCATCACTATCTTTTGAGGTCCTATTACCCTCTTGCAGAGGAATTCCTGCTGCTAAGCTCTCTGGTGGAAAAGGCAGATGAACTGATGATGAACTGTAGACCACATATTACACTTTATTTTAGTCCCTCTGCACCACAGAATCCTTCCCGAGCCCCAGGGAAACCATTTGAGGAACTCACTGCAATTACAACTTACTATCTTCTTGGCTACTCTGAGACCACCTTCAAAATCAGGCTTATTTTTCTTCTCTAGTATAAACCTGTGAGTCGAGCTTCAGGAGTCACCAAAAGGTGTCCTTTGGCCCAAATCAGGCTTGCATTCACTAAAAACATATATGAAGGAAAAGGTCCAGGCAGGCTCCCAGAAGAATTGAACCAATATCCTGGCTTCATATGCTCTGGAAACAGCTCTTCTCTTGCAGTGTAGGCATGGCTTCATTGACTTCTATAGGTCTGAGGGCAACACTTGAGAGTGATGCTGCATGTCAGGTACGGACGGAGCAGAGGAGAACTGACAGAAGACCTATGCCTTTACCTCCCTGTCAGATCAACAGGGCAAGATCTAGAGGGAGAGGCAGTGTCTCATATCAGCTAATTATTTGCTAAAAACAGAAATAATTCTCCGAATTGCTGGTGTTTAATATGATACTTTTTTTGTTTGTTTATGTTTTGTGCAAGGGCTTCTGTGTGCTTAAATGCTTGGCTATATTTTATTAAAATTCTCTCTCCCTGCAGACCATATCTTTTGCATCCCTAAACTAATATAGCTAAAAGTAAACAACCGTTCCTTTTTGGAATACACCAGACATGCTCTTGGAGCAACAAAGGAAGGAAATCTCTTCCTAGACATGATAAGTAAAGAGGAAATTACTTGCTGTATCACCCTGTTCATATAGCTCCTCCTAAAAGGTCTCCAAAGAGTTTTCTGGGAATTTGTCATGACTCGGTCATATATATTAACTGAATTCTTCAGTTTTGACTTCATGTTTCTTCAGAAATTCAACTAACTCAAGAGAGAAAAACAAGGTAAAAAAAAAAACACCAAACCCCACCTCATCTTTTTATCTCTGCTATGTCACTTTAAAATGCTGGCTTCCATAAATATTCTACCCATTTTACACATACACAGTTACCTAATTGTACATTCTGTCAGCCTGCATACAATAAAACACAGACATCCTTACAATAAAATCAGAACATTTCCTTCAAAGATCTCCTAATGAACAGTAATGAGTCTGTGGGTAGCTGCTCAACACTTTATTCTCCCTCTCCCCTGCCTCCGAGTTTTACAACACATTCTAGAGTTGCCAGAACTAAAGTTGTTTACAAGACTTCTTATGGAACATACATCAATCAGTATCAGAAGCAGCTCACAGCTTTCTGAGACAGACTTGGAAAATTGACTTTCATACCTTGCCACCTTGGCTTTGAAACAAGGTTTTAATCCCTGACGATATTTTTCCTCAATGATGATGCTGTTAAACTTCTTTGCTTACCTCTTGTGGAAGGCCTTCTGAATATTCTGACACTTCCTTCAGTGTTTAACCATTTCCACTCTCTTTCCATGTACTAAACAGAGTAACTGATTTCTTCTGTCCTTTCCCTTCACTCTTTTAGTACAGGTAGAATCATAAAGGTTGGAAAAGACCTCTAGGATCAAGCCCAGCCATCAAACACTAACCATGTCCTCAGCTGCCATAACCACGTGTTTTTGAACACTTCCAGGGATGGTGACTCCACCAGTTCCCCAGGCAGTCTGTTCCAATGCTTTACAACTCTTTCCGTGAAAAAAAATAAACCTAGTATCTAATCTAAACCTTCCCTAAGGTACTGATCTTCCTTTTTTACCATTTCCTGAGAACATGTGAAAAAGTAGTCCCAAAAATTCTTCCTTAGCGATTCTCATACTGCTCTGGCTATTTACTTATATATTCCTGAAAAAAAATTTCTCCAGACCCCTCTAACTTCTGATTTACCTAAAATCCCTTAATCCCTTTGTTCTACATTCTATGTTCTGAACCCTTTGTCAAGACTAAACATTTATCTTCGTTACACTGACTCCTTGACTGCCATGCACTAGACTTGCTCTAGCCTATGTCATCTTCTTCCCCTAAGTGTGATAGTCTCTCAAAGACTAGTTTTCTCAATGACATCAGGGTATGGTCTTGCAGGTGTTTTTCTGACTCAAACCAATTGTCCTTTTAATCAGTTCAGTTTTTATTTATACAAAAACACTTCACAAGCCATGACCTCACACTCCTAAATTTTTTAATTGCACGTCCAGCTTTAGGGGGAGCGTATTAGTTTGAAAAACAACAAGTATCAACAAACCCTTATATTACCCAGGGATTTAAGAGGATTTTCACTAGCACTGGTACTTTGAGCTGAAAACTCAACAGTTAAAAACCATACCAAATGGCTTAGCTATGAAGCATCAACTTCTTCCATGTCTCTACTAGCAATGTCCTAGTATTGATGCTTTCCAACTGATGAACTTGCCTCCATGTCCTCCTCAAAGGACAGGCTATATGGGCAGAGAGGGCTGTCCGGACTCCAGAGCAGACCAGAAAGAAAAGATTACCTCATCCACACCCTCTGAGGTTTTTTGGCTTGGAAAGGCAGTCCAATCCAATCAAAAGCTATGTGAGTGCAAGACCCAACCCTTCCTGATGAGGAAAAAAACCTCATGTCAGGTTTTTGGTCAATGTGAAGTACTGCAGTGATTTACACCAGGAGTGAGTCTGTTTCTCTAAAGGACTCCACACCAGCATTTCTCCCTCCATTAGTCTTTCCTTCAGCATCTATTCTAAGTCCTACTGATTCAGCCTTCTCACGCTGAAATAATGTCCTAAAATTTTTATTGAGAAAAACATTACTTTTGGTGGCAAACAAGCAAATCTTTCCAGACACTATATAAACAGCAATATTGTCCAGAAAAAACAAAATGCCAGCATAAAAACATTTCAAATATTTTTGCATTCATTTTAACAAATTCTATCTGAGTATGATTGGCCAGATCATTATGTCTCCAGTTCAGAGTACAAAAGTAAAAGCAGGGAGAAGGCTTCTAGGGCACAAGGTCTTGCCAACCAACCTAGTTGTTGGTTTCCCAACCTACCTTGCTGCCAAACTGAAGAATAACGCACCACCACTTAAATTGTCAGCCTCTGCCCAAGACCAGCAGTGCTGGGATCTCACAGGTCTGCACAAACTAGCAGAAATCAGCGGAAGAATAAAACTTACCAGCCAACAGGATTGTCCCAGCAATCCCCTCCACTATTTAATGAGAAAACAGATAAACACCTCTGACATCTATTCCTAACCCAAAGCTTTTTGTTATCTGTAAGGGTAATTCCTGCATTTTTTTGACCATGTCCTGAATTTGCAGGTTTTCTTTCAAGTTTATGGGGTCACTTGGCTGCAGATGCTGCAAACAGTGAAAGTTACTAGAGACGAGAACAAAAGGAAAAGTGGGAATGTTACAGCCTGACAAACTGTAGAGAAATATTAGTTCTCTGTGTTCTCATCATCTCATCATAGATAGATAGATCGATCGATTGATCTATTTGCC
This sequence comes from Serilophus lunatus, assembly GCA_013399895.1. Lineage (NCBI taxonomy): Eukaryota > Metazoa > Chordata > Aves > Passeriformes > Eurylaimidae > Serilophus > Serilophus lunatus. Next base: position 1,331,889 of record VXBA01004606.1, on the reverse strand, counting down.
TTCCAATCAGTATCTGAAAAAAAATCCAAGAGGTGCAATAGTGGTAGAAAAATCTATGTTAAAGACTGTAAAGAAAGATTAGTTATCTAAACATGGCACTCAAAAATCTTTGGAGATGTTACCCTGAAAAAGTTTGAGTTGTCCATACAAGACACTAAATTTCCTGAACCAACACAGTATGTCTAAGTTATTCCACTGACTCTGAAGACATTATTCAAATGCTTAAACATAAGGTATTTGAGTACTCTATTCCACATACTGGTAGTAGGATTTAGAAGCACTCACATCAAGTCCTACTGTGGCAATATAAGGATGAAAAAATAAAATCAACCTTAATTAAAAGCATTATTTGCTCAAGGACATATATAGCTTTCCCATTTCACAAACCTAATAATGGAAAATCAGACAGCTGGTTGTCTTTCTGTTTGGTACTGCTGGCAGATTCTTTGATACAGTGGTCTTAAGACACCAGGAGGTGAGAGAGGGGGGAGGAATGAAAAGCAAGGCTTCCTGAAATGGCTTGCCAAGAAAATGAAAATGTGTGAGACAATGTGTTAATGAATATCCCCACATATGGACAAGCACTGGTGATTCTGGTAGGGCAAAGATTTGCAATTAAAATGTCATTCACAATAGAGATAATTATGATTATCATCAAAATCTCAGTTTAAGACAGGAAACATACAAATGTGTGAGTAAGGTAATGCATCGTATTCCTCTCCAATATTCACATTAAAATTGAAACTTAAGGACATTTCAATCATAAATCCAAATGGATTATTTTAATTCTGGTATCTTCTATCTCTGCTTTATGACAATTACTAATAAAATATTTATTTTTATTTAGGGGAAAGCATCAAACCATGATTTCATGACATCTCATTTAAAATTTCCCATTTCATTCCCATATCAATTGGCCTTTTAAATTACTGTAACATGGAGACTTTTGTAGGTTCTCTGAGAAGTTCTTCCTAACATCGAACAATTGCTTTAGCTCATGAGGTATGATCCTCAATTTAACCATTTTAGTTAAGCATATCCCCAGGAAACTTTTGCCACTCTCCTCAGGCCTTTCTTCTCCCTTCTTTTCTCCTACCAGATTAAGTAACATTTCCTCACAGGTCTCATTTTCCTAATCCAAATTTCATCCCATTGTTTCTCATCTCATCAATAGCATCTGACCTCTGTTTTTGAAGCCAACAGTATGTTTTGGGACACCTCTAGATCCAAGAGTACATTCCTTGGGGCTTAGGGTTCATAGATCTCTTTCTTACTGCTCATTGCTGTGCTTTGCAGATGAGAGGGAGTGGATAAAAGCGTAAAAGCCATTTCTTTAAATTATATCAAAGCAACAAACTGTCCCTTTGTTACAACTCCACGTATTTCTGTTCATCAGCTAATAAAACACAAAAGCTAATCAGATATTCTGGAATATTTTTTTCCCTGGCTCTGCCTTTGGCATGGTGGTAGCTGTGGCAGGTCCTCCCCTCGCCACACTTTTGCTTCCTTTTCTGTTCAAATGAGGACAAAAATAGACATTCCTCACCAAGAGAAACTAAGGCTTCAGTTATTAATAAATTTAAAGCTTTTAAAGGAATTTGGTACTAGAGGAGAGAAAAGAATTGATTACCAGCAAATAGGGCTTCAAGCAACCTCCATAAACAGAAGGGTTTATTACAGTCTTGTCTCCAAAGGAGTGCTTCTCAGAAATTTTATCCCACTGCTGTTGGCATAGATGTTCATAGGCTCTTGCAGAGGAACATAAAAGGGCAGTTTCATAATGTGAATGAATATAATTATTCTTGTAACTTTGCACTTCTTCTCAACGAAATAATCTGAGATATATTTAGATACCAGCTTCGATATTGGAATGAAAAAAAGAACCTCTGTGTGAACCATTTAAAATCTGGTGACTAATGACTTTACAGGGAAAGATCTTCTAATCACCTGACTCCTAAAGAAAGAACAAGATGAGTATAAAGGGTTTTCCTTCAATAACGTGTTTTATGGGTAGTTTTCTATCTTTTTTCCCCTCTGATTTTCAGCAATTACCGAATTATAATGTAACTACCTAGGAAAAGAATATATAGTTATTACATGAAGACACAGTCAATAGGAATTCTCTTTTTCATGAGTGTCAGCAACAGGCATAATATTGTACATTGATTTAATCAAAGATGAAGGAAGCTTTTATTAAGTTAAATTATTGCCTCCCTTCCATCTTTTTATTGTTAATAATCTAAGGCAGTTGGATTCAAAGATGTTTTTGGGACTGAATCCAGGGAAGATTATTAATTGTCTCTAAGATGCAGGGAACACCGGAAAGCAAATTTCATCCCACTCAAAATCCATGGGAACCTAATAAACAGCAGCGATATTTAACTGACATTTCAAAGCTCAGAGGCAGAATAATTGCATTTGTTAGCCTTTAGTCTCATTCCTCCATCATGCTTTCACGCAAGAAACTGGATGCAGCAGAAACTTGTCAAATATCACAGAGATCAAAAAGGTGAATTAATTTACTGAAAGGAAAATGTTCACATTCAGTGACTGAAGTTCATTTTGAGGTGCAGAGCGTAACTGTTGATCCTACATCTGGTTATCCAAGTTTCAGTCAGATTATTTCCATACACATTTCAAAGAATGAAGATTGATACCACTTCAACTAACCCTTCTCTTATTTCTTTATTCAAAACAACAAGGTACGCTCCAGTAGAATTGCTGCAGTAGCAGAAATAAGGATTCACCTAAACCCTCATTCTATCTCTGGCAGCCCAGGTATTTTACAGAAATGTTCACAATTAATCTAATTAGGGTAACCTCCAAAGCCCTAGGCACATACAGGATTGACCTGATCCTCATCCAAGTGGATTTATTGATGAGGGGAGAGGACATGAAACAGGGACAGCACAGCTCTGGCCCAGAGCCCAGCTCTGCAAGCACAAAGCTCCTGCTCTCAGGTATTACATCTCAAAAACGGTGTTGGGAGTTGTGTGTCAATACCTTGAGGACTTCTGTCGGTTATACCAATGCTGGATCATGGTGAACAAAGAATGGTGATAGTCATCATGCCATTTTCTAATGGGATTATTTCTGCATAGGCCAGATAAACTCACACAGCTCATGGATAAAATATTTACCAACAAACATCAGTTGATCTGAAACTCACTGAATGCTGGGAAAACATCTATTTGAACTATTACATCCACACTATTGATGATATAAGTGTGCATGGGTTAGACAGAGTAAGCAGACATGGTGAATAGAAAGGAATATTGCTGTGAACAGCATTTGTTTGTAGATTTAAGTAAAAGCTTATACAAAAGAGCATTATTGTATGACATTTGCAAGAGTTGCTGAAGACAGTAAGAAATACATAGAATTTGCTTTTCCTAAACAGCCCAGAAACATATAATGACCTAGAGGTATATAATAACCTACACCCCAAATACTACCTCTTTGTATTTCTTAGTTAAAAATATTACGCCATTGGTCGAAAATCATCTCTACCTATTCAGCATTTTTATATTCATGTGCAATCCACTGACTAGTCCCTCTCCACAGCTCTAGACAAGTGTTCAGAATATAGAAACAATCAGTGTAGGTGACAGAACCTTGTTGATTTTTTCCAGTCTAAGAACAGCTATAGGCACATGACAGGTCTTGCACTGCCTCTTTCCTGGCAGGGACTTAGAACAGCTACTCAAGGAGAGGAAATAAAACCTAGGACAAATATAGAATAATCTTTTGCCTACAAAGTGGTTCCCTGCAGATAAGGCCAAGCTGACTAGGATAGGAATTTTACTCAGGCTCGAAGGACTGTGAGTTCCAATATTAATTGAAGGGAGATGCCTGTGAAATATTTTAGACAAAAAGAGAAACTGGGACAGTCATGACACGTCCTCTCAGTCAGATGGGAAAATTTCTACCATGATACATTAATTTTCAGTTCTGCTGTATTATACTAAGTGAAGTTAGGGTAAGAAATTCCCCATAATTTTTTCAAATCCAAATACGAACTGAGACAAACATTTCACAAGTGAAAACTGTACTATCTGCACAGTCACGTTGCCTGCTGAAAACAGAGTAGGAATTTGACCTCTAAGTTTTGCAAAAAGCAATGTTTAGAAGGAATCTCTAAAATCAATGTCCTCCCAGATTAAAATCTTGACTCTCCCATCTAAAGGCTCTAAGTCTAGAGGGAAATGGTGGTATCTCTGAAATAATTACTGCCAACAATTTGATTTTCTAAAGGCACTAATTGTGGTTTTAGAACCACACAGGAAATTGCCTCTACATCCCTGGTATGAAAACTTTGCCCTCTGTAACATGCCTCATAATTTATCTGGCAAGGATAAATCTTTTAGAAGCCATGAATGGTGTTGCAGGACCAATTCACTAAACTTGCCATAACACACTTGAGAGATAATTGAGATGTCAAGCCTCATCAATATCAACCTACTTCAAGTAAGGACAAGAGGAGAAGGGAAGAATGATAATGAATAATACAATTACGTGACACTAGTCAGTTTACAGCTTAGAAACAGATACATATCTGAATGTCCTTGTATTTCATGAAAGTCTGAACTTATAAGCAGTCTTTATTCCTTAAAAAGTTTTTTTCCCCAGAAATTGATGATAAAGTTGTAATCTTTTTTTCTATTTTAATTCCCAAGATTTAACCTTTCCCCTCCTCACTTAACACATAGGAGGCAACATAATGGGTTTGGAGAGCACGCAGGAAACATCAGTCAACTCTTTTTTTTTAAAAAAGTAAAAATCTCTTCCTGACCAGGCAGAGGAAGCAAAGCATCAGATCTCCCAAGAGCTTCAAGCCTCTGAGAAGGTTTCTGCCAACTTTCAGTGCTATGAATTTGTTCCCTGCGTCATCTTCAGCTACTAGTCGTGTATCTCCTCCTAATCAATACACATGAATATCTCATCAAAGGTCTTGCACTGCAGTTATTGTTCACTCGCTTGGAAAACTACATTGATCGCAATCCTATTTCCTTACTCCCTTTCTTTTTTCCCATTTCCCATCTCCCTCACACTCCTTGTGATATCCACCTCTTAAAAAGTAGCACCTCGCTCTCTCCATCTGCTTCTTCAACCATCTGTTTGCTCCTTCCTTTCCCTCTTGCTGGATAACTCTATGGTCTCTCTAGTGTAGCTCCACAGTCTCCCTGTAGCCTCACCAAAACTCTTTTCCTTTTCTGTTCACAAATTTCGAAGTACAGCGACCCTTCTACTCTAGGCCTTGATAGAGGGGAGGGTGCAAAACAAATATTCCTGAGTTAAATAATCCTCTGCCTTGAAAACTGTAAAATCTGTTGCAAGCTTCATGTTTCACACTGCTCCTCTTCATTTCATCCAAAATGCCATGGTCAAATTGATCTTCTTTCCTTGATGGGATGTTTCGGCCATTTCATCCCACTTCATAAATCAACCTCATCAGATATCTACCTCCCACAGGATTTTCAGATTCCCTGCCTTCAGATCCACTGCCCCTCTTCTTGCCTGGCACTTGGTGCCATCCCCTGACAATTCTGCTTGGTTTACTTTTATCTCATTCCACAAGCACTTCTGTGTCTTCTCCTGTTCAAGCACTCTCTGTCTGGAATAAGCTCTTGAAGATGATTACTACTCCATTTCCCTCTTCCTCACCCTCTCTTTTCTACTCTGTCACAGACTGTCATCTTTTCCACACACAAAACTGGAGGACCCTTCAGTTCTTGATAGAGAGGAAAAATATTACATTTAAATACCATCAAACATCCATTCCCAAGGCACTGCCTTTCTTCTTTCTAAAACACCTGGCTTTCTATTATGTATTTTTATTTCCCTGCTTTGCTTCCTTTCACAATCATTCACCTCCCAGTACTCACATGACACATTTCTTTATGCCTAATCATTTCCTGTTCATCCCCTGGGTTTATGCCTTTTCTCTTGTGTTTTTCAGTGAACATGGCAGGTTACCACCAGATCTTGTTCTGCCTGAGAAGAGTCCACCTCATCCCGGGGGATAAACAAAGAACATAGCAATTAAAATTCAGAAAGGCAAAATCAGAGAGGTGACGCTGATTTTTTTCCCCCCCTCTCTCATCAGCTACTGACATTTGCAAAATTTCAGCCAACTCCAAAAAGCAACAAAATTTTTTCCCAGTTTCCTGAGAAAGCAAAGCTTGCATGATCACAACCTGCTCAGCAGTTCCATCCTCAAGTTTTGTACTCCGCAAGTCATTATTAAACAAAGAATGTGAAGACAGGGAGCACACAGAGATTATTGGTGCTGAAGCAAAGAAAAACACAAATTAGCACCTTCTTTAACTGTGGGATGCAGCAGCCAGTTGGCCTGACCAGCAGAGTGGTTTGGGGCACTCATCAGTAGGTGCCTGGCTTGGGAGCAGACAAAGGCATATGCCCAGCACATGGAAAAGGGAGGGAGCTGGAAGCACTAAAGGGAACCTGGTAAATGAAATAACTCTGTAAAAGCCAATCTCTCTTAGTTTCCCTGCTTATAGTGAAAGGATCAGGGGCTTAGTCTTTAATTATTTCACCTAGCACCAAGCCATTGCGTATTTCACCTTTTTCAGATCCCCTTCCAGGATCGGATCGTTAAGAACACAACTCTGAGGCACTAATATCTGTAACACAGACAAAGAATTTTTCTTTTTTGTTTACCCCTCAGTCAGAAAACATGAGCAAAACAATATACTCTCTACCTTTTCTGAATTATACTGGGATTTGCAGTCACCAGCTGAGTTTTTGATCCAACATCCTTGCTGTATTCCCTGGATAGAGGAGGAAGGTTGCACCTGTGCACAGAAAGACAGTGAAGATTTTAAATGACATTCAGGATTGAAGGGCTTCAGAAAATGTAAAAGTGTTGTATAAATAACAGACCAAGCTACAAATGTTCCCTACTGCACCAGACCTAAAAACACAATAGCACATTTTTATACCAGATTGTGGAGAAATAAAGAAATAAAACCTTTTTGCAGAGGTGATATCTAGGTATCTGCTAAGCAAAAACAAAGACATACAGTTGCTATTTCTGACAGATTGAAAGGCTGTGGAAGGGCCTGTTATTATCTTTAGAAATATTTTATCCAAACTCTTTCAGAGTTCTGGTTTGCTCTCTGGTCTGCCTTGTCTACCAGTATCAGGCTTTGGACTGCTACACTTTGTAGTATTACAAGCATTACATGCTTTGCCAGCAAAACTGGCATTTTTAATATTACACTAGGGGGTACCTTCAGCCAACGGAGTTTAACAAGGAAACACAGGGAAAAAAAATGAAGTGGCTATTTAAATATGTGCTTCTCAGTTCTGCTCACACTCTTGTTCTGGTGGGCAGGGTGATGACAGAATCAAGAAAAAGCAACTAAGCAAATTTACTTTGGAAAGCAGAGAGCCAAGACTCCAAAAAATAAAAGGAGAGAGAAACATTCACACTATGAACAGTCCTGAATGCTCTACAGGAAACACTGAGGAGAAGGAAAGCGCAGCAGATAAAGATGAAAATACATTCAAAGAGTATCCAAGCCCATGCACTGCTCCAAAAATCCACTCAGGAGAAATCCACTTAATACACAAGTGACACTAAAAATTGGTTTCAAAACATTTTTTTTAATTCCAGATTTGTTCAACTTTTTAAAACAACGATATGAACACTATTTGTAATGGTCAAAAGGCAAAAATGAAACCAGGATTCTGAGAGACAAGTAGAATTTGGAATTTTTTTCAGAGAATGACTTTTAGTTGTTTATGTTGTTGGGTTTTAGGGTTTTGCTAGTGCTTTCTAAAGCAAAACAAAAACCTGAAAACCAGGTTTGGACTTTTCTACAACCAAATTTTCAACCATCAAATTAGACATCCCCATTTGCACATGCTGGTTTCATTGTTTTTCTGAAGCACACTGGGAGAGTGCAGCACAGAGGGGCACACTTGGGCACTCTCGTCTCTTCCTGCCACACCAAGACCGTGTGCTGAGCAAACAGTGGTGCAAAAGAAGGGCCCCAAGCAGCCCCTGGTTGCTTTAAGCTCTGCAGACAGACTCCAACAGAGGATGAGAACCCAGCACTGGAAGAGGGCAGGCAGAGGCCCAGAGAGGAGCTGTTCCATATTCATGATTTCTCCTTAACCTGTGAAGAGCTATATAATTTTTCTCACCATCTTCTGCATTAACCTGTCTGTAGCATTCCAATTCTGTGTGCATCCTCCAGGCAGTCCGTATCAGTCACAAGCCACTTGAGCCCAATAACAACAAGTTGCTTATTTGATTTTTTTTTTTTATCTTAACAGTTCAGAGGCCTGTTTTCAACAGCAGTGACAGGCAGGAGATGGGAAAGTGAGCTATGGCTCAGCTTTTATAGCAGTTTCCAGGGGGTACTGCAGAAACTGTTGGGCTGTTGCATTTATTACAAGTTGCCGTTCGCTTCCACTCCATTGGGAAAAATCATCTTGCCACAAGGAAATCCTTTGCTTCCACAGCAGTTGCTGTCTCTGTGCATTTTCACTGATCTCTGCAGTGCTTGGAGAAAGGATCCAGCTGCTTGTGACAGCAGAAGAAAGCTGCATAAATTCCTAGTTGCACCTCCATGTGTTATGGCTTTGTGTAATGTCAGTGCCCGGAGAGGGCACTAGCGTCCACATAGCACACTCTGCAATTTTTGGTAAAGCAAAACATCCCACATTCCATAAGGAAAAAAACACACTAGTGCTATATCTCTGTGTATTTCCACACAAATACCAGCCCTCAAAATTGCCTTCTTAACAACACATCGTCAGGAAATACCAAGGAGAAGGACAGTGATGTCCCGCCTACATGGAACATAGATGGATTCAATCACATTCACCAAGAAACATAAATATTCCAGGAACATTTTCTGCTTCTCACTACTATATTTGTTACAATGTGCACAAAGTAATGAGATCTCAGTTACAAAACAGCTTCTAGTTTGGTCTACCACAATTTGAGAGGAGCTCTACAACTTCAAAAGAAGCCAGAAGAGAGAAATGAAAACAACAGATTTCGGAAACAACAACCTTTGACAAGAAAGAAGAAGAAAAAAAAAAGACTAGAAGCGTAAGGGAAGTTTAATTCGCAGACATAAAGAATTAAAAAATCTTAAGAATTGAGAAAGATTTACATAAAAAAAGTAATAAAAAACCAAAGTCAAGTAAAATAATATAAAAATATAAAATAATACAAAATAAAATCTGGCAACAGGTTGTTTCGTACTCCTGCACTAGGTAGAATACAAATTAATTAGGTTAATACTATTGGGGAGATTGTAGAAACAGTCTCACTAGCAGTTTTCAATGGCAAGTCAAACAAGTATTTGTGAAGGAATATATAGAGAGGTGATTTGCCTTAGGGCAGCAAGATGGCATAAATACCTCTGGCAGATTACAGTTTAATGCTCTCTGATTTGAATAAACACAAGCTCATAGGGCAAGCTTTTAAGAAACCATTTTTGGTTAAGGTTTATTTTAAAGCACTATGAAGTACTAAGATCTCACTGTAGTTTTTATTATCTCATCATCTAAATAATGAAAATTCCTTCATAAGCCAGTCCCAGATGCATTATTTAAACACATCTAATTCCTTTCATCAGTAAGTCTCATTCCCACCTTTCTGTGCATGAAATATTAAGAAATGGCCTGAGTATCCAGAGGAAATGGCAAAAAATCAGTTGGTTAACAGAAACTTCTTAGCCTTTCCAATTATTTTCTTGAATAGGCAGCAGAGTTCCTAGTGCTATGCTGGTGAGGAACTCACCAAGAAATAAAAGACTCATCCTAACAAACTTCTTTTTAATTCTCTTACTGTTACATCTGGTACTGAGGACTAAGTAAGTGAACATGCAGGAAAAGAAGGAAGCACCCTCAAAATAGGGACAAAACCATAGCTTAGGGTTAGTAAACAATGTCTCTCTCAAAATAAGCATTAGCAGAAAGGGAAGGGGGAAATAATTTTTTTTCCCTTGAAAATAAGAATTACAAACTTGAGAAACAGTCAGGTATCAGAAGAAGAGCCCATTATAACCATACTACTGAAATATGTAGACCATATGCCATGCACCTTTTCCATTGCAGATGCAGCATGCTGTGCCTTAGGGGCTGAAAAATGCTGCTCTTCTAATCTCTACGTTGGAACAATTGTGTTTGCAGAAGATGCTCAGCAATGAGATGAGTTTAAACTTATTAAATAACCACAGTGATTACAACATATGAGAGAAGATGGTTGCAGTCATATGACAAAGCTTATGGAAATACACATAAGTGAAGTCAAAACCCATGTGAATGGAAGAAAAGAACAAGGGCAAAATCTGTCATGACATTTTACACTGCAGAAATACTTTGAAGATATTACACACATTTCTTTTCAAAAAATGAAAAATGTTATGCAAGTCACCATTGTGGTTTTTCTCTCTCAGCTTATAGAAATCAGATTTAGAAAATATCAACTAAATCCTGTCTTTCACCTGCTGTAAAAATATTTTCTCCCAGTGGTGTATTATTTTCTAATCCAAAAGAATTGAAACATTTTCCATAAATATGACTGCACATCCCTAATACAATACAGCCTGTAGACAGCAACTGCATTTTTTTAGGAAACTCCCTATCACTTATTTCCAATTCAAAACAAGTTTTGCCCAGATAATGGTTGCTTTACTCTCCCTGGAGAGAAAAGGTTTTTTTCTGATCAGGTTACAATAACTGCTGGGGGTTTTTTGTCAAAAAAAAATTTTCTGTTGTTTTTGTAATTGATTGCTCCAACAGTATTTCAATTTCCCACTGCATCTAGACAACATTACCATGGTATATACCCCGCAGTTTCTTATATTTAGTCTGTGGAACACCTAAGGAGTTTTGCAGTAATGGCAATCGGCACACTGCCTTTCTCCTCTGTGCCTTACATCTGCTCTAAGCATATGTTTCCTTTTGCCTTTAGTTTGTTCTGTTTTTTTTGCTTTAACACTGAAGGCATTTTTAGTCTTTGAAATGCAAACCAGAAATTACAGTAATACTGTTTGATTTGCAACAAATTCGTATGGCTTTATAAATAAGCCATCAGGATCTAATAAGAAGACTTTTTAAAGCAAATGTTCACTATGCATCCATCTCAAAACTCCATTTCTTGCTTCTTTGGGAGCATTCCTCCAGTATCTCCCTCACAATGTTTCTCTTGTCCATGTTTAACAGGGAGGAACTAATTTCTGTCTTGCTTTCTTTCTTAAAGATCGCAGACCTAGAAAGTGCCAAATTTGATCACAAAAGCAGTAGCTGGTTCAACATCCCTCCTGACAGGTTGTTATAACTTCAGGAAGGCTGGTGGGAAAGGAAATGTGAGGAATCCCAAAAGTTTGCATCAAAGAAAGAGGTGTGGCCTGTCCTCAGACAGTCAGGTAGAGGGAATTAAAACACAGGAAGATTTCACGTTGTGCCAATGTAGTTCTTAAGCCTTGCCCTATAAATCAGCACCTACTCATCTTGAATTCAGTGGGTTGCATAGATAGCATTTAAAGTTTCACAGGACAGAGCACCGTGCAGGGTGAAACCCTGCCTACCACTGCCTAAATAATGAGAAAAGCAGCTCTTCAGTACCTCCCTGAGACACTGCACAATCTGTCATAAACTTAACCGCTGGTAGATTGTGCCCACATCTCACATCCAGCTGCAAAGAGCAGTCAAAACCCTGGGGTTTTTTTTGCTTCTCCTCACTCTTTTATTCAAATTGTTTGTATATAAAGCATCCTGCAAAGGCGGGGAACCAGGCAAACTATAATTGATTCATCGCAACTGAGTAACTTTGAAAAGCCTGAGCCTTAGCAGGGGGAAGGGGAGACAATGTGTCATTGAGGTTTCTGTCTTACCGCATGACAAAATCTGCTTGATCTATTTGTTTGCCGCAGCCGCTCTTCTTCAGGATCCCACCATTTCCCACCACGGAGCATTTCTTCAGTGGCAGCTGGAAGGGAGTAGCCTAGCAACACAAAACAAGGACCAGTTTTACAGAGGAGAACACACACATCTTTGTAGCGGCCACTCCTGGAGAACCCAGGGAGCTGGCAGGGCTCAAAGTGATGAAAGAAAAAGGATAATTAGGAGCTAAGGAAAAGAAGTACAGAAATTAGTAGGACGGGTATTTTCCCCATTCCCCAAACCAGAATGCAACAAATGTGATACAGAAAATAAAGATATTTCTGCAAAAACAAAACTTCCTGAAGTCCTGATGCAGATACTGACCAAGCCATGCAGTCCACGAGCCTACTAGGCAAGCTGCAAGGGCACAAGGGAAAACAGACAACCAGGAAAAAATAAAAATACAGTCCATGAAAGTGACCTTCCTGAGATGATATACAATAGACACCTCTGGGGAAGAAAGAAAGAAAGGAAGAGGGAACAAGGTGATGACAGAAGCACACTGGGAATCAGGAGGCACCTCGTCTCCCTCCAAGGTTGTGTCACTGGGATGGGTCACTCCAAAGCCTTAGGCAAAGACATTTGTAACTTGACAGCAGCTCTGCCCAGACACAATATAAATTAAAATTAGAAAGGGACCATTTTTAGCTAAGGAACTCTTCTAGCCGCTTAGCCGGGCATAGAAGCACAAGGGCAGATTATCATGCTATCCTGTGCATCAAACAGAGTAATAAACTAGATCTGTATAGTCTTCATTCCAGAGGATCTCAAAACTACAGATGGGACATCTTCCTGTCAGCCTCAAGTCATTCACCTTTAGTGAGGCTGATGAAGATGTGTGATTTTAATGCTGTGTGATTTAGTTACAGAATGGGATTTGTCTGCAATACAAGAGTTAATATTCTCCTCATGCAAAAAACAGTGCAGGGATTTTTATTTATCAGACCTGTCAAAACCTGACTTTGCAGCAGAGACAGAAGTTACTGGCACAGGCCTCTGAGAATGCAGATGCCACAGCGACAGGACGCAGCATCGCAGAACTCTCTGCGAGGATGAGGCAGAATGGCAGCAGCACTTGGCCTCACTTACATGCACAGACCAACGTCTGACATTACATCATGTATTCACCAGGCACTGCAACACAGTATGTGGTCCAGAAAACAGATTCAGTGTTACAGCATAAACTCTGCATTTGTTAGGACTTATTCCTGCTGTCTTATTTCTTTTCTTCCTTAGATTTATTTGCTTTATCTTCTTTTTTCAGCAAATTAGACTCTGTTCAGCTAGTTACAAAATCACAACCTCCTTTCTAATGAAAAGCATTAAAACATTTTTCTTATCCTAACTATGGATTAAGATGTGCTAAAGCAGAAAAATAAATGTTAATTTCCTGAGGCCAAGTCACGGTTAAGAACCCACTGATAGCACAGCAGAGCAATACTAAGTATGCAGCTGCATTCTTGTCCTGCCTCTGCCTTCCCAAGAACGTATTTTTAATTTACAGTTATTGAACTAGGAGCATATCTTGAGATTCAAAAGACATCTCATCTCTAAGGTGACCCTGACCAATGAGAGCTCACATACTCAGCAAAGCAGGGATGTGGAGGAGTGCAAATTAGAGGAAATGTATAAGAGATATGTTTTATAAATAACAGTTACTTTCTAATTCAAGATATATCAGAGCTCCTTCCCAGACAACTAGTTATACAAAGACAATGCTGTGACAAATCACAGACAAAGACAGCAGCCATTAACTCCTGCTTTTAAGAGTACTGGACACTGTCACATAAATTATGTGCCTTTAGAACATATTGAATGGCTTCAGACCTCCAAAATAAACACTTAGGAGTTACTAAATTCTTTGAGTTGCTAACAACCTTTGATATTGCTTGAGATGACTCGCTGTCCTTCAAGGGAGGCTTATATCCTGTTAAGCTCAAAGATGATAATATCAGTTGCCATTTGCATATATACTTCGGTTTCCAAAAGCATGTGAAGCTTTGGAACTACTACTACTACTGTCCTTCTGTTCCTCTGAATGTGGGCTTGTTACCTGGTGTACATACCAATTCACACACCGAGGTGAGGTATTTCTACCTTTTTTTCCAGTTTGTGCAAAGTAGGGAGCTAGATAGTAACCCACAAATCATGGATCTTCAAAGGTTTAAACAATTTATAAATTTTAACAAACAAAGGTGTCAACATTCATTGGTTACAAATTACATATCTCTTTCACTAATTAGGACTCAAATCCTTATTTGCAACTATATCTTTTGCTTCTCATGCTAATTAGTCTGCAATCACAGTTCTTCCCTCCTTTTTGAGAAGGAGGTCAATGGGTCAGTGGTGGCGATCTCCCACTGCCAGAATTATCTTTCCTTCATTTACTGCTCAGTCCTGTTGACTTCGCTCTCAGTGGCTATGGTCCAAACAGCCCATTCATCTTAGGATTGTGTTCCCTGTTTCTTAAAACAAAGGATTAACCAAGCCAACAAGTTTCACAATGAACTACTTAATCACATCTGCCTAGCTATAGCTACTGGCTAACAACAAAGTAATTGCCAAGTTTGGATCAAATCTTGAGGGACTAGATACAACTTCAGAGAGTCTAAAAGGCAAAAGAATAAGCTCAGAGCTGACAAGGTGATGTGAAGGAGCCAGAGAAAAGTAGAAGAGGCAGATAAAATCACCATGACGGTTGTGTGTCTGCCTAACTTGTGAAGAAATCTACTCACTCTGGGGACATAGGAGAAAAACCAGGCTGAGCACAGCTCTCTGTGAAAAGTCATGATACCCACAAGAACCCTCAGATACTTTTGCCCCACCCAGCAAAGTACTGAAAATTCAGGACATGGCACAGACATCAGAGTCTACATGCCAAAACTTAGCTAAAAATGTTCAACAGATCCATCTTCCAGAAGACCATACTTATAAACTTTCTATAGACATAAAGCAAAATACATCGTTCCAGTCCCATGACAGGGTGGGGAAGGTTGTAAAGACAAAAGGATTAAGTGTCTTGGTGACATTTCAGCTGTTTTGAGCCTAGTGAAGAGCAATTGCTTTGGAAAACCTGGAAGAAATGTGCATTTATTATCTTGCACATGACTTTTCTTCAGACATTTAAATCACAGATCTGTATTACTGCTGAGATTACAGGAACATTCAGGAATTCTTTGTCCAAACAAATGCAATCTGACTGGTCACTCACAAATTATACAAGTCTTAAACTCGAGTGTTGCCCCATAAGCAACCATAAAACACACGACTCCTTTTTTTCTCACTGCAAAAGGAATTTCTCCTTTCTCTCTTTCAGAGAAACAGACTCCAGGGCTTTAAAATTTTTAGAAAATCATCCTCTAACCAAGTTAGCAGCAGCATACCCAACCCACTGCAGGACCTTGGTACTATGGCACCGTTCCTTCCACTCCACATCCAAAGGATGCTCCTGGGACAGATGGCATTTAGAGATTCTTCAAACCTGAAATGCTGTGCCCTTCATTCTGTGACTTCACCTAAGCATTCAGGTCATTCCTTCCTTTAGGCTGTCCAAAATAGGAGGTGCAAACAGCTTAAGCCAAACTAGTTCTAGCCCTACGACACAGTAGAATTACTTGGCTTGCACAAACAAATCACTACTGGGCTCTCGAGATCTTTCCCTGCATCCTCTTGCTGTTGCAACTGCTTGTGTGTCAGGGTATGCACTGTGGGTTTAAGGTTGGATTTAATACTAATTATCAAAACCCAGAGTTATTTTTTTCCTAAAAGTGTAAATAACATCAAAGATGGACTCCAACAATGATTTGTTTCCTTGTGTCAAGTGATCTCATGTTGTCTTCCTGGTGTGGAGGATCTGTCTTCAGACTTTTTGAACGATGTTAGGGTCAAAGGGTTATTATAATGGCATAACATGCTCTGGAATTAAACTAGGCTTTCTTTTTTTTTTTTTTTTTTTTTTGTAAAATGGACCAGGACATTGTTTCTTATTGAGATTAGAATTTTCAGTCAAGACTGCTATAGTTCAAAGGAGATAATACTATACAGTAATTCCAAGTTGGCTTTTATGTTCCTATTACCAGCAAAATATGTTTCACAGGACTCACAAAAACCTTCCCATGCTTGCTTTCTTGATCTCCCACAGCATAACTCTCTGCCAGGCAAATTGTCAGTTCATAGTTGACAGCGTGAAAGTTCTCACATTGTAGGGACCCAGCTGCCATTTATGCTAAATGCTCATAAAAAGCTCAGCTCTTTTTCTCCTCAGAACTGTAGGCTGGCCTAACAAATACTGACTTTGAACAGTAACGTTGTTTCTAAAGTATTTCCACCAATATTAGCCTCCTCAAACTCTTGTTATTTTCATTGTCAACACATTTGTTATTTTCTTCATTCACAGCATTTTCATGAATGGCCAGAGTCTTGAGGGTGGACCGGAAAAAACAGCACAGCATCAGTTTATCTAGTGTAATAGAGAAAAAGTCCAATTCAACAGCAAATAAATGCCCAATTCTTGCCAATTTTCTACTAATCATTACCATGGAATTTGAAAGTACCCCTCTCTAAAAACACCTTGAATATTGGAAATAACCAAGATTCCCCTTAAAAAAAAATTTTTAAAAAAATTAAAAATTAAAAAATTCCTTTTAAAAGGACTGTGTAAGGTAGTTTTTTAAAGGCATCTCCAAACAAAAATGAAGATGAGAAGGCCCCTCTGTCACATTTTCCCTGGCTTAAAACAATGAAACTCACTGATAACCGAAAAATATGTTCTAGTTCATAGATATGTTAAAAAAAGAACTTGCACACCCCCCTGTGAATTCAATGACAAATAAGCACACAAAGCAATAGATTACAGACTCTCAATTGCATATGGGACTAATTTAACAAAGCATTTCTCCAGCAATTCGCTGATTAGCTTCATCATTCATCTAAGTAGAAATAAATCATTGTCATCCGTTAAAAGAACATTACACAGTACTAACAAAAAATATTTTATTTTAGATAATGCTACTCTAAATCACTTTGATTTCATTGTTAGGTTGTTAATGCATTAATTTTTGCCCACTCCCTGCCAAAGACTTTAATCAGTAACCAAGTTCTTACTGGAAGAACAGGAAAAATTACAGTATTCAGTCTCTGGTTTAATGCTAAAGATGTCAAATGAAAACGCTGAGAACATAAATTAGAATAATTTCTTTTTTAAATAAGTATTTTGAATATGCAAAAGATGCCATGATTTTACTGTCCTTTTTTGAGGAGGCAGCATCCTGATGAGAAGGGTGTTGTTCTACTGAATTTCCTAAGGAACCAGCAAAATCCCGAGAGCTCACAAACAGCCAAATCCAGCTCTCAATAAAACATTTTCTTGCACGTTTGCATAAGGATGCAGCTGACAGTCTAAGGGACAGGTCTCTGTGTCAGCCACAGGTTACAAGCACATTCAGACATGACAGGGCGGCAAATGCTCCTTCTTCATTGTTTACAAATCATTTTCAGTCTGATGGGCCCTTTTGTTCCGCCTACAGAGCTGTCAAGACACGACAGCTTGACGGCAAGCAGCTCCAAAAAACAAGAATGTCAGGGATGGTGTATTCTCTCCAGGGGAATGGTGGGAGTGGCTGTGATTCCTTGCATTTCACTCACTCCTCTGTGCCAAACTCCTCCAATCCTACTCTGACCCGGTTACAGGAGCTCAGAGTGAGGAGTAGCCATTGGCAGCAAGGTAACAGACAAATTTCTAGAGTCATGGACTGGTTTGGATTGCAAGGAACCTTAAAGATCATCTAGTTCCAAATCCTCTGCTCACAGCCCCATCCAACCTGGCTTTGAACACTTCCAGGGATGGGGGGCATCCACAGTTTCTCTGGGCAAACTGTGTGAGTGCCTCACCACACCCTTAAACAATTTCTCCCTAATATCTAATCCAAACATACTGTCTCTCATGGGAACAGGTGGGGTTCTGATTACAAAATGACTATTACAAAAAGAAACTGTGCTAGCTGCTATGAAATCCCTCCAGGAGGTAACAAACAGATCCTACAATGGACCTCCAGCTATCTTCTTCCGTTTATTTTGGCTCTGCCAGCTAACACATTTTAAAACCTGAAGCTCATTGCTTGTACAAAAGAGAAGTTGTCCAGGTGGGAGAGACTTCTCTGTAGCCCATGCAAGCATTTCTGGGTCTTTATTCAGAAGTGAAGCGGAACTAAACAAGGGTTCAACTTTGTGCTCCTCACAAGTATGTACTTAAGGCAATGTTGCTTTTCATGAGATTAGTATGTCATGAAATATTTCTACGGGGACACAGGGCTGCAAAAGACCACTTGGGAGATTGAATGCATTGCACTGCTGCTGCAGGACACCCTCTTCTATCTAAAAGAATACATGGGATATTAACTGCAGAACAACCACACACAAAAGAGAGGACACTGTGCAACATACCTGCATATTCATATAAACCACAGAGTACCAGTGACCAGCTGGCAGTCACTTTTAGTTCAAGATGTACTTTGAACTTCAAAATGGTGTGCTCTCTAATAGCTTTTCACTCAGCATGAAGGCACTGCAAGGGAGCACTTGCTGTGAATTAAAAGGACATTGCAAATTGCTACTGCAGCATTCAATTCATCGGAGTTGGCCTTCATACAGTGAGTGGGGATTATGAAAAAAACAGCATATTTGGAGATTGTAACAGTTTATTTTGGAAAATAAACTATCAACAGTGTCTCATACATAGTATTTGAAACAATGAATGCTCTGGGAATGACAAGACAAAGATATATAAATAGTTGGGAAATTCTAAAGTTCTGAAAGATTTCTGGATCAAAATTTTATCACTTGCAATGCCCTAGGACCCCAAACTTTGGATTAAAGATTATAAAAAAGGAAATACCATTTCATGATTAATGGAAAACATTAACTCAGCCTACACCCTCAACTGAGGAGGGTTTCTTTTATTCTGTATGAAGTTATAGTTACAAACATTTCTACAATAGGGAGGCTTCATAAAGAACTTGTGCTGCCTTTCAAATAGCTGCATTTAAACGTTCTGTGGAGTCACCCAGTCCCATGTAAAAATGGAAAATTAATGCACAAATTTCCTGGGAAACAGGTTGATCCGAATTCATAAATAACTGCCTCTGTTGGCTTCCCTCACCTCCACCGCATACACTTGAGTAACTCCCTTGATTTATTCTTTTTAAATCCTGTGTGATAAGGATAAACTTTGAGTCATAGGTCAAATCTCTAAACTCTGCCAATATCCACAGAAATAGCAAATCCTTCCTTTTCCCTGACTGCCTGACAACACCAGATGCCACGACAAGCTCAGAGGAAAGCACCATCCACTCTGTGGGATTCTCAGCCCTGCTCTGCTTTGCCAGCAACTTTGGAGGGAGGTACACAACACTCTCCCACTTACATTTCAGCTGACTCAGGTTTCCATGCTGGCTCTGTACGGTATTTACACAACCTCCTGGTTCACTGGCACTCAATGGCAGGAAGACATGTAGTTAGCACAGGTATTCCAGCAGTTATTTCACAATGTGCCATGCTGAATGCTCAGCGGCAACCCGCCCACCTTTTAGGCTTAGAGACATAACTTGCAGGTGCTGCTTTTGATGAGTTATTCCACAGGCCTGGGGAAATGCAGTATAAACTTTTTAATTAATCTCCTGCATTGCAGTGCACAATGAGGACATCACTCTATGTAGACAGACAGCTTAACTTTTTAACTTTTATACATTACAGGTAAAGAAATGTAGACAGAAAACAAGTAATACAACTAGCAAGTGACAAAGTCCTCCAATTCTGTCTGCATTTTCTCCCTCAGTGATTTCAGAATGAATAGTTTCAGTAACAAGCTGAAACCAAAACAGAATAGAGAAAATTGCAGGATATCTGTTTACTTATGCCTGATGTAGGAACAAGTAGACAATGGACTTTCATGTTGAATTATTCTCTTGTGACAGCGTGGGATAGATAACACACAGCAAAAGATAGAAAACATTTGGAAATTTTGCAAGACCAGCTATTGCTCAGTAATGAGTACCACTCACTTTTCCCAGCTTTACAAAGGATTTCTGAGCACAGTTTCATATACGTGCAAGATTATTGCCAGGACCAACCCACAGTCAAAAGCACAGTTCCCATGAATTTTAAGAGCAATCCTAACCCTGCAGAACTGATGTGGGATGAATGTTTCTACAATGGCATGAGCAGAATACAAATAATTGTGAAAGGCAACAATATCCTGCAGTGAATGTGGGAGAGGGCAGGAAAGACAGTACACAGAAGGACTCTGAAGAAAGCGTCGTGTACATGCACCTGCGTGTATGTGATTGATTTATTAAAGAGCTCATAGTTATAGAAACACAAAGTTTTCTAAAATCTTATTAGTAGGACACAGCATATGCAATAAATAAGGTTTGTTTCAGGTCATAAAAAATATAAAAGGCTTCCAATTCTACTTTTATAAAGGACAATCACATTTATACAAAGGATTGGCTTCCCAAATTCCTGATCCCACTGATAAGAATAAGGAGCTGCAGCAAAGTTCAGATGAATCAATCTTGTCCATTGAAATTCACCAGTTAAAAAGACATCAGAGACAACTAGCAAGGACTGATTTGTCCAGAAAATTTGCAACTAGAGTTTGAGCAGAGTTTAAATACTGCGATTCGTTTCTGGCAGTATGGAAGCGCTGCTGCTGTTTAATACTTGCATACTTCTTTTTTTTTTTTCTCCTCTACTAATGAGAAAAATTAAGCCTCTTACAAAGGCTTCACTTATATAAAGGAGGAAACATAACTATTTTAACACAAATTTTAGACTTTGAAAATTCCAAATTTTACAATACATATGGAGATTTATCTATCAATCTCTCCTGGTAAAAACCAAATAGGCATAGATAAACAGCAGAGAGAGCCACAACAGAGAAAGGTTACCTAGAAAACATTTTAGGGGCTCTGGTGTTTCAAGGCATTTACAATAGTTTACAGATAGAGATTAGATGCAGAATCCTTATGATTTGGGCTGCCTAGAAACATTTTTAAAAATCCACCATGTAATAACATCTTAGAGATGGAGAGGGTTCATTCAAATGCACTCCTGAGTTGGAAGAAACAACTACATGAATCCAGACAAGTGAGCAAATCGCTTTCCCCACCATCCTCATAACATACAGTAAAGCCAAACATATAAAACAAACTAAGAATTAAGAAACAGTTTGAGGAATCTAAGCACCATTAAATCTGTGCCAGGTCAGGAGTTTTTATCACTCTGTATTTTACATCTCTAATCTATCCTTCATCCAGAAAACTAGATGGCACATGAGTTGGCTCATGCAACTAACAAAAGAAAAGTAGACATGGAAGAGTTGAAAAGCAAGTAATAGAAAACAATACAAGGAATTTTAAGGACTGCACATAAAGCAAGGTTGTAGGTCTTCATTTAGAGTATTATCTTTCTTTAGGGCAGTCTTCCTGCAGAAACATAGAGCCAAGGTCAAAAGACCATGATTGAAAAGTTGTAAAAGGAGATTAGCAGCATAATAGGATTTACATACAATGAGTGACTACCAAACTGTTTTAAAAGGCATGTTTACCAAACAAGGAAGCGATTAGAGCAAAGTGCAGTGCCATGTAATGTCATGTCTGAAGGTTACGGAAATAGAAGTTTAGAAGCCCAAGAAGGTTAAGGCAAATAGCTACTACAATTACAGAATCAATGAAGTTTACATCAGCTCCTTATTTTTTCCGGTAATGAAAACAAAACTCCTTAAAATGTATTTTCACCTAGAGGCACAAAAGTAATTAATGAATAATTTATCACAACTGATTTGAATAAAGAACAATTATTTCTATTTCAATAAAAACCACTTAGTAACATAAGATTAAAATGGGGAAGTGTAATTTCATTATATAAGAGTGTTGATTCCCTAACAACCAAAGAGAAGATGTCATTTGTTGCAAGCCTACATGAAGCCTTGTCCAGAGAAGACTAAAAGCGCTGGTAAAGAGTCTGGAGAACAAGTCCTGTGAGGACAGGCTGAGGGAATTGGGGGTGTTTAGCCTGGGGAAAATGAGGCTCAGGGGAGACCTTAGCACTCTCTATATCCCCCTGAAAGGAGGTTGTAGCCATGTGGGGGGTGACCTGTTTTGTCAGGTAACCAGCAACAGGAAAACAGGACACGGCCTCAAGCTCTGCCAGGGGAGGTTCAGGTTGGACATCAGGATTAACTTCTTCACTGATTGGGTTATCAGGCACTGGAATGGGCTGACAAGGGGAGTGGTGGAATAACCAACCCTCGAGGTGTTCAAGAAATGACTGGAGCTGGCAGTTAGTGCTGTGGTTTAGTTGAAAAGGTGGAAATCTGCCAAAGGTTGACCATTACGACGCTGGAGGTCTTTTCCAGCCTAAATGATTTTGTGCTTCTGTGAAAGTTCATTGAGGGCAGGCTCCTCTACTGAGAGCACAGTCAAACGGGCTGGGCTTCAGGGACCCAACCCTAAGACGGAGGCAGCACCATTTGCACATCAGAATATGAAAATTATTTTCACACACCTTTTCTCACTGACTTGGTGTTTCTCTTGCTTTTAGCATCATATAATTCATGTAGTCGAGTTCAAATCCTGCTCCAGGCAGGTCACCTACGACACTTAGTCACTATACGTCGTTTCCTACATGCCTCAGCCTGGGGCCCGGCGGGTCAGGACCATGGACAGCTCCAGCATCCACCTCGGACCCTCGGCTTCCCCAGCCGTCCTCTTAGAACTGTAGATACCTCTGCTGAGTGAAGAGGTCAAAAAAAAAAATAAAAAAAAATTACGTGCCAACCTCTGTTAGAGGTTGCAATTTGGAGAGGACAGTTTTACTAAACTGCAGCTCTCTTCTGTCAGCTCAACAAAACATCACAGAAATAGGGTTTCACAAAAAGCATTGTCAACCATTAGAATGGACAGCCCAGAGAGGTGGTGGAGTAACCATCCCTGGAGGCATCAAGAAATGACTGGATGTGGTACTGAGTGCTATGGTTTAGTTGAAAAGATGGTGATCAGTCAAAGGTTGGATTGGACGATCCTGGAGGTCTTTTCCTATCTTAATTCTGCTATAGTTCTGTGATTCTGTGAAATCAGAGTAGCTGCTAGTACATTATATAATTTTATTATTTTTATGATATTGTTAGACCCAACAAATAGCTTTTGAGCTTCCTATTAAACTAACACTAATTTGATTTTTCACTAAAAGCAATTCCCAAAACAAATGCAAAACCAGGGCAAACTAATGAACATCCAGATGACTCACTCAGCAGGAAGCTATTAGCACATGAGGATGCACTGGATTGATTACTCCCTGAGTGCTAAGCACTGCAGACCAGCAAACTACTCAAGGTCTAGAGGGCTTTCCCTCCACTTAGTTTTTGGACTTTTTGCGTCAGCTGCAATTTAAAGGTTAGGCTGAGGAGGGACAGTTTCCTGACAGCAAACATTTAAGACTTGTGGCTTGGAAGAGGATAGGGTAAAAGAATAAAGGACTTGGTGTTTTATCAGTGAAGAACATCTGGGTCCCCAAAAGGGATGAAATGTCATCAATTAGCCCCATGCTAAACCCACCCCCAGCACTTGCTAGCATATAACACTAACATTCAGAGGTGACAGATGAGTGTGCAGCATTCGTGCAGCATTTCTAAACACAGACCTATTTTTCTGGCTAAGAAAAACCAATGCACTCTGCCTCTTGTACTCACTCTATTGCTTTAGTTTTCACCCTTTTACCAAGACATAAGTCATACAAGAATTGTCATGATCTTCCACTATTTTAAAACTGACTTCTCTGATTTTGATATTCTCCAAACTTAATCTTGTATCTTTTTCTTTAGCTCCTTTGATTTGCGCAAGGAATCTTATGGAAAAGGACAGCACAGGTTGGTTGTTGGCTTTTGGTAAGACATACATAAAATACATAAAATCTGGTCTGGGTTGGAAGGGATCTTAAAGATCATTTAGATCCAAACCCCTTGCCATGAGCAGGGATGCATCCCACTAGACCAGGTTGCTCAAGGCCCCATCCAACCTGGCCTTGAACACTTCCAGGGATGAAGAGTCAATCTCGGAGGAACCTGTTTGAGTGTTTCACCACCCTCAGAGGAAAGAACTTCTTCCTAATATCTAATCTAAACTACTCAGGTTCAGTTTGAAGTCATTTCCCATTGTCCAGTCACTACATGTAACTGTGTCCTCTAGTTTCATCTTTCCTCCGTATCTCCAAGTTTGTTTTTAGAGCTGCCAGACAATTAGAGGGAGATATTCAAGTGGCATTGCTCTCCGCTCATGTCTGGATAGGCTTTAAAGGGCAGTCTCAGAAAAAAATGATTGTAGAATGACATTGGGAATGTTGTAGATTATATTCCTTCTTGATTACATCCAGCTAAAAAATGTCACACTTAAAATAAAGTAAATGCTTTTTCCCCTAGGGATAGAATCTCTTAAAATATAACCTGTGATGAGAAAGTTCTTTTCACTCTTTCGGTATCACTAGTAAAGACCCTGCACAAGTAGACCACTTAGATCTTCCCTTTTTGTGCTGGCTTCCTTACAGTGCCATTCATGATACCCAGAAATACAAGATATTAGACCATCCCACTGACTGTTAATACCCAAGTTAGCAACAACACTGTGTGCTTTTTGCCCAGTATATAAGAGTGCAATGATTTCAGAATGTGTAGAGGAAATAGATTCTTCTTAACAGCATCCTTCTTGTTCCCCCTACTTCAATTTCATGCCCTTCAGTATAAATCTGTACTCTTTTCACTGCAAAAAAAGTGTGACTATGTCTTGGACTGCCATAGCCTACACATTCTCATCTTTTTTACTCAGCTTCTCCTTTGCTTTAGGAAAGCAATGAAACATTTGGGTATTTACCTTCAGTGTTTATAGCATCAACACAAACAAGTTGGCCTAGTATATGTAAAACACCCATAAAAAAGCTGATCCATTCTGTACATTTTCAAGGTCATAGTCAGAAGCTATGGCTGGTTTTTCTATTCCAGGGGTCTGTGCATGCCCACCTCCAGAAAACAGCTATGTGCCAAAACATAACAGGTCAGCACATAGGAGCACTCGGGCACAGAGGTCATGGAACAGCAACCACATATGGAATGATAGTTGTAATGGACCTAAGCCAGGCTGTAAAACAGATCTGGAAGCCACAACCTATCTCACGGTGTCATAGTGAGAAGGGAATGTCCTGAGAATGAGCTTTGCCAAAGACAAATTGCATATATTTTCAAGGCAGAAGTTCAAGGGTTCCTGTACTACATCCTCTCAAAAACATTGCTGATAGCACTATAACTTTACCTCTGTTATCAACCATGCTTGTTCCATGGATTACCATTACCTTTTTGGTGTGAGGAGATCTGCTGGGTTATCATCTTTGTTACAGTCTACTAGAGAGAGAGCCTGGCTGCTCACATTAAATTTACTAAATCAGAGGCCTCTTGTGGGGAGGATGGTAAAAAAAACTAGGAAAGGTAATACTCCCTCTCGAGATGAAGTGAAAGACCTGTTGGCTCTGAGAGGAGGAAAGGCAATCTGAAAACAAAGATAAGGGGCCGGCACAAGCCTGGCACTCAGCCTGTTGGATTTCTAGCAGAGCAACAGCATTACATAAAACTTCTCAGGAGGCTGAAAGTAGAGATCAGTCTTACAGTATAGAAGCTCATTACACATGGAATATCTTCTTTTAAATCCAAAACACAGCACTGTACTGCTGAGAAGAGGAATATTAACTCTATCTCACCTGAAAGCAGGACACTTTCTCTTCAGAATCATATCGGTTCATTTTAGAGTTAAATCCCAACCAAAAAAACCAACCAATCAACAAACAAAAAAGCCAACAAAACAACTTACTAGAACTACAGAATTTCTTTGAGGGACAAAGTTTGTAAACTTTCATAAATTAAATTAAGACTTGACTGAAAAGTTTATGGATATTAATGAATCAATGGACTGCATTTTTAATTCAGAAAATAGTCTAGTGTCAAAGCTTCTACTTAAGCCATGAAAATTTTCACCAAGGTTTCATTAAGCCTGAAGAGGATACTTGTAGATACAACTGACTGACAGATTCTGCACTTCAAATATTGCACCGAAGTGAAGAGGAGGTTGTTTTACAACACTATCTAAAGATAAATTAGCAATGATTCTACATTAAAATTCAAAATGGGCAAGTCTTTCACAACGAGTTTGGCAAAGTGGTGGGTCACAGGCTGCAGTATTTTGTTTAAATCACTTCTCCCACTCCTACTTAAAATTCAGACATCCAAAATTACTACACCAAAGAAGCGTTACGGCTTCACTGAACTTGTAGTAATTCATGTGCAACAGAACTGCACAGAGCCATGAGCTAGCTACATACCCACAAACCTCATCCCACTACAGAACAAGAACAAGACAGGAGCTGCAATGGGACTCCTGCCACAGCCTCATGCCCAGAGAAACCTCATGAAGTGCCGTTCCAACCCTGGACTGCAGCATCACCTCCCAGAAACCTCTCACAGTTGCATCCACTGTCTCACAGTACAGTTACCTTCACAAGCACCTCTCTGCCTTTTCCCATTGACTGGCTCAGGAAGCAGCTCCATGGAGTTTCATATGCTAGGTCAGCAAAAGGTGAAGAAATAACCTTTCTAAGAGTATCACATAGCAGGATGCAAGATTTCAGGCAGCCAGCATTCAATATTTCTCCCTTTCTCTCTGCTGCTATGCACAAGAACATATTCCAAAAATGAATGCACATAAGCAGACAGGGAAAAAAAAAAAAGTTTTAGCTTGAGGCCTGTAGATCTGGTTGATGTGAAAGCCAGACCTCCAGTGAAAAAGCTCACAGCTCAGTCAGATAAAAAACTGTAATCCCTAAGAAGAAACATACGTACATATGAAGAAATATCTAGCTTTTACATGGAGTTTTCGACAGAGATTTCCTCGGTAGATACAATATTGTGAGTTGCTACCAAAGTGCTGAACGACATGACTTTGTATTCATATATATCATACACATACACCTACAAAGTGAGAGTAGAGTGACAAAAATGCAATTGCAGACTGTAATGGCTGGGAATAAGCAGTAAACAGGGAAATCAACAAAGTCCATAAATTTAAAAAAACCCCACTGCCATGATTTGTAATAAATACAAAAGAAGAGCAAGTGCTCAGTGTTGACCCAGCAGATGAGGTAATAGCCTGCACAGCTGATTGGATACTGCAGGGATACTGACTTTCATTGTCTCTAAATACTGATGTAATTTATATCCATTTACACAACCACAGTGATTCCTTAAAGTACCTAAAGTGCAGAAGTAAAGCTCAATCATTCAATTAACTGCCCAAGCAGCTGTGGGGATAGAAATGATATAATTTTTCCATAAAAAGAATTTTACAGCTAACTTTAAATTCAGACTATTTTATTTATGAATTTTAGATTTAGGATAATTTAGCCTAGCATTTCTCAGCATTCTGATTCCAATCAGGATGTGTGTTATATTTAATTTCTGTTTCAATTTTCATGCCATTCAATGATTCGGTAAGGTAATATATTTCACGTCTTGTCTGTATTGAAGACCAAGGCAATGAATTTGCTGAAAATCAATGTTTTAAGCTACAGTGATGTATTTTAGTATTGTACAGTTTGACAGCCCAAGTCAGCAGTTCTATTCCCATATTTATACTTTTGGGGATGGTGGAATTCAGATATATTTTGGATGCAACAATGAGTAACTGCAACCCATTACCGGGGTATGGTAAATGGTTTCTCATAGGGGGTCTTTTGAATGCAGAGGTAGTAACTGTTTAATAGCCTGGTAACTGCAGCCTTGTAGCACTTAACATGCTGCAGCTGAAGAACCAACACTGGACTAGACTGAGAAATCACCCCATGCAACCCTGCAGCCTGAATTACTCAGCAGGGCTCCTGCTGCCTTTAAGCCTGATGCACTGGAGACAGTGACACAGAGCACTTTGCACCTGCAGATGTCAAAATACCTGAAGAAAGATGTCAAGTAAGTGTAGCCGACAGAATTACAACCATCATCATCCATATGCTTGGGATATGTTCTGCAAACAACCTTTCCATGGCACTCCAAGCACAGGCACTGGGGATTCTGAAAAATCAGGGAACCTACAGGCTGCAGTACAGCCTCTACTGCAACTGATTTCTGTTCCTTCCCTCAAATTAAAGTTCCTCTTCTCCATTCAAAGGAAACTATTGCAAGTCCCAGAAGAGTAGGAAGAATATCAAAGCACAGTGTAAATTGCTCCTTAACACAACGCCAAAGTAAAAAATCATTTTCACTCAGCTCATCATTTTTGCAGAGACAGCTTTTTTCTCCCTCAAATAAGTAGCTAGACATCCACTGAAGGCAAAACATAAAGAAACGGCAATCAAAAGACAAATTTTAAAGTAAAAACCCATGTTTTTTAAATTTACTCTTTCTGACAGAACTCTGGAGTGCACTCCCAATAAGTGGTAGTTAGGCATATGTTAGTGAAATGAAAAAGACTCTGAAAGCATCATTTCAGAGAAAATGCTTTTTGAAACATAACTTCCATGAATTCTGGTGGAAAGGCTACTCATCAAAGCCACACATGTACCTGCCACATTTTTGCAAGTTGTACTGTATTTATCTTCCTTGAAAATACAACAGAATGTTAATCTATTTGCCAGAAGGTGGAAAAAACTTCTTAAATTTACAGGGAAAAGGGCTGTGAAGTGACAGACTTGGATTGCTGTCACACCAACATTGCTAAACATCTTAGATTCTCTGTATTTATTTATGTTTTAAGGAGATTTCAAAAGTGAGCCACACCTGGCCTGTTAATGAGATATTTAACAAAATAATTCTATACAATACCCAAAAATCTGATCTGTAGAGCTTTAAAATAATAACAAAATCACTTTAAAATGCCACAGACATATGCCATTATGACATGTTAATTGATACTGGAATCAGAGTATTTTTGTGATCTAAAAGAAGATCAAAACAACACATAAATACAAGTGGAGAGAGCAAAATAAACCCCCAAAATTATCACAGAATCATTTAGATTGGAAAAGACTTGCAGAATCAAGTCTAACCTTTGACTCATCACCACCTTGTCAACTAGACGAGAGCACTAAGTACAACGTCCAGTAATTTCTTGAACATCTCCAAGGATAGTGACTCTACTACACTCTTAAATAATGGGTTGGGGAGAGGGCTTAACAAGAGGGACTATGCTTGTTTAGTACGAGACCAAGATTCTAATTATGCAGGATTAAAGAAAAGCATAATTCAGATGAAATTAGGTAAGCTCCAACTAATCAAAACTCCTGACTGCACATGTAGTCCTTCTGCAGAATCATCATTTTGCCTTATATTGCCTGTGATTGGTATGTACTCTGCCTGTTTTGACTTTACATTGCTTGCTGAAATTTAGCAACTAGCCAGTTAAATTTCAGAAGTCAGTGCATCGAGTGTGTGATATCAGCTCAAAGACCATCAATTTGAAAGGGAAAAAAAAAAAAAAAAGACCTTTTTGGCCCAGTGAACTTTTCAAATTCCTCTTTCACCACTGAGTTTTACTGGACAAGACTGTAAGGTCAGTGGCTTAGATCAGGCAAATACAGAATATACCAAAACCTCAAACAGGCCTTTAAAACCTCAAAGAATCATACACTTTTTCCTTCAGAAAACCAAAGATATAATGCATATCATATAAGTTAATTACACTGGAGTTCTGCTCACAGAATCACAGACTGGGTACGGTTAGAAGGGATCACAGTGGGTCATCTGGCCCAACCCTCCTGCTCAAGAAGGGCCCTCGCAGAGACAGTTTTGGAGTATCTCTAGTGAGGGAGACTCCACATCTGCTATGGGCAATCTGTTCCAGGGCTCAGTCGCTGCACCATTAAGAAGTTCTTCACGTTCAGGTGGAGTTTGTGCATCAGTTTCTGCCCATTGCCTCTTGTCCTCTTGCTCAGTCCCACCAAGCAGAGCCTGGCCCATCCTCATGACACCCTCACTTCACATATTTATAGACACTGATGAGATCCCCTCTTAGCTATCTCTTCTCAAGGCCAAACAGGTTCAGCCCCCATCAGCCTTTCCTCTAAGAGAGATGCCCCAGTCCCTTAACCATCTTTGTCACCCTCTGCTGGAGCCATTCCAGGTGTTCCTTAGCCTCCTTGTACTGAGGACCCCAGAAGGGACACAGCATTTCAGGTGCAGCCTCACAGGGCTAAGTAGAGGGGCAGGATCACCTCTCTTGACCTCCTAATGCATCCCAGGATACTGCTAGCTTTGGACTCCTGGCCCATCGACAGCTTATTGTACACCAGGACCCACAGGTCCTTCTCTACGGAGCTGCTTTCCAGCAGGTCAGCCCCCAGTCTGGACTGGGGCTCAGTGTTATTTCCCTCCAGGTGCAGGACCCTGCATTTGCCCTTGCTGAACTTCGGACAGTTCTCTGCACATTTCTCCAGCCTGACAAAGTCCTTCTGAAGGACTGTACAGCACCTGGGGTATTGGCCACTCCTCCCAGCTTTGTTATTGTCAGCAGATTTGCTGAGTCAATAAATTTACATTCTGCTAATCACCTTAAGTAATTTCTTGCTTCCCCATCCACAAAACAGAGAACAATGAAACACGTCTTGTGGGATCCACAGAGAAGCGGTGCTTGCTGCAAGCACCAAGCTCATCTCTCCTGACAAAGTCTGTTTCATCTGTGTTCTTCTACCTTCAAAGCCACAGCAAAGCCATCAGAATAACAGAACATTACTACACAGCACTACTATGTGGAGAAAAAAGCTATCTAGACAACAAAAGAATAGGCAGCAGCAAAGCAACTGCAGCTCCTACCTGACAGCAGTCGTGAGAAAATCATTTTACAGTTGAAAAATTGACCATGAAAACGTGTAATTCATTCCTTCAACACTTTTTAATTTCACTCCAGGTGTGCAAATTACCTTAGTATCAGACTAATGGAGTAGCACTTACATGGAAAAGGGTTGTCTCATCTTGATGCAGGATTCAAATCCCCACAGTGGCATGAAGCAGAGAAGCCAGAAGTGTTACACTGCTGTGAAACAGGTGCAAAACGAGATTCATGCTCACCTGCGTGGCTGTAATGACTCTCTGTCTCCAAGGTCTATGCTAAGCTGCATGAATTCCACACAACATGACGGCAGCTGAGAAAGTATTAATGGGGGAGTCGATGGTCCTCTCACTGTGACTAAAAGGCCATCTAGAGACGGACGCTAATACAGATTGAAGAATAGCAGCAGTAGGTGGGGAGGTCTGGAGACTACCTAGGGGAGATCTCACAGACAAAAATGCAGTGTGAAAAGCAGGATAAAGAACTGAAGCAGCAGATCAGAAAGCTGTCATCACTGTGCATCAGAGAAGGGGACACTGATCCAAAGGGATGGTGTGGGTACCAGATGACTTTGAAAAGAGCCAACACAGAAGGACACTGTAATGAGTGAGTTTTGAAAAATTTATTTTCTCTCACCCTTGTAACTGTAACAGCATTAATCACAAATACACCTTTAGTACAGCATATGTACTAGTTCACTTTACTTCTATATTATCAAAATACCTGCTGCTATCAACAAATGGTGTATTTACTGTAGTTTTACATTATCCCCCTCCACCTCAGTCAGATAGCAGCTCAAATTTCAGCTTCTTCAGGGAGAGATCCTTTCCCAGCTGACAAGCCACAGTTTTTGTCTTACAGATTTAAAGACAAAGTGCCTGTTACGAGAACATGTAGCTTCTGAAATCAAGACCTCTGTTAGGTCCCTTAGCAAATCTGGTTTGATTTTTTACAGGTTTGATTTTACCTTGTATATTGTCGGCTCCATGGAGAAGGAAGGATAAGAGAGTAATCAAAATATTAATGCTTGACAAATGTATGATAAAACCACAAGTTGGTGATGGTGGTTAGAAGGAAAGCAACACACAGTCCAACTTGCTTTTCTGTAGCTGAAGGTGCTCTGAAGGAATGAAAAACTCCATTCGTCAGTGGGGATATAAAACTTGTAGATACAGAAGAGGCTCTGCTAAGTAAAAATGGTGACATTTTTGCAAGCTCAGATTTCTGTAAATATCTGCAAGTTAAATGACTTGATAGAGCTACTCTAGCCTGTTACACTAGATCCTATCTCTCCCCAGCACTTGCTGAAATCACCAAATCAGAGGGGTAACAGCCATCACAATTAAGGTCCCTGCCAGGTCAAGTTGGCCTTTCAGGTCACCTTGTCCTAGGCAAATATTACCCTCAATTTAAGTTGTCAGAGAGAATAAAGTGCAACATTACATAAATCAATATTCACAAGTAGAGGAAAGAGAAAAGGATAGCAGGGACAGTTATTAACATACATTTTACAAAGCAAATCTGTGAAAATCAAGTTTACATGGTTAGCAAGAGTAATACTGCATGGAGATAATTGCCATATCAAAATACAGAGTACAGGAAAAACGGAAAGAAGGGCTGAAAGCTTATATTTAAAAGAATAAACCCAGGTATTATATCTTGCATAGCTAATTACTGTGAATATGGAGTTCCACAGCTATGTTCCTTGTAGGATCAAAATACTAATAATGAAGCAAGTAGGAAGAATCTGGTATACACTGGAGTAGAACTACCCCTAATACTTTCCAAGTTTGCCTCTACGTTTTTCATCTCTGACGAACGAAGGCCCTTTGAAATCACAAAAAGCAAGTTTCTGATCTACACTGAAATATTTATTTATTTTGTAGGCTTTGTGTTAGAGCAGGTTTCAGAAAAGTATTCGGCCTTACAAGTGCTCCATTGGGGCAGATATCAAAATTTAAAGAGAAACCACTGTTGCTAATTGTCACTATATAGGATTTCTCTACAACTTCTTCATCTCTCAGATTCTCAAGCAACCAGACATTCAATTTGAAATTCCCAAAATACAGGGATTAGCCAGGCACCCTGATGACAATCTGGGGTAAATTCCTACCTGATAACAATAGTGTCTGATTCTCTTCAAGAAAAAGTTACAGAAACTGCCTATTACTACATCAGAAAACCAGGACATACTCACACTTTTTCTACTGGATCATCTTGCCTGAGCAGCTGTTTCAAATTTGCCTTACCTTTTCACCCAGGGGTATAAATAAATATTTTCCAGTCAGACTAGACAAAGAAGATAATTCATTCACTACATGCAAACGAGGGCTAATAAATGCTGAGAAATGGGGTGGGGGGAAGTAATTCTTTATTACTCGACAAGAAGTCACAATATCACAATTAAGACTCTCTAGCAGAGCTATACTCAGCAAGAGGGTACTGTTGGCTAATCTCGACCATGCTGAAGTCACTTGGAACACTGCTATTGACAGGTGTAATCAAGCTTCATTTCACCTGTTTTACCACAGATCTTGTTACTCATTTCCGCACCATGGTTCTTTCAGTGCACCCACATTTCCCTGCTTAGTGATCACCTTGAAAAGATGAATGCAACCACCATGCCAACCACACCCATAGCCATGCCAGGATGAGGGTGTGCCAGCTCTGGGTATTCCTTGGAAGACAGACCCTAAACTGGGGTGTTGGAACCACAGAACATCTGTCAAGACCAGGGCCAGGAAAACAGTGTTCATGAGCTTAAATGAGATAGTCTCACTTTTCAAAGGCCTTGTTCAATGCCGTAGGATGGAGAAGAGCTCCTCTCTGCTATATTCATATACTGACCCAAAATCACAGGGGCTCTCTAGGTCTCTCCCAATTTTTTGTCTGTGAAGCAAAAGGAATAGTGGTTCAGAATCTCTATCTGTTTACTGTATGGGAAAAAGGGGTTTTGCAGTATTTCTTTTCCACAAGTTCCCCATGCAGAAACCCTCATTTTAATTGTCTCCAGAGATTTTTAGGCATAGATTTAGCTGTGCAGTAACACCATACATTGAATTTGAACGACCGTAAAGTGCTTGAGGGAATTGTAATAAAGAGCATCATACTCATACCAAGGATTATTTATCTTTGGCTTTCTCATTTCTTCTGGGATAATACTGGATCACAGAATAGATTTGTGTAGCCTTTGCATTTATTGTCTCCTTTCACCTAAACTGTCTCCTGTTGAGCCTAGTCCCAACACTTAAATTTGCAGCATTGCTCCTGAATAACAAGCTACATTGCATATTCCAGGCTCTGCTGCAGGGAAAGGGAAATGAGACAACACAGCAGGTTTGAGATTAGGGAGAAGGCTGGAGACAGTCTGTATGGAGGAATGCCTATTAATGAATTAGCCCATAGATATGTTAGCCAGCCTAAAAAACAGAACACACTACAAATTCCCACTGCACATTCTTGTCATATTCACAACCTTGTTAAAAATCATCAATAGACAGAAAGGATTGCTTGGTTTTACTTTATGCCCTGCAGGAAGGGCTAACTCAGCTTGGCTCTATATACTGAGAAATAAATGTGTAATATAGCAGTTCCATGCAATCTTCACTGTGCACCCTAGAAAGAGAGCGAGCTCATCACTCACTGTCTGTCTGTCTGTCTCCAGCTACATGAAGTACATTCAGTTTACTGAGGCAGAGAGATGGGCAAGATTAGCTGAAGCAGACTGTCAGTACTGTGAATGCACCACACAGCGATCTTACTCTGGGAAGGAGATACTGGAACTTTGTTCCCTGTTCAGTCCTTGGTGCACATTACCCAGGGAGGAAAGATGAGCACATATATTGGGACACTAGGTTTGCCTCTTTAGTAGCAATCCAGTGATCTCCTGGCTACAGGAATAATCAGCAACTCTAAATACCAGCTTGTCCAAGCAGAAAGGCGACAGTAAGCTCTGCCTTTTGGAAGATATGGTATTGATGCCATATCCAAAGGGAAAATCTCAAGATACATTTTGGAGGGCATCACATAGTTAATTGTCACATATCCTCCTTGTAGACCATTAGAGAAACAAAAATGTTCAGAAGTTTAGAAAAAACTATTTGGTTAAAAGATATGTGGTTGTTTAGCCTAGAGAAAAGGGCTGTGGGGAGGCTTGATAGCAGTCGCATGTGGAAAAGGTAAGAAAAAAACATCTCTTAAATTATAGCCAAGGGGGAATTTCAAGTTACACATCATGAAATATATCCTGCACGTAAGAGCAGCAGCATATTATACTGGCCTGCCTAGTGGGCCATAGAATTTCCATTACTGGAAGCTGTAAAAAATTATTAGATAAATATGTCTGAAAAAACTGAGATAGTTTTTTCTGAAAGAACAAAAAAAAAAAGGAAGAAATTCTTTGCTGTGGGAGTGGTAGACCCTGGAATAGGATGCCCAGAGAAGCTGTGGATGCTCCATCCCTAGAAGTGTTCTAGGCCAGGTTGGATGCGGCTTTGAGCCAGTCTGATGGAAGGTGTCCCTGCCTATGACAGGGGGTTGGAATGAGATGATCTTTAAGGTTCCTTCCAAAATGAACCATTCCATGCCACTGGGTACAGTCCAGGTAGAGCTGTCTGCCAAGGGGCAGAGGCAAGAGGGCCAGGACCTCTGAGCATCCCCTCCAGACAATGACTTGGCACAGGTTTCACTACGATACCAAAGAATAAACTGATGGTGTCCATGTGTTTTAGTGTAGCACTGCCTAGTGAATTCCCCTGGGAAGGTGCAAGGCTTTTTCCCCTAAGAACATGACTTTGTAAAAGTAAAATCATAAATAGTGCAGTATCTCTGGATTATGTGGTGTGATTTAATGCATTTCTTCACGCAGCCTTGCAAGTGCAAACTGGACCGTGTGAAAACAGGCGCTCATTTTGCTTTGTTCAATTGAGGGGCTGCAGCAGAAGCTTTTTCTCTTGTAGCTGGAGCTTCTTGTCCAAGCACAGCAGGTAGAGGATGGAGCTGACAAACATACCTGAAAGGAGGTTGTAGTAAGGCGAGCATTGGCCTCTTCTCCAAGGCAACTAGTGACAGGATGAGAGGAAATGGCCTCAGGCTGTGCCAAGGGAGGTTCTGATAGTACATGAAGATTAGTTTCTCCACTGGAAGGGTGGTTTAAGCATTGGAACAGGCTGCCCAGAGAGGCAATAGAGTCACCATCCCTGGAAATGTTCAAGAAAATACTAGATATGGCACTTAATTTGGTTTAGTTGACAAGGTGGTGGTCAGTCAAAGGTTCCAATCAATGACCTTGGGAGGTCTTTTCCAACAGTATTGATTCCATGATACTCTGCAGCTAGCTGGGATGTATTGTTAACTAGACAGAACAGAATCAGTGAGCTGATAAAATGAAGATGAGTGTGGATGGATCTCCAGGGAGCCACTTACCCTGGCACACCACCAAAGGCTGCAGTAATGCCAGAATCACCACAATCACCTTCACTGTACTGACTCCTTCCCTTGGTTGCTGTAGGGAAGCCTTGTTACCTTGGGACTTAGTAAGTTGCAAACACTTTGGTCACACCCTATAAAACCGTAAGTAAGGAGCTGTTACACACATGAGAAATTGGTCTATCAGCATTATATAGTACATCTATCCCTATCTGACTGAATGACTCACTAGATAGCCCTACCAGCACAAAGCAGCAACATATCCACATTTCAGTGCAATACACGTGTGCTTAAATTGTTCTATAAATCTAGACCTTGTCTTAAAACAAAGTCCCTAATCCCACACTTTTCAATCTCCAGAAAGAAGAATTATGGTCTTCATTTGTTCACACTTAGCCATACAGCTCTTATGCTAGGAATTTAAGGCAGCAGCAGGCGGACAAGGGAGTTACTCTAGGATTGAGGCAGTTGACTTGCAAGAGCTGGTTCACAATAGGTCACAACCTTTACTGCTTCACACTGATATGAATAATTTATTCATAAAGAAAAGTTCTCTTCCTAGTAAAGGTACCAAACTGGCACAAGGAAACCTTGATCTTCCACCCTAATCCCGCTCACAGGATTTTATAACTGATTGTCAGTTTACAATTCAAAGGCTCACCTAGGAAAGTGTGCAGAATCCTGCTGCCAATAACATATCCCACACAAAAATATCCTGTGAATGCAAGCAGCAGTCTTCATGGGCTTGTTGGATTGGACTAAAGCCAATGAACCTAGGCCATGCTCTTGAACTTAAGTATTGCTCCTTCAAATCACCTGCAAAGCCAGGTATTTATATATGCAAGTTGCTCTTCTCCACAACATACCCATATCAGCACTGCTATTGTCCCCAGCCCTAAATGTCCACAGTTCACCTAAGTGTCTAAAACAGTCTGAAAAAAAGAAATTACAGAAGAAGGAAAAAATCCCCACCATCTATGCATTGGAAAAAAGTATTTCTGCATTTGGAATTCACAGTTATATAACATAAGTCCAAATTCACAAGGCTGTTAAATGTCATATTTTGGCTTATTTCAGCTGGAAAGATACCACTACTTTCAATTATCTTGTCTTTGCCTGCCAGAACAGACTAACCCTTTAGCCACCACACTCCAAAGTCACCTCAGAACAATAGTTACAGCCAGTGGACAATCTGCAGCACAGATTTAATTGTCAAATTTCTCCTTAAAGACTCTGAAAAAGCATAAGTTCTGTAAATCAAGAAGGAAAAAAAAGCCTGGATTGTTAATCTGAGCAACCGACACATCCAATATCACAAGATTTATCTGGTGCATCATGACGGAAGAAACCCACTACTGTGTTATTGACTCATGGGAATCATTCAGATGATAGAAGTTCTTCCACAAAAGAACCATAGCCCTTCCCCTCCATGATTTATCAGCTTATGAGGGCTTGTAATCAACATAAGTTGGTTCCTGAACTGTAATGCAGCTGAGTTCTCAATGAATGCAAAGCTGGGCTTACACTTGCTCCTAAGCAAGAAGATGCAAAGAACCTCTTAAAAAATCTCTATTTAATTCTCCTACAAGGGGGCTACGCCTTTTTAATAGCTTCTGCAGTGGTATAACCTTCTCTCACTTTCCCCAAGCCTATAGATCCATTAAGCCACATTTCCACCTGTATTTAGGAATACGTGAGAGAAGGGTGGGGTTACATCTTTGCTTTTTTACAGAAGAAATAACTTCTGAACACAATCTGACATCCAGTCACACTCAAGTAAAATTTACAGCAACCATATCAAGAAACCAAACAACGGTATGAAAAATGGAAGCATAATATTCCATCAATTCCTATTCATTCTTCTGCTGAGTGGTTAAGAGCTAGGCATGAAATGGAACTAAACCTAAGCCTCAAATAAGCCAGTATGGGTATTAAGCCCTATTTTAAGAAGTATACCACCAAAAAACCTAACTACTAAATACAGAAAATTACTGTATTGCACTCTGATCACTGAATAATTCAAATATATAGTCCCATATATAGTAAAAAAGTTCTTAAACTCAACAAGATGAATTTTAGTAATAAAACTCATACATAATATGAAAGACTAACAATTGGACAGGATATAAAGGATAAAGGTGACTCAAGAGGCAAAGGTGTCACTGCACCTGTAGGCAGAAGTCTTGGTATATAAACAAGTTCACTGCCGGAAAAGCCCTATCATGAGGAAACAATCTCCTTTTAGTATCTTATCGGTTATATAAAACTGCAATAAAACAAGCAAAACAAATCCATTGTTGCCTTTGGGCAGATTAGAACCCACTCTTACTTCTATATTTATATCCTCAGCCAGGTGGCTGATATACCCTCTATTTACTCACAGCCATCAGAAGTCTGCTGTTCCTGTAGCTTCTCACCTGTGACCTCTTCCTTTAATTAGTCTTTTGCTTACAACAGTTCTTGCTTCTAAAACGGCAATTTCAAGTCCCCATAAAGCAGATGAACATTGACTAAAAAGCCCATACAATTCCCAGGGCAGTAGCAGAGCCTGTCTGTCCATCTTGGCCTGCACTGCCCATTTCATCTTTGAGTTCAGCCTCTGCTCGGTGCTTCACAATCCCACAGCACGACACCTGCAGCTGTAACTTTTAGGAACCGTAAGAATGCTACATGAGGTAGAACATTTCAGCTGTGCAGCTAATGAATTGAAGTGTGCACAGGAGTCCCCTGTGCCACCAGATCCTCTCTTTCTCTGCCCTTCCACAGTGTCAGTTCCCTCCCTCTCTCCCTGTGACAGCACCACTGCTCAGCCTTGCCTGTATGTCCAGTCCTACCATGGCCACTTCACAGCCAGCTGCTGCTCAGTGCACAGGTTTCCATTTTACTGGTCAGTAGCCATACAGCCCTGAGTACCAACAGGAATTAAATAAGATCTTTGAAGAACTGTCTAAATATAAAATCAATCTAAGTGGCAACACCCTCATGGCTGAATTATCCCCTTGAAAATAATGTGTGTTCCTTCTGTCTCAGGTGGCTCCAAAGTAATCTCACAGGATTTCCCACTTCTTTTCGTACGGCTCAGTAGCCATAACATTGCAGAAGCTGGACCACAATTGTTCTTCCACACTCCTACCCCCAAAGTCCCAAAGAGAGGTGGGATTGATCTGGGAGAAGGGGGAGGGTGGTGTGTGGTTCTGAATGCACAAGGGCATAACAGTTTGTCTGGCAAAGTCACTGGATCAGCTCTTGTGTTACCTAGAAAAGAGAGTGATGGATGCTCAGTCACTTTAGATTTGAAATAGAAAGGTTGAGTTAGGGCAGCCATTCCTCTTTCTCTGCCTGTGGGCCAAACTGACACTCTGCAGCCAGATCTAGTCCTTCCCTTCCTCCCTGTTACATTTGGAAAGGTCAGCATCTATTTATGCATTTGCACCGACTGAGATAAAGCTAATTTGGCATGTGCATTATTGCTGATAAACTCTAGAAAAATTAGGCTCACCCAGGACAGCCTGGCTAAAGACACTGTAGGAAGCCCAGGGAGCCAAGGCCCACATTCAATCATGATTAGCAGGGACAGAAAGCCACTCCTTGGTCTGTCTGAACTCACTTCGACAAGGGCGTGTTGCGTATCCTTTAGTTAATTACTTCAAACTATCCATGTTCCATCTCAGCCTTTTTAGCATCATTTTGATTTTCACCATCAGACATGTTTGCATCTTGTCTCTACGGAGCAGTTCCAGAAGGGCTATGCCTTTTGCTTAACTGACCAGCTAGAACAGATGATGCCCTGTTCCAGCTTTGCTAACAGGCTGCACAAAACGGCCCAATTACATTGTTTTTAATGAATCAATATGGAATCAAAGGGAGGGTTGGGGTTTCACTTAACTAAACATTAAGTCACATTTTTTGTTTCGATCACCCTAATGCCAATGGCTAGAGATTATCCAGGACTGAAGGGAAGACTCACACTCCAAAAGACCACAGTCTGTCAAGTCTCTACAGTTTCATCTCCCAGTTTATAAAAGGCACTATGTCGTACAACTGTTTGAAAAATTTAAAGGATCTCTTATTAGTTGTTTTCTTGACACACAAGTGTTATTCCACAAGATTTAACTATCTCTTCACCTTTTAGTATACAATATATTTTCCATGTTTGCAATAATTAATGTTTATTATGTTTTCAGTTTGATTAGTTACATGTGGCCCCAATCGAGAATAGAGTTTGCATTGCAGTATGCATGGAGAAGGGGAAAACAAAAGGAAGAAAAAAAAAGAAAGAAAAGCAACAGGACCACGGAAGTCCCCCAATCCTAATTAAACACAACTCAAACACAGTCAGGGAGGTACTATTTAGACAGTAGAATTAATGGAAATAGATATAAAAACTGGCTAATTAATGTTAGGTCTTTAGGCACTTCATGCCCCTAACCAGGACACCAAAAAAAAAATGCCAGGACACATATCACAGCCAACATTTCAACATCTTTTTCCAAGCAGTTACTAATTTCAGAGCATTACTGAGAACAGAGGACTTCCCTAAGTTAGATTGCTAGCAAAAAATTAACAGAGGGCTTTCAAAGTCAACGTAAAAGGCAACAATTCCTGGCAACACTGCTGTCTATCAGAACGTAGCCCACTTCACTTCAGATGGTTTCCCAT
Source organism: Serilophus lunatus (assembly GCA_013399895.1). Lineage (NCBI taxonomy): Eukaryota > Metazoa > Chordata > Aves > Passeriformes > Eurylaimidae > Serilophus > Serilophus lunatus. The sequence continues at coordinate 1,290,964 of VXBA01004606.1, read as the reverse complement.
TTTACACATAATTTTTGGATCTCCTGGGTCTAAAATCATCTAAAATCAGTCCAACAATACAGAATATTGGTAAAGCAAGGTAACATTTTCTTCTTAAAGAGGTTCATGTTCTTCACACAGCTGTAGCTTCACATTCCATCCTGTATCTGCAGAGCAGCTGTGCTCTTATGCAACGTTTCCCAGAATTTGCTGCCCCTAGTCCTCACTTTTTGATGGAACCAAACAGTCGTTTTTTTTCCTCAGGAGGAGAATGTTTTTCCTGTTATTTTTAGCATACAGTAAGGGGGAAATGCCTCCAGACTCTACAAACTCCCTTTCCAAATCTGAATTATTTCCCTGAAATAATTACAAATTATTCTACTCACTGTAAGACCAGGGAATTTGCTTTGGAACAGCACCAGTAGCTGCATCAGAGAAGGACACTAAAATCTCTGCCAAAATGAAGAATGTTGTAAACAACTAAGAAAAAACTAAACAAGCTCCCAGCACTTAACAGGAACCTGGAATGAAAACCACAAATCACACAGCATGATCATAAAATAATTCACTGTTGCCTAACACAACATTGAGGAAACACAGAAAATACTGGAGAATGGCTCCATCTTACAATTAGAGCAACTAACTTTTCCTCTGCTTTTATATTAAGGATAAGAATTTAAACTTAAATATTTATAATACATGTATCATTTGAAAAATATCAGCTTTCTCCTGATCACGGGGGATCCAGAAACAGATGTCACCTTTCCCAAACTTATTGGCGGCTTGTAGCTCTTTACTTTGGATTTTTCTAATGCCCTTTCTGATGACTATTCATGAGAAGATCAATGCAAGTAGCCACTCTTCTAGCTGACAGCCTTCTGTGGGTGAAAGTTTACAAGGGCTTTGAGCAGCTGAGAAATCGTATTCTAGTAATTTGAAATAATCTACTGGTACCAAATGTGTCTAACTGCTTCAGGTGAAATCCAATTAAACCAAAATATTTTTCAATTAATTATTTTGACAAATAAAAAAGTTGAAGCTTAATATTTGAAAGGTCTTCTGAAACATATTCACTCCTTTACCCTCCAAAAAGACATTTTGCATGGCTGTGTGAAAAGTTACATTTAACTATTTTTTTAAATCCTTCGAGGAATGGGGAAATGAAACTTGAGAAATTCACCTCACATCTTCCTCGCCTTTAGCCAACAAGCAACAGAAATCAATTATTTGCATTAAGAACTAAATACTAGGGTGACAGATTTTTTCCTCATGCTAAAAATAATCTGAAATTTGGTTTTGAAACTCTGAGGAGGCAAAAGATAGAAAAATTTCAAAAAACATTTGAAACTGTGGCTTGTTCTATTCTGTAACTCAAAAGCAGATGAGTGTTAGTTCACATTTCTCTCTCATGGTTTTGAGTTACATCCCAGCTACTCCTGTGGTTACATCATGCTTACTCACAGTATCTAAAAATTACTGCAGGAATATATGGAAGCCTGGTTTCTTCCATTATAGTCAGATGGTAAAGGATGGAAAATGCTCATCATGCCTTCTGTCCTGCCTCCATACAACACAACTGGACCAAAGCTGCATGGCTAAATTTCCAGACTGAAGAGCAAGAAGGGTATATGCCTTTGTCCTGTGGGACAGGAGTCCTGAACACCCCCCAACACATAGTTCTATGTTCTGTATAATATTTGGTCCACAACAAAGAGGAAATATATTTACAAGTTCCCATGACCTTTAGTGACCAACTTGAGACATGGGAGCCTGGTACTCAGAAGTTTATCCAACCTCATCTCAACTGTAGTAGGGTCACCTGCATCACTGGACTCTGTGTCCCCGGATACATCCCAAAATTACTGGCTAACATTGAAACTCCCAGTCTGTACAAAAAGGTTGAGAAAAGTGGTGGGTAGGCCATAGGAATAACCTCTCATTGTTAAGATTAAACTACATCTACAGTTATACGGCCCACTTATGCTTCTTGTCTAAGAGCAAGAAATAATGCTGTAGAACACAGCACTTAACTAAGCTGCTGTCAACAAATATCGGATTTTAATCGAAATGATGCTCCATTATCCAACAGCTCCAGGCAAGGCAGTGTAGTGTGTTCTGGGAGATGGGCTGTAGGTGGGCACCCTCACTACGTGCTAGTCCATCTTCTGTGATGAGTCAAATCCTGTGCTGTGCCTTCTCCTGGCATTTAGGTATTGACAATGAGCCATTAGCAGTTTCTCTCCAAGATGTGAAAGACTGTGCAGTCAGTGTAATATTTCATTCCTGCTTTAAAAAAATTTAATTCTTGAAATCAGGGGAGAAATGAAACAGACATGCTTTGACTAAGAGGAGCCACTTCCAGCAGCTGGAATTATGGGTTCACACAAAACTTTGCAACTTCTAATTTTGTCCTTATAAACTGAAATGAAACACTGAATGACTATCTCCTCATAAAAGCTTTTTTCTTTTGCAATTTTTCTCCCTCGATCAGTCAAAAATTTGAAAAAATAAAAGGAATAATATAATCACACAAAGCCTAAGGAATAAAAAACTCTACCAATTGAAATATTACATTAAAAAAGGGACAACGAAATAACACCACCGATACCTTTTAACCTTTTCACTTCAAAGAAAAATTGAAAAACCAATGAACTGATACTAAATTTATATTTTCATGAAATAGCATTTTTACTGGAAAAGCACTCAATCAGAAAATGTTGGCCCAGCTGTAAGGACTTTTTATAGAGATTTCTCAGAAGACAAAACATTCTATTTTGTATTGTTCCCATTAAAAAATAACTTACATTTTACATATTAGGCTCTGACGTATTTACTTCTGTATAAGGCTTCATCATAGTCAGCTTATTCTATGCCATGAAATACAGCAAGTCTGCTACTCAGTTTTGAGTTACATTATTCTTTAAGTTAGTTACTAGTTCAGGACTGAGAAATCTTCTGCAAGCACAAAACTGCTTAAGGCCAGCAGATTGATGTGGATGGACCTATTTTTATTTTTTCCAGAGGAAATATTTTTTTCGATTATATCAACATAACCATGGCCCTTCGCATTCCTGTTACATCCCCTGGGCATTTCAGAGGATCAACTGTATTTCATGACCAGTTTTAAGCTTCTGGATACTTTTGAAAGGAATATTCATCTTCACAAAAATCGCTTGCCAGTTGCTACTAAGCTAATAGACACTATTCTTCAAAGTAAGAGCCTGAAAAATTTAGGCGAGTATTTTTCTTGAAACAAAGAGAGAAGTAGAAAAATGATTCATTTAAAAATTTACTGCAAATAAATCTTCCTAAGCTTTTAAGCCTACCGGGATTTCATCCAATGAAGGTCTACAAAATTCCTCTGGAAAAAATACACAGGAATAACTCATCAAATTAGAGGCAGTGGTACTTACAAGGAAAGGACGAGTAATAGTGAGTAGCACTCGTCAGAAATTAACTGCCCAGTGATTCATTAAAGGGATAGCATTTCTGGTACCAGTCCCAGAGCAGTTTTCTGGCATTTTTCCAGAGTTAGAACACCATAAAAATTCACCTTTACTGCCATCATCCCTACAATAGCATCTACCCAGCCTCTTTACGGCCTGCTTGGCAAGTCTAAGGGACACTGAAGTCCCAACTCCTTAGCTCATATTGTCCCTTAGGAGTTTATCTCCAGGATTTCCCAGATCCATACTCTTAACCTGGCCAACTGATAAACTTTGGGGATGGGGCTTGGGAGCCCAGTAACCACTGGAGTTCTCAAGCCCATGACTTCTCTCTAACCAACAATGTCCCCTCTGAAGGAGTCCATCCAGCACTCTGCTCTCTTCTGTGAGAGTTGGTACGACATGACTGCAGACAAGCAGAGTGCTAACTTTTAATCCAAAGAAAATCAAAACTAAAATCCCAAATCCATCACAAAACAGTGATGCCAGCCCAGATAGGGTTTTCCTGAAGCCTGGGAAAGGATGTACACATTTAGAGCAGCTCTTGCCAGTATTTTTATGTGTTAAAAAGTTCACAGCTCTGCCAAAGTTATCTCCAATAAATGGTGCGACACTGTAGCAGAAAATCACACTAATCATCACAAAAAACCTTACAGCCACTACTCTGCAGCACATCATAAACTTTCTACCAGTCTCCAGAAATTCACTCAAGCTGGGCAGCCCCTTTTCAGCTGCACTGCAGGAAAAAACCATGCAGCTTTCAGCATCTTGTAGGGACAACAGCAGCTGGAAGCAGCCTGAGAGAAGCAGAGGTCCGTTATCCTGATCATGGAAATAGGCAGAAGTGACAAGGAAGGAGACTGGCAGACACATCTGTAAAACTACTCCTCTGGATGATATCTCAACACAGAAGGTGGCTGTTCCCATCTCTGCACCCTGCACTACGGTTTCACCTCACACTTCTCTGTTAAAAGAAGCTCATTCAAAGTTATAACTGTTTGTGAGATCTGGAAACTACCTTTTTTAAAAATAAAAAAAAAAGGCCAACAAAACGCCAAAACAACTTCTTCATGTTTTATTTACAGGATGAGATTAACAACTAAGGACTCTGCTACACGTTTAACTGAAATAGAAACAAATGAAAATCCCAGTGCGAATGACTCAATGCTGACTGGGAGGCTTAATAAATCCCCATGCCTTTAATTTGAGAAATTACAGTAACATGTAAATCAATTAATACATCCAGATGTTTGCCTTTCTTTAAGCGTGTAGCCACATAAAACATCTCTTCTTTCACATACAAAATTTCTTATAACGAACTCATTATCTAACATCAGTCCATATATTACTGAAAAAGAACAGGAAGCAGCCCAGATCAGTATTACAAATTGCCAGCACTCAGAAACCCTGCACTGAACCCAAAGCAACTTTGCTGAACAACAATAACCATTTCTAACAGTAAAAAACACAGCATGAATCAAGTTGATGGCTTCTGTTGTAGGGAAGCCAATCGACTTGGAACTAACTAGGAACACTTTCACAGAAAGCACCATTGCATCTTACAGATGGGATCTGTACAGATCTGAACTGAAGGGATTGGGCTTCACAATGAGTGTGATCCTGACTGAAATGCAGGAATCACCTTCTTAAAATAGACATAACTTAGTACTTCAAGAATCAAGACAGGTGACCCAAATTCATCCCTTGTGTACACCCGCACACCCAACAATCAGCCAATATCAGGAAATATTAACATGCATACAAACAAAATTTTCAGAACATGGAAGTGAAAAAAAGCAGAGGAGACAGTTTTACATTGAGAAATGAAAATACAATTTGTTGATGAGCCTTTAGCCTATTCATACTCATTTGCATCATGTTACCATTGAGTATATTAATACTTAAAGTGACAATAAAACACAAGGTTACCAACCTGTGGCAAGAGAGAGTAAGTTGCATTGTCGATTGTGACAGAATATAAAAATTCCCCATCAAACCAGAGGTTCTTTCCCACCGGGGAGTTCAGCTTTGTCATAGCGAAGAGCTGCCCGGGGTCACAGCATTCTTCCAGCAGCTTCCTAGAAAAGGCAATCAAAAGAGGAAATGTGGTATTAATTAGACCCTTGGCATGCCTTCATTAATGATCACTCCTCACATCTGAGATCTTGCCTCTCTCAGATGCTCCAAAGCCAGCTTCCCAGCCAGCAGATGAAACATGGGTGACTCTTTTTTATACTTACAAAAGGGATAGAAAACCTGCTTTTATTTCAGAAAATCTTAGAAATAGACAGTAAAAAAATTACATTTCTAGTCAGAGTGGCATAGAAATAAAACCAAGATTCAGCAAAAGAAACTCCATCCTGTACAATACATTTTGATGCATAAAAGACTGGTCTCCAACACATCTAGAAATCAGTGAAGCTCCTTTGAAAATTCAATCTAAAGTATATCAAACTTCATGAAGAACAGGCCTCCTAAAACCTAACAGTTGCATAACTCATGGATGGAAAAATTTGGCATGAATCTCCAGTTACTCAGTGTCCTTGTGCTACATTCCCAGCAGTATTAGAGGCTGCCTTCAAACTAGAGTCTAACTTGAGTCATCTCAGTATGATAGAGATATATATAGAGGGAATATTATACTTCTTAGTTTCCTTTCTGAAAATGCATATCCTCTTACATGTTCATTTCCCAAAAATACTTACTATTCAGCTTGAGTAGAAATTTGAGAGCTGGTGAGCTGGTTGAAGGTTACATTGAACAAAAATTTTATATCATGGCAAACCCAGCGATTAATATCCTAAAATATAGAACAATGAAAAGAACTAAAGGTCCAGAATATCCTATCTTTCCATAGCCGGAATGGCAGCAGGAAAGGTGACACTCATTAGTTTTTATATGTAATAGATGTATGTAAAACACACGTTGCAGAATTATGTCATTACGGTATATTATTATTATATTCATTTCTCATATATTTTAAAGGGAATCCTAAAGAGACTGGCACCATTTCCAGTGGTTGCATAAGCAGAAAAACATCAGTTATTAGTGACTACTAAAACATTTCGTATAGCTGTTCTCCTTTTTGATGTCTTGAGGTTTTTCCTTATATTTTGGAGAATTTTGGTCTGGCTATGTGGTTTGAATTATAGGTTTTCCTGAGAGGCTTTTCTGAATGTTTACACTCTTCTCTAAAGATAACAAGGATAGCAAGACAAAATACAGGCCTAGAATTCCTGGACCTGCTTTGGTGGGGGTGAATTCAGGGTGAGTACAGGGAATTGGTAGGATCTTGGTTGGGTACTTTGGGAACATAGGTGTTAGACAAACTTTGGTTGGATACTTCACGGGGTGGATAGTTTTGAAGGTTACAAATGTAAGTGGATAACTGTTTTTGGACTGTGGACAACTCCCAGTAAAAAGCTGCACTTTATTAACTTGTTTTGTGGTTTTTACTCCCCATCTGATTTCAGCCATCACTTTGAGAAAGAGATTTTATTCAAGATCATGAAGCCATTCTTGGAAATATTTTTTTTCAGCATTTTTTTTGCAGATACTTTTAATTTTTAAAAATTGATATTTGAAAAAAAAAAATTTCTTTTTCCTTAAAGTTTATACTTTTCTACAACTTTGTATTATTTTTCAGAAATACTCCCAAATGAAAATTTGATGAAAATTGTAAAACTGTAGAGTGGATTTGTGATAATCTTACCAAAAGAGGAAGTAGTTCAAAAGTGAACTCCTTTATCTGCATAACTATTTCAGAAAAGATATAAATCACTATGCTTGGGTGCAGAAATGAACCCCAAATTAATGAAGTCTATGTGCCTTGTTCTAGACCCCATAGTTCAAGGAAGATGCAGGCAGACTGAGGAGAGTCCAAAAGAGGGTCACCATGCTGATCAAAGGGCTGGAAAACCTGCCCTATGAGAAGAGACTGAAGAAGTTAGGCCTTTTCTCTCTGAAGAACACAACACTCAGGGGAGAACCTCATTACCGTTTTCCAGCACTTTCCCAAATTAACATTTTCAAGTAAAATCCTGCAACTCACACCTTCTCTGGAAGGCTGGTCTAAGAAGCAAAAAAAAAAAAAAAAAAAAAAAATCCCAGCTAATTTAGTGTAAAATTATCTAGGGAGTTGTTAATATTAACAAATCTTTCCTTAGCCAGGGTAAACTGATGGGATAAGGAACAGTTCTTTTTACAACTCACTCTCTCCCTATTAGACAAGATATATATATACCCACTCTTTGTCATTACCAAAAAAGCATTCTTTCAGTTCCCATTGAATCCTTCATTAATAAACCTATTATGAAAAGTAGTAGGTGTATCCTGAGAAGCCCACAGCTCAGGTATGCATCTGTATGTACTAGCACAAAAATCTGGTGCACTCATATGTACCTGCTGTCAGATAAGAATAATTATTCAAAGTCTTGCATTATTCAGTCTCCCTTTCTGTTCTAAATCCCGAAACTACAAAGAAAGAAAAGCTTCATAGGAAAATGTCCATTTAAAAAAAGAAGAATGGATTCAAAAACAAACTTAAAGCAGGATACTTTGCAGGATCAGGAAGACTGAACTGATTTGTTGAGCTTGATTAAAATTCGTAACTAAAACGTTATGACAGAATTTGCGAAAGTGCAGCTTTTAGCCAAGAATTTCAATTCACTGGAAGCATTTCTTCATTTGCAGGGCATAGATAACGCTTTTGACTCAAAGTCATTTCCAAAGACCTGTATGAGAGGACTTAAAGAAAATTGGGATTGAAAAGGCCCTTTGGGCCCTCAGATCCGAGAGCACTTAAAGGACAAATCCCTACTTGTGAGAGAAGCAGGAGAAAAGCTGCTCTGTCAATCTCACTTCAGGCCTCTCAGACTTCAGCTGGAATTGGGCACCAAGCAAGCCATTAAGTACAAGGCAGCATCAGCACCGAAGTGGCACTGCACATCAACGCAAGCAGCAACCTGTGCGCCAGGCGGGAGCTGAGCAGCAGTTTTGAGACATCACAAGTGCCCCCACAGGGTTCTTGGCTGAGGTTACACCAGCAGACATTGCACGCTGACAGAGGCACAGTGAAATAGTAGGTGCCAAGGATTCTACAGCTACATTACCTTGTTTTCATGAGGTTTACGGCAGACTAACTCTGGTCTGATTCGCCAAAGATTGTGTGCGTGGCTGTAGCAATTGAGTGCATTATTGAGAGGCAGTAATGGGACAATCAGATTTGCCTCAGTGAGAGAGATTACATAAAAATCGCAAACGACTTTTCTTCATCTTACGTTTATGAACTTCGCGGTTTGATTTCAGTTTGCAGCTAGTTGATGTCTAGTCCCAGTCAACAATGACTCAGAGTGGTTACCTCAAACATCCCAAATGACAGCAAATCTAACATCTAAAAGCAGAAATGGGCAATTCCACAGCACGGGTTGTCAGCCAGGACGTTACAGCCCTTTAGCTCTCTCTTCGGCGCACCACCTGCCTTCCCAGCACACCACCAGTTCTCCAGCTGCCTGTGCTGCCTGCCTTGGGATGCTGCCCTACATGAAACCTCCAAGTACCACCAGTGCTATGCAAGGGGACAGGAGCAAAATTATTCCTCTCAATTTTTTCCTTTTCAATTCATGCAAGGGAGATGTAGCATACCAATGAGGAAAAGGTCAGATTGACAGGGAGAGCCACGTGTCAAGCAGCAACAATAGCAAGGCAGCTTCATAAAGCTTCCCGAGGGAAACAGTGGAGTCATCATCCCCAGAAATGTTCAAAAAATAGCACTTCACGTGGTTTAGTGGGCATGGTGGTAATTGGTTGAAGGTTGGACTTAATGACATTGGAACGCTTTTCCGAATTTAATGATTCTGTGAAGGAGAGCTGAAGGCTTAAACCTAATCTGAACAGGACCCCATCCAAGTCTGCAGAACAGTTCCCCGTGAAGGATGACCCAGCACAGACAAGATGAGGAGAGGACAGGAGAGGCTACAGTCTCTCTTGCAGGTCCCAGCAACTGTCAGCAGTCCTCCCACTGAACACAGGCACTGTTCAAAAACGGCAATGCAAAACTTATTGTTTCATTACAGTATGGATTTAATAGCAACAATAAAATAATCACTGAGGTTCGAGTTTGAGAGAAAAACAATTTGTCAAATTCGACAAAGCACAGCTGAATTGCTTTAGTCAAACTTTGCTCAGCTGCCTGGATTTAGCTGGTATCATATCAATCTTTGTCTAGGGACTGTAAAACAGAACCCAGATCGAAAGCACAACCCTGTAGTATTTGGTCTGGCATAAACCTCCTTTTCTCTAAATTGCAGTTGACATTTGCCCCAGCTTCCATGTTTTGCTTTGAGATCAAATGATTCTGAAGGCCCAGAGAAAAAAATGTTGGGAGTTTCAGTTGGTGTCAAGCCAAAACCACCAGGCCTTCACTCACAAACAGGGATTTCTGGTGCTGCTGAAATCCAGAGTATGGGTGGTCGCTTGGGTTCACTAGGGAAGATTTGCACAGCTTCATTTCAGTGCAACTGCCTAATTGCTTGCATTTATGTATCGCCCAGCAAAGGCAGAAGGATCTACCACGAACCTCATGGAGTCCTCAAATAAACCAATAACTATTTCCCAGCATTTGCATGCTTAAGGGACCCTGGGATAACATCTTACTGTAAATACTTTATGGATTAATACCAAGAGTGGCTCTGAAATGCAAATGGTCTGACCACTCCTAAAACTGAATCTCAAAATCTAATCCTGAAATTCTCCTAATTAGGTCTTCAGTGTAGTGCTTCCATAAGAGTAACGCTTCCACACGCTTTTGCAAGAAGTTTTGGTGGCACAGGAGAAATCAAAACCACTGCTTAATAAAATATCTTTAATAAATTTGCACCCAGCTCAGAATCTGATTTTTTGGCGCTTTAGGTTATTTATGGATGAGTTTTTAATTATTCTTACCCATCCCTTTAAGAGATCTCCAGCTTCCGAAATTTCACCCTGCCCTCTGATGAGCAAAAAATCTGAAGTTTTCCTGAATTTCTAACTTTGAGGGAAGTTTTTTACTCTTTCCGTAATTCCTGCAGCTATTCCCTCTTTTTCAAGATCCACCTCTAAATATCCCATTCTAAATAAAGCCTGGAAATACTATTTCTAGTGTAGTCACCCCCTGCCAACTACAGGGAAAAACTGACCTCTCTTATTACCCACACATGCCATGTGTGAAGATCAAGAATGGGCAAATTCATACCTGGACACATCCTGAATTCATCCCTAGTGACCATCACCATCCAAGAACAGACATAAAAATCTAAGCCCATATCCCATCTCCAACAGCAGTCAGTAGCTAATGCTTGTATCTATAAGAGAGTTCTCTAATACAGCCATGTAATGGCCCTACTTGTGGCTGTTTTTTGCTCCAAGCTGGCAGCCTGAGAATTTTATGGCTCTATAGAAGCCATTCAAGAAGAGTAGAATCATCAGTTCAATTACAATCATTGTGGTTGCATGAGCTTGTAGTTGCAGTTGGCATTTGGCTTCTGAATATTCTGTGAAAAACATCTCTAGTTTGGTTTGGCCAGACACATTGAATTTCTGTTCCTAAAGAGCTCAATATAATACTTGTAACTGGGAGTTAGCTTGAAGAATTCACTGAGGTTTTCACGGTGTTTAAAGCACCTTACTGTCCAAGGACAGTACACAGCAGGTGTGAGGAAACAAAGTGGAATGTAATGTTCTTATTTTATCAGGGCAGATATGACACCTACCAAACTCTTGTTCCAAACACCTAACTGTCCCTGTACCAAAGCTGTGGGTAGAACATGTGTAACTGCTATGAATTTACTAGGGAGAATGAGGGAAGAGGCTGCCATCACTCTGCTGTCACCAGATGCTAAGGGATACACTGAAGGAACTCTAAGTCACAAAACACAGAGCCACATGGTCTTTCTCCTTCACATCAAACCCAAAACTGGCTTCAGCCTTGACTAGTATTTTGGCATCATTCCTCTCTGTAGCAGACTCCACCCCACCTGAAATGAAATTTAAAATTATTCTCAGCATAACTATTTGAGAATATGATCTTAAAATTGCCCTCCTAAGAACACCACGGAAAAATACCAAATGAGTAAGAGAATGGCCAATACAAATGCTTTTGATATTTAGAAAAACATATAAAAATTGTGCTTTTGGGACAGCAGTAATAGTTTAAGCTGTAACTAAAATTAAGACCTTTGCCAAAACCAACAAGAATACATCATTCTGCGCAGGTTCATTTTTGAAAATACCAGTTAGCTAAGCTTGAAGAATAGGCCTAAATGCAATGAAAAAGAAATATGAAAAGAGTGGATCCCACAGAGCAGAACAAAGAGATAATGTGATTTACTTCCCAGCCAAGCTTTCTGTAATATAAGATTTTATGAAGATTGAAGTCATGACTGTTTCCCTCCTTACATTTATTATTATATTGGTTCTTGATATGAAACTTTCCATCTCTTTCAATGCCCCCTGCAGCAATTTCTGGTGTTGGGACTTTACACAGACCATGTCATTTTTTCCCCCATCTTCCTCAAGAGAGGAAAAATATTAGGAGAATAAAAAGGTCACAGACAAAAGCAAATGATGTACTGAACCACCAGACACTGCAACCTGCAAGAAAAGAAGCAGACTGAAGAGACCACAGATACTTCATGAAATCCACATTCATTATCTTAGCAGTACAGCTGTACATTATTTTTTTAAGTAAGAAATTAAACTGTAAGTTAATTTGCTACAAATTGCCAAAGTAAAGTTGGGTGCAGGGGGGAAGAAATTATGAAATTGAGTATTGCCAACTTTTCCGCAGCCTTTCTTTTAGAACATTCTTCCAGGCTTTTCTGAGGTGCACAAAGGGGAAAAAAAATTATTTTATCTGAGAATATTTGGGGTTTCACTGCCTATTTTTATTTAACCTGAGAATATTTGGGTTTTCACTGCCTATTTTAAAATCACTGAACAAAAACTCCGATGCCACCCACACAGCATAGTTAGCAGTTCTGTTTCCCAGACTGGAAAAGAAATGTAAAACTGTTTTTTCATCCTATGTGTCGAGTTACCCTATCCTTGCTTCCCTGGTCCTGTACAAACCAACCCTGCTTCCCTGCAGGAGGCAAAAATCTGAGCTGTCATCCATTGCAGCACATCATCCTAATCTCTGACTGATTTTGTCAGAGATTCTGTATTTTTTTGTTTAAATGCACAAATGGTATCTTTTTTTCCAAGAAATGTTCGTAATATCATGGAAAATGTGGGGCTTTTTTTCCTTTACCCTCCTTCAAAACAAAGACAGATTTTTGCTTAAAATTTCAAGGATCTAAAGTCTTTTATCCACTTTCAGAATGCAGAAGTAACAACAGTATTACATGAGGCATATTGTAATTCCCCAAACGTGCCTAAATTCTGGTCTCATAAAATTTCACTGTGGCTTAGCTCCATCTGAATCTTCAGATGATTTTGGTTTATCTAATTCCTATCAGGTTCTCCTTTGAATTTAAATTCGAATTTCAGATAGTGTCATAAGGATATGCAGTTACTTCAGCTCCTTATGCATTCTCTCTTAGACCAAAACTCTGTATTTTAAGAAAATGATGCACTTTTCTATCACTGTAAAGAGAAATGATTCATCATATCATTATATTCCATACCTTCATTATTATTACAAGTGCAAAGGAGGACTGGCCAGTGCAACATTTAGATTGTATAAGTACAGATAAGGCCAAAATTTACCAGAGACTATCTTAGTTAATGAAAAATGTCTGTGAACTAGAAGAAACCAGAATATAGCTCAGTGAGAAGAAGTCTGTCTGGATAGCCGATGAGCCTCAAGTTTACTTTTCCTCCTGCCAACTCTTTTCTTTAAAGATGGAGCACATTTGATCTGGAAAGCTATTGAAGCACAGATGTGTTCATCTCTTTTCAGAGAAAACGTATTTTGATTCATGCAAACTTGCTTCAAACTCCTATGAACAAAGCCTGCTTATAAACTTTGAAACACAAATTATAATGTATGAATTATAGAGTTTAAATTCTACTCTTCAGGCAGATGAGGTTTTTCTAAGACTCTCACACCAGATGTATAAAGAGCTGTATTATGAGGAAGCCACCACAAGTTGTGACTTGCAATAGCAAAAATAGCACTTTATTATTCACACAGTAAAATCTATTGGAATGCAGGATGTCTCTGAGTTGTCTGTATTGTTCCCAAACACATCCAGGAGAGAGTGGCAGGGACTTGACATCTCACCCAGGAACTGCCATGAACAGCCACATTCCTACGAGAAGTGATGAGTCTGAGCTGGATCTCAAATGATGGTTCCTGGGCAGCAGCCAGCAGCTCGAAACAAGTGACCTCACAGGATGCTGGAATTCACTGGCACTCCACCAGACTGCTCCTCTGCTTTGCTAAAGCCACCACCACCAGCCCCCAAACATGACAGCTGTGTCTGAGGACTCAACCCAGAGAAGACACAGGGCTCATCTCAATTCATTTACAGTATTTGAAATGCAAACCCTTCTATTTGGGTCGCTCCAAGACTTCTTTGTGTGAACATAAATCACACCCTAAGAGACGCTATCTCAAACTAGACATCAATTTCCTCTCTAATGACCATGAAGTCATTAAGTCTGACTGCCTTAGACACAGGCATCTTCATTTAATAGCTTAATTCCAATCCATGAAGCCAGACCTGCTGCTCCAGACCTGCTGCTCCAGACCCTGGAAAGCCTAAGGAGGCTTTTGCAGTTAACGTGAGCTGCTAGGGACAGACTGTAGCTTTTCTGCCTGTCTACAACATCTCATGGAAAGATCCTATTTGCCAGCAGCCTCATCTGGTGGTCATCGTCTCTTCTCAGGCAGCCCTTACATCCCTGTCGTTGGAAAGATGAGCTGACACAACTACACAAACAATTTTGTCTGAGAGGATTCAGAGGCAGAGGGAGTGGGGCAGGGGAAGAGATTAATTGCTTCATGAACTATTCCTTTTTTTTTTTTAATCTTACAAACCTCCAGGAGGAGAGCAGCTCTCACAGACACCAGATGAAATTAATGAATCTCTGTCTTGCAAAGTAGCAGAGCCATCAGCTGAGATAAAAAGTTACACTACATGATGGTGGTGGGAGGGGGGAGTGGTGAAATAAGTTGTTCTTACCACTTTGTTCATTTCTTTCAGCAAAATTGCTAATTGCTTGGAGCTGCCACAAGCACAAAGAAATACACAGCTTCAAAAAGGGCACAGGATGGCTGAATTCTTTCAGAAGGAGATTCACTAGAAATAAATCTAGCAGCTCTAATCTCACATTTGAGCTTGCACTATCTAAGGGTGATGATACATACCACCTAGATCTAAGCAGTCAATTATCACACTACAATAACTTCTCCACCTGCTTCTGCAACCCAGATAAAAGCCCTGTAAATATTATATAATGCTCCTTAGACAAGTGCCCCCACACTCCAACCCAAAAAAGTCCATAGGGAGCTTTTCACTAATTTGATGGTTAGTCATACCCCTTCATAGAAGGTAAACCAGACAGAAAAAAAAAAAAAAAGGAAAAAAATCCTCCATTACACAGATTTAAGCATCTAGAAATGCCTAAAAATTGAGACTACAGAAATTAAAGAGGAAAGGAATATTCCTGCACTGGTCACTCCATGTGCTTTTTGATGAAAAAAGTGCAGGCAACCAGGCAGCCACTGCCTGTACAAGTGACAGAGACAAGAATACGTAAAAGTATCATATGAAAAGGCATGAAAGAGAAACATATTGTCAAAGGAATAGAAAGCTGCACATTTGGAGAACAGTTTTAGCCCATCAAAGACATATGAATAGATCTAAAGGAACAGACTGAAGGAAGTCCCGATTTGAAGAGGAACTTGTTCCTCTCACTTCTCAGAAACTGGTTTCCAGATATCTCATATCTATCAGTTGCTTAGGAGATGGAACGGGTTTTGCCTGGTTGGGACACATCCATTCAATGCCCTGTCAGCTAGCAGGATGAGCTGATTAGCCTAAAACAAAAGAAGAAACTTGGGTTTGATGGCTCTCTTCTATCCAGTTTTTCATTAAACTGGTAGGAACACGCTACCCTTAAGACTCCTATTACTTTGTTTAATCTGGATGAAATTAGCCAGTGACTCAAATTTCTTAAAGGAGGTGGATTATGATTAAGATTCCAGTCATATGTATCATATTTTCTGCTGAATGAGGGCGGGGGGGGGAAATCCAGTAAATGCCACATAATGCTTTGCTTTAGCTTTCTTGAAATGGACACTGGCAAAACTCTGCTCTTTGTTGCTTCTGCATACCCAGAATTATACACCAGTTAAGCTGAAATAGTCCAGTTTTGAATGAAAGCCATGATTTAATGCATGGCCAAGCACTGATACCAGACTTCACTTACAGCCTGAGCTGCTGCAACCATCAACATCACTCTTGTAAACAGCTGACAATCAGTTGGCCAAGTATCCAGAGATGTTTCTGAGCTGAGTTCAGTGATCCTTCTGTACGCTGACAGATGGCTTTTAACAGATGAAAATGAACTGTAAAATCACCAGAGATTAAAACAGAGCCGTTTATCTGAAACATTCCTTGAACTTGCAATTAACCTGTTTGTGGTTAAAAGCTTCATTTTTGAAGCTTTGCTAATGTGTTTTAAACCTTGCCTGAGTACTAGGTGCTACAAAATCGATTTAATTGATGCAAATACTTCGTTAAATGAACCAAGTGAATAAAAATTAAGGAAAAGACATATCCAGTTTGGAACATTGTTTTATTAGAAGCTCCAATTCCAACTCTTTTTAAGTATTTTTCCTCTGGTGAGGCCACATAAAAAAAAAGTAAAATGGCAAACAACCTGCACCCAGCTTAAACTCCATCATATTTGGATTTTGGCTACTTCCTGGTTTTTTAGTGAAAACAGAGAGGACCCCACCAGCTTGAAATTGAAATGGATCTGTTCTTACAGTGAAGATCAGTCGAGATGCTTTCACTAATCATCTCCAAACACCTGTCCCAGGAAAAAGAGATAATATACCCTGTTTGTCTTCACAGCTTGCTCTCCTGCAAGCCCATCCAAAAAATAAAACAAAAAGAGCAGGTTTATTGATGATCATCAGGGTATAGTGAAGAACTGGGACTGATATGATAAAGCAGAAGCAAATGCTAAGGCTGCTGCTGGATCACAGGATTTCTTTTTGCTACTCTCCTACTTCCATGCTCTGCATCTGAGTGACAGCTATGTGTTGTATTAATTGATTTGTAATGGTCAAAGCTCTACTTGGCACTCATGTGCTTCAGGTCTGTGTTCTTCCTAAGACACTCATGTCACCAAAGCCCAGCCACTACACAGTAAGCACCTATTTTATGTTGGTCATCTAGACTTTCCTCAGTCAACAGAAGGACACTTATCTTACCTTAACACAGACATCTAATGCAGGATAGAGATATCAGTATCTGCAATTACCTCTGCCTGCTCACTACTTACAGCAGGGGAAACTATGGTAGGAGTGCTAACAGAGAAATGTATTTTTTAGATAGTCTAAGTAAGCGTGATGAACCTCAGCCTGCTATATCCATAGGTGACTACATATCATTAAAATCTTTGCTTATCTCCTGGCCTAGACAACAAGAACACAATCACAGGAAAGTGATTTTTTTTTCTTTCACACTAACACTGCCATATACCTCACTCCCTCTAGCATGTCATTAGAAAGGATAAAAAGCTAATGCAGAAGTAAGCTTCTGCCATTTGGTCTCAAAAGTGACAACTTACTAACAACTCTAGAAAACGTCTCTTGCATTTACTTAAAGCGTTCTCAGACCTTCACTCTCTCCAATGCCCACTAGAGCAAAGTAACCTCATGAGTACCTAACAGGAGGTGTGCAAGAGACCGATGGACATTTTCTCACTTTACACCCACATCATCTTATTTCTGAGTCATTCCACTCCTTCACTGCCATCCTAACCTGAATCAAGTCCCTTTGGCTACAGTCACTGCACCAATCCACTGCTTGCCACCACAACTATCTACTTTGATTCCAGGGTGTATGAAACACTGGAAATTTCCTGGGTCAAACTTAAGTAGTGGGGATCTAAGCCCTCCCTCTTTCTCTAAACATGTAATCCGCATTTCTATTAGTCAACAGCTGCTTCCAAAAGACATGCAGAGGCTTATCACTTGAGCTATTCCAGACCATAAGAAGAGCTGGCAGGATTCCCCTGAGCATTTCCCCCAACCTGCTAGAAAGAATTTGCCAATGTGATCAAGGAATGCAAACCTGGATTTTCAGGACAAGTATTCACATGGTGCTGAAAGCAGTTTCTAAAACTCACATTTCCAAAGCTCACAGAATTTCACAGGCACACTACTACATCTTGTCAGGGCTCTGAAACAGTCCTTATTCATTGTACAATCCAAATAGCTTTGGCCATCAAGGTCATCACACATTTATAACTCCAGCCTCCAATTCATTGCGCATTATGTTGCCATTACCATCAAACAACTTCTATTTGGCAGCACTCACTACGAATATGGAGTTTCACAATACCATCACGTTTAGTGGTTTGGGGGGAGGATGTTGACTACACAGGCACAGAAGAATCAGAAGTAGAAACCAGGCAGTTGCTTGGCAGGGAAAAAGAAGAGGTGAGGAGGAGATAGGAAGCGTGTTAGAGTTGATCATAATATAACTAGTTTTCTGCACTATGCTTTGTGCTGCAAATAAATCAGGAACTCACAAGCCCCATTATCCAGAGCAATCAAACAGCTTCCTGGGGGATAAACGTGATTTATGTACTAAGCTCTTATAGGCCTGAAGTCCTGGCAGAAAATGCAACGTATCCAACTTCCTCTGCCCAGTTTGGTGGCCTTTAACAAGCTAAAGCTATGGGTGAGATTAGAATTCCTGAAAGCCTATCAAACACAAAACCAGAGAGATTACTATACGCTATGAGACTCCTACTTAGCTTTGCCAAGATCTTTATTTTCCATCTACCTCTCCTGCCTCTGCCATCTGTTGGACCTGCCCCCAGCTACACCATCACACCTCCCCTGCACAGGCACACACACCAAGCAGGTGGTTTTGGGAAATCCTAGGCTTCCAGTGCATCTTCCCTACACCTATGGGAAATGTTCCTGTAAGAACAAGTCTGGAGTTTTACTCTCCCTCCTCTTTCTGCTCCACTGGTTGAGAGTTTTCCATCTTTAATAGACTTCCTCACTCCCTGAAAAAAAAGGTACAGGATTCATTAGAGTAAAGGTAGTAAATAGGAGACATGTTGCTATTTAGAAAGCTGCCAGGCATACTACAGCAATGTAAAACATGCTACCTTGTAATGCCTGCAAGAGTTATATATAGTGCAACATTATGAAATTCTAAATAAAAGCAAAACCTGAAGAGTTTGACATATACAGCCACACATATCACAGGAAACTATTTTTTGCTTGGAGGACTGTTGAAATTCTACATTTAATTAGCTGCTGTGCTCTAGTTTTCACTAGACTACCTGTAACCCAAAGAAATCTAAAGAATAAAAAATACTGGAACTAGCTTCTGAAAAGATCTGAGAGGGGAATTTATAAACCAGCCAGTTACAAACAAGACATAAAACTCACAGCCATGCAGTTTCTCATACTAGTGTGTCCAAGCAATTCCACTGAACAGGAAGGGGGAAGAGGAGCTGTACAGCTCCTAAAGAATTATGTAAATGCTGCATAGCTGGAGCTCCAACAACCAGAGCCCTTCTCCATAGTGAGCAGGCAGCAAGCTGAAGTGTAGTGACTGTTCAGACCTTCTACCTTTATTTCCCACTACACTATCACTGTGGGGAACAAATTATTTCAAGACAGCAGAGACCTCCTTTAACGTTTAACCACTTCAACCATCCTTCAACCATTCTCACACAGCACTCTACAGACCAGGGAAGTAACCTTCCTGTTTCCCATCCACCTTCTACCTGTCATACCATGTTGCTTCACCTCCAGCTGCAGGTGGTTTTGAGCAACTCCCTGTCTCTCTCTCTAACATACAGATCAGTAAACAAAGTTTACTTTTACCCAGATACCCATATTGTCAGTTCCAGAAGAGTGAGGCATAGTGTTGGTAAAAAAACCGCCTTTAAACAGCTTGAGGAAGTCTCTGGATCACAAACTCTGGGCTCACTAGGAGACTAACATCTACCTCCCTGGCACCTGTAGGAAGGGCAAGACAGAGTGATGCAAGCAACCTCAGACACATCTGAAATGTGTCAGGGATAATTTTTGATACAGGTATTGATGGGCCAACTTGCAGCTGGATTTACTAGTTGCTAACAAGGAAGCACTGGTTGGGGATATATAATCAATAAAATCCTTGGCCCCTGAAACAGTGGCTTTCAAGATCCTGAGAAGAGAGAGGAAGGAGGGCAGCAGGCTCTATAATTTATTGATTGATCTCAAACTCATCAGTTTGGACTCAAAGTAGCTCATAATCATTTAGGAACCTTGTGGAAACTACTTTTTAGAAACAAGAATCCCATAGCAGAGGCAGTCCCTGGTCCCAAGAGATGGCCACCCAGGACGCTCTCTCCTTCTGACCCCTTCCTTTCCACCTTGTCAGAGCAACCCTGGACTGATTTCATGATGAACTGACATGGACTACAAAATAATTGCTGGGTTTGTGGTTTTCCTTCCTGCTACAGAGTGAAAATGAGAAATGTGCCCTGTCAGGCAGATAAATACCAGTTTCCGTGACCTGCATGAGAAGATTTCCCCATTCACACCCACAGGATGTATACTATACAGAAGTTAACTCAGTATTTGGTTTCTTGGACTGAGTCATTACATTCAGAGATCTCAGGCCTGAAACTGGCTGGTTTGAGAGTACCTAGCAAGTGGGCAGTCCATCTGCCAGTTTTTTAGGTCCCAAACTCATCTTGAAAATTCATTTTGCACATCAAGAATTCATGACAAGCTATAGAGCTCTGTTGAATCACGGCTAGTTCATCCATACTATTAATTTCAAGAAATCTAAGCAGTGAATTACTTAGAAAAACACAAATCACATTTACAAAGTAACAACTGAACAATTTTAAAGAGCAATAATTCAGTTTCCACAGTGATTAATCTGTTTACTACAGGGTTGAAGATGAGTTATTTAGTTTTCAACATGATGATATTTTACTTTCTGGTACACTGTCACAATCTAAAAATAAACCAAATAAAAAAGTACAAAAGGGTATATAAGCTGAAGAGAAAATATATTTTTTTTAAAGTGATTAAGCAGCAATCCAAGAATAAGGCATATATAAGAAATAACCTTTCTGAAAACACCTGAATTTCCTAAATTAAGCAAAATGAAGGCTAAGAAGGGATTATGTATGCACCAGGAATATAAAAGGTTGTTATAATTAACAACGGTAATTTTTAACAAGGTGTTAAACTAAGTTAATGAAGGGTAAATGAAATCTCAAAACTCTAAAAATCTAAGACATTGATTTATTTTGGGAGATTATACTACTACTATCCATTGCATTACCTCCTCTGCAACATTTGGTTCCTGCCTCTTGACAGAGACAGGAAACTAAACAGATCTGATCTAGAAATCTGTCCTACTAGAGACATTTCTGTGTTCTTATGCACTATAGTAAAAGTCCATTATCAATTGATTTATGCTGCACACCTCTCACAAATCTGCCCTGCAGATCCCCAAAGGTGTATTTTTACAGCTGCTGGGAAGCATGTATATTTGAAGCAGAAGCTAGACAATGAAAATGTTGCAAAATGAGAAAGAAAGAGAAAACCTGAGACAGAGAATTTCATCACTTGCCACTCTGCTTCTTGCACGGTGAGATCGGTGTGGAGAAGGTGTTGGCATTTGACAACAAGAAGTGTAGAAGCTCTGTGTCTGTCTTCACAAATCCCTTGCCTTCCCAAAGCTGTTCCACAGTTTAGACCCAAAACCAGCCAAGTGCTTGTGGCTAAGGAGATCTGGAGTAACTGAATATCCTCAGAACAGTGCAGTTTTGAGTCTGTTTCTAAAAATATTATCTATGCATCAATTTAATGCCAACCATGTGTACAACCCTACTAAAATACCCAGTAAGAAGCCATCTCAGGCACAAATGTCATGGATGGCATCCAGACAGAACAAAGCATGCCCTTATTTTAAAACCTCGCTCCAAAACTGTAGTAATCAAGCCCAGCTTTAGATATGAGAAGTCAAAGACTTCCCCAATGTAATGTATCATCCCTAAGCCTGAGCTGCTGGTGTCCCAGAGGACACCCTCAGCAAACACAAGTTCACTAGATGTCAAGTCTGTGGATTGTCTAGTTGGCAAGATACAATCACAGAATGAAAAAAAAAAACAGAGCAACAAATGTTGTTTTCCTGTCTTACTGCTAACCATATGGACATTTTCCCTACCACAGCTCTTAAGTAGGACAGGTACCAGAGATAGCTGCAGTGAGTGGGCTGTACTCCACATACTTCATCACTCTACTTCCAAATCTCACCACTTGAACAGTCACCTCCAGAGCAAAATGATTCTCCTGTCTTGTAGGATGAAAATGCCCTCTCCCACTAGTTTCACAGCCTCTCTTATACCTCACATTGGCCACTGAAACTGGACTCTCAATTTACTCAAGTGATCTGCTTCCATCTGATACTTGAGCTCCTTCACTGAGATTTTAATTTAGGCCATGTTGTTTTAATTGCTTGTTACTTCCTTGGGTTATCTTGCCTAACCAACTGAGCTGTTTCTAAATTGTTCACTTCAACAAATGTTTTATTCTTAATTAATTGCCCTTCTGATTTATCCACATGCTTGTTCTCAAATTTTCTAATTTCTTTCTTTCTTTCTTTCTTTCTTTCTTTCTTTCTTTCTTTCTTTCTTTCTTTCTTTCTTTCTTTCTTTCTTTCTTTCTTTCTTTCTTTCTTTCTTTCTTTCTTTCTTTCTTTCTTTCTTTCTTTCTTTCTTTCTTTCTTTCTTTCTTTCGTTATTCTGCTTCACATAAAGGTTTCTTTACTTTATTCTGTTTTCAATGTTTCCTCTTCTTCAGCGTCCCTTCTGCTACAAACTACTAGCCTCTGTTTTCTTAAACCCTACCAGTTTCTCACCTCCCTTTCAACCTCCCAAGGCCCCTCCATCTCACCACCTTACCATCACTACCTCCCATCCTGCCCCTCCAAGCATGTGTATTTTCTTTCCTTCGGGAGTACCCTACTCCTCAATCCCTTCCTCTCAGCCAACAAGAGAGTTCTGACATTTTTCCCAGTAGAAAACTCAGTTTTTAAGTAAGAATAAGACTATACAAAGGAAGACATCCTGTTCCTGAGAACAGCCAGCAATCAGGACAAGAATAAACGCCGCCAGAGCTGTGCACCCTGCTTTGCCTCTCACTCCACAATCCTGTCACAGGGGACAAAAGGAGTTGAGGGAACTGGGACACAAATGGAGCCTAATTAGCACCACTATTTATAGAACATCTTACTCTTTGAAGTGGGAAGAGATGCTGGTGACAATTGAGGTAGTTTTGGAGGTGATCCAAAGAGTTAAGGTAATCCGCTTCAAAAACAGCGGGGCACAAGTTATTCTTACTGCTTGCAATGTCACATGCGAGGAAGTTTGCAAGGGATAGCAAGCACAGCCACCACCAGGCAGGGAGGGATGCAAGGACAGGACCAGCCAAAGGGGGTAAGAAATCCCGAGGGTACCTCCCCACTACTCTTTTGAGATGAGGTGTACCAGCTTCCTCAGGGGAAGGATAAGCCCAGAGGGCCAAAAGTATTTTTCACTGTGGATCAACTTTCTGAAGTTTTATAGTCTTTTAGAGTATCAATATTTAAAAGATGCTGCTAAAAAATGCAACCAAAAATCCTAAACAAGCCTTCAAGAAATGAATACAAGTAATCTACTCGGTATGAGGATAAAAGTAAAAATTCATTAAATAAATCATTCAACCTACTTAGACCTTCAATGAGGCATCTTGAGATAGGAATGTTGCCTGAGAGTTGGTTTAAAAATACTTTTAAATCACATTTATCTGTTCAATGCTTAGTCCAGAGCCAGTGTATTTTGAGATTTTCCTCCCCAGAACATTTAACCCCTTTACTTTAGACCTAAAAAGGTGACAATAAGATGACAAAGACCAGCTATTTCTTCCTTCAAATTTGTTTAAACCTAATCTGCTCTTAGCAGTTACCCAACAGTTTAAGAAATACCTGTAGACAGGAAGCATTTCAGGAGTGGAAACAACTTATCAGGACTTTTAGGATTGTGTTTAATTTCTCTAAGGAAAAATAAATTATTGATCTTAAATGGAAAGGACCAGGAGTGTCGCAAGACAGACAGCACAGCCACACCAGAAACCAAATGATCAAGTTAAATTTAGGAAAGAACGTATTAAGCTCTATAGTCCTGAGCAAGCTCAGGCTGACCCATGATTTGAAGTGAAAGCACATGTGCTCTTGGTTATGCTACAGAGAAGAGAGCCCACACTCTAGTGGAAACCCCATGAGCCCATTTGCTTCCACACCAGCAGAGAGAACTTTGCTTTTCTCCATGATGTAGATCTGCTGTTCTGCAGCAGATGAGAAAACAGAATTTGTCCTAAACTTGTAAAACCAACTGACAGTATAACAACTCAGTCCAGCGAATACATTTTCCCACAGATTACATGGGGAAGAACAACAAACTCGACCCTCTTAGTATAAGACTCTCACTAGCAACGGCCTGTTTGACAAGTGAAGCACAAAACAGGTTTTTAAAACAAAATGAGAGAAAGCATCGAAGATGCAAGGCAAAAATAAACATGTTATCACATGCTGGACCCATCAGCATTTACTGAACTACACTGGATAAGTGTTTTCACTTGTTCTGTTGTCTAAACAGAACTATCAAAACACATGATTTCTCTAATGATAGGTTTACTTTTTTGTTGTTGTTACCATTTTTGGATCAGCAAGCTCAAGTTCCACACTCTGCCATTCCCTTCTGGATATGCTTAAACATTTAAAGGCAATGGTTGCAATAGGATAGAAAGAATAAATATCTCATGTGCCTTTTTACTTCATCCAACTAGGCATACAAAAACCTGGAGATGTTCAGCCTTCACTTGTCCATAAGGCTCAGCAAGTGTGTTTGTGCTAGATGCTTGCTGGGTGCCAAGACAAAATGTTCGATAATATGAACTATAAAGGAATGCCCAGATTGGTTTTGTTTCTCCTATTCCCTTCACTGTTGCAGTTTCCTCAGTTAAAAAATGCATCTAATTATAGGCTGATATGTAATTCTCACTACAGCAATCCCTAGCATTTAAAAATCATGAGTCACGCCCCCAAAATTATGATTAAGGCACAGAAATAAGGCATCTGAAAAACAGCCCACAATTAATTTTTATTTGCCTTTTGGGGGCCAAGGCACCATCCACATTTACCAGCATTTCACTTTAGCTATGAGGACTAAAAAATTCCTTTTCATTTTTATTCCATGAAACTGAGACCATCACAAATTCAATCATCTGTAGGAGCTGGCACAACTATTACAGGCGTGGGCAACAGCAGACTTTGTAGCATTCCCCAAGTCATACCAACTGCCCCTATCCACAATACACATACACAGCTCAGCATCTGTTCCTGCTTTGCTCTGGGAGAGGAGTAACCATCAGCAATCCAGGTGGAATGTCACAGGTGGACATCTCCTGGACTGATCCTGCAAACAGTCAGGGCCACGGCCCTTGGCAAAAGGTCTTCTAATACTCCTGAACTAAGACCACCACAGTAATAAATGTTAAACTCCTCTCCATATAACCAAAGAACAGTGGCTGATGTATCAGCTTGCTGACAACTTACAGGTGAGTTCTCTGTTTTACAGATAACTCTTCGGAAGTACGACACAGACATATGAAGACAGACTTAAGTTTCTCATCCCATTTCTTCATTAATATCATAAAAATTACAGAGGTCTAAAAGAAAAAAAATACCAGATGTATTTCTTTCAAAGGTGTTTTTTGAATAGATCTTTAAGCAAGTTGTAGCAAGAGACTTCTTCTCATCATTCCCACTGTCATCTGCACCCTTCTTCTCCTGTCTCATGAATATTGCATTTCCTTTCTATCCCATATTATGGTTATACTCTACTTGGATTTATTCTCTTGTCTTCTACTTTACTATTAAGCAGTAACAACACAGAAGACTGCAAAGAACTTTGCTCAAATAAATAAGAACATAATGTTCCCTGAGTAGATCGCAGTAAATCACCCACAACAAGCAAGGGTAAGCTAAAGATACAGTCTAATTAGAGATGTCTACCGCAGCACTCACTGCTGCTGTCTAGTGACAGAGCCCACAGATCAAGCAGCTCCCACCTTTTTTGGGGCTCCCAGGTTTCTTACTCCCACAAAGCTTTCGCATGTCCCAGACTTTAAGTCTTGCAGGGGTCAGGTACACCATCCAAGAACATGAAGACTGATGAAAGGATGCCTTCAAGAAGAAAGAGTAACAAATAGTCCTGCTCAACTCCCCAAGTAGCCTGGTACTTCCTTTCTCTTCTCTGCCTTTCTCCAGAGCCTAATATCCTCCCATTCTGCACCAGCAGCTCTCACTTGCTCTGAGTTACTATTTTCCAAGTACCATTCCATCCTCTGACTCCCACAATTGCAGCAGAAGCTTGAGGATGTCACAGAGGTGCTGCCATGGGACCAGTGCAGAGGGGACCAAAAGATCCCTGTGCTGTGGGGTGAGTGGGTCTGAGATAGGGGGCACAGAAAGGGCCCAAAGCACAACACGTGGGGCATCACACAAAGAATTAGGGAACATCCCTGCCAGCAAATGCAATGTGATGGCACAAAAAGCCAAGAGGTGCACTGCTGACCAGCAGGATTGCTCAGCAGGTGAGAGAGATACAATAAGGGACTGAACACTCAAGATAGATCTAGAGGAGGAGGGAAATGCACACACCAGACAGCTGAGTGAGGTGACAGCAGCCAACAGCACACAAATTTCTCTGAGGGCTATTTCTTTCATCCCCAGACGGGACTAAGGTCAAAGATAAGATACATGGAAAGAATAGGGAAAAAGAGAAGCAGCTAAAGGGGAAGGACAATGGTTACAGCAAAGTCCCTCAGCCCAAAGAACAAAAAGTGCAGTCAAAAGCAGAGAATATGAATTTCATCAGTAGCCGAAGATTCATTCTTTGACTTCTTCATTAATGTTAGGCTCTGGTTAATCCTTTCCTGTGTTTTTTGGTTTTGTTTTTTTTATCTCACAAAGGTACACGCCTGATTCCACATGCGTGTTTTTAAGCACTCACGCCAAACAGAGCACACAACCCATTGCCAATGGTGAGAGAGACACCATCATTTAAATACCGGTGAGGATTTGCTAGAATTTAACAGTGTGAAATGTAATAAAAATATTTACCACTAGGTAATTCAAAGTTTATTGACATTTAGAAAAAAGAAGAGCACGGAAGCTTTGCTACACTGCAACCGAAGAGGGAATACAAAGTAAAACTGTAAGTTACTATCCAGGAACAGTGATTCATTCCTCAAGTGAATGCTATATATGGAATAATCTAAATAGATGAACGCTTCAGTGGAAGCCACAGAAAGGAGATAAAAATTTACACGAAAGCATTACACACTTTACAAGTAGTCAGTTGGTGCCTCCAGGTACCAGCAGCAAGAAGAGCCCACCAAACCTTCAGATGACTCCTCCAGAGAACATTCAGGCATCCCGTCACAAGTCCAGGTATTTCTTCAGGTTAAAAATTGCACTAGCAGGTGGAAAAACCCCTCCATTAATCAAAATTCCTAATTCACATAGATGAGATAAATCTTACTACATGCATTCATGGAACGAAAATTCTTCAGAGCAGTTGAGTAACCTGAGAGTTTTCATCCCATTTGTTATTAATTCTTACCAGCTCACTGAGAGAGGCCGGCATCAGAGAGCCTTGGATTCAGGATCACCCGTATTTCACATTTCAGGGCTTTTTGAACTGGTTTTCTCAGATTTTGTGGCACTTCTGGGTACTAGCTATAGCAGCAGGTACCCTGCCAACCTGCACTGGGACATCCCACGCTGCAGAACCAACAGCACGAGTAAAACATCCTGCACAGTGGAACCTCCAAACTTTGAGGCAGACACAGCAGAATTCCCAGAGCTGACATTTGGCCAAGACAGACCACATAGGAAACATTAAAACCTTTTCACTGGGGGAAAAAAATTTAAAATGATGGTTCGTTTGTTTGTCTTTCATCTTTGACAAGAAATATAAAGCTTTTATTCCTTTACTTCAGTAACGGCCACTTCAGGCATTCCAGAAATAGGCAGAGCAAGTTTTTCCCACAAGAAAACAAAATAGCTGAACTGTTTTCCTGGCTCTCCTTAAAAATCTAGGCTAGCAACATAGGAGCTTTTAAATTAAAGCTGGCTGTGCACCCTCAGAGCAGAGGTGACCTGATAAGGAGACACTTTATCTTGCTAATACATAAAGGCAAAGTCTGCAGTTTACGTGGAAAGCCTGATAGCCAACAACTGGCACGTCAAGGATGGAAAATGACAGATGCTCTGAGCATCAGTGGGAGCTGCAAGACTCTGGAGAAGGTAACTGGGAACTCAGTAGGGGAAGGAGATAAAGGAGTAAATAATTTCACACAGGTTCTTTATATCACTGTTATGAATTTTGATTGGATAATTATAAAAGAAGCCATCAAAAAAGTCTGGAGCTCCCCTGAAAGCTGAGGAGGATGTAAAGCAGCTGAAGAATAGAAATAGACTGAAGAGGTGGGGAAAAAAAAGGTAAAAATATAAACAAAATGATTTTTCAGAAAATTAAATGATGTTCACAGCAAAAAATAACCATTTCTATTCAGTATTCAGCTGTTCCCAGCAGCTTTAAAAGCCTCACTGCAGCCACATCACCACTTGAAAAGAAAAACTCTAAACAAAGAAATTCAGGAAGGCATTTTCCAGGCAGATGAAACAGTAGAAGTAAAAATAATTCAATCTGTTGATTTAATACAAAAACAACAAAAAACCTCACCACTCTTCTGGCCATAAAATATTTTATAACAATCTAATTTCAACACAGCAGTGGGAAAGTGACCTCCAGAATCCTGGTCAAAGCCAAGATGTTGTTCTCCACAGTTTAATTCACCTTGTTAAAAATTTCAAATACCACTAAGGTCAAAGCAACAGACACAGTTTCTTCATGAAGCTCAGAGCTTCTGTAGCAATCACTTTAGAGACAAAGACTTTGACAGGGTCAAGTGACTTATCAGTGCCACATCCCACTCCACCCTCTCCTTATCAAACCAAAACTGATTCCAAGACCCAAGGGAGAAGAATTGTCTCTGGTCTTCTATATGTAAAAATTGTGATATAACAAAATCTGAATCTACACTGAGGTTTACAAATACTATTTAACATAGATTAATGTGCTTCAGTATGAATGTAACTGCACGCAGCTATTTTAAAATGATTTAAAATTAGGAGCATTTTGAGAACCCCATGCAGCATGCAAAAGACTAATGCATATCCAGGGATTTAAAATTCAAGTATTTTTTGGTGCTTAGGAAACTGAAACAACAGAAGACCTCGTTTCAGTGAGGTTCATTCACTCTGTGGGAGAATAAATTCAAAAGGGGGGAACAACAATTCATTTTCCATAGATCCTTTTATACATATCATTGAACACATATCAAATAGGAGCAACAATCTTAGCTGCTCTGAAGATTCAAAATTACAATTAGAGGAATAAATAACCAGTTACTACATCGTATAGATGATTCAGTGGCCATTCCATCCACTCTATGGCAGAAAGAAGGAAAACACAGATGTGAAAACACACAAATCCAGCAGTGCCTGTGTATGTACATACCAGACTACTGGGGCCCTAGCTGGGTAACTTAAATTCCAGTAAAGTCTCTGTTCCTCCTGTTCCCCAGTACCTGGCTCTGGGCCCTTGGATGCTCCCAGCTAACAGGAAAAGAGCCTCAGGGAGTTGGCTACAGCTTTGCAAGATACTAGAAACAGGGACCTCAACTGTCTTGCTCCATGAGGATCATGAATCAAAGTCTGTAAGAAAATGATACTTAGGGTCAAGGAAGGAGAATAGCAGGAGCTGGAACTCAGGAATTTAAGTCAATTCCTGTCTTGCCAGCACAGCCCTCATCTGCAAAGGTGCAGTGAGCTAACTCAGATAACTAATTCTCATAGTTTTCATGTCATCCAGGTATCCAAAGAGACCTAAAGACCTTGTAGATACGGAGCCAGAACTCTCTACAGCTTGTTTTCTTCATCACAGCCTCCAAACAATAACATGGAATACGAACATTTCTTTCCTCTCACCTTTAGCGTGCTCTTCAAATTGTACCCCTTCACCAAAAGAATTTCCCACCTCACTAGAGTCACCGAGAATCAATAAATTACAAATGTCCAATTATCACCAAAGAAAATATAACCACACAAAAAAAAACCCAACAAAAAAACAAGCAAAATGTTGATAAAAATAACAGCATGCAGTAGCAACACCTACTTAGGAGAGAAAAACTAGCTGGTTTTGGCCACTGCTGATGCACAACATGTGAGCATATCCTCTGGTTTCAGTGCAGGGCTTCACAGCCCACAGAGGCAGAACTAACCTAATCCAGCACCTCCCAGCTCTACTCCTAACTCAAACTTTCATATGTCTCAGTGAATGAAAAAGGAATAATTCCATATCTGATTAAGCTATTTAAGCAGAGCAAAACTCTTACCTGACTCTTACCTGAGCAATACGAATTTTAATCTCAGATTTGCCTTAAAACACCCTACTGAGGATTGCAGCTCTCATGCCATTCGCAATGTTCACATCAAAAGGGAAGATAAAAAAAGGCATTTGAACTAAAGAAACCCTTGCTGACTAGGCAATAGCATCTGTCTCACCCAGACAGGGAAGTGACCTGGAATTCTGTGCTAATACAATCCAGAATGAGAAACGATTTGCACATGGAGATGCTCTTTGGCGCCCGTTGTGATTGCACTCAAGGTACAGACAGTAACAGCTGGCAGAGAGCAGCTGGCAGGAAGGTTACAGTGGGAAGAACCCCTCTGGCACAGCACACAGCAGCAAAAGAGCATCATTTTTGCAAGGCACACGAAAGCTGGGAGTGGAAGAAGCTTCACACAATCTGTCCACATCCACACTGCAAGCACCAGAGTCTACCAAGTCTGGATATTCTGTCCAGTTCAGCTACTGATCCTGTTGTGTGATTTCAGGGCTGCAGCTTCTCCACTCTGTCCGAGACAAGAGGCTAGGCTAAACTTGATGAAAAGGAATGGAGAAGCCACCTGCCAAGGTGAGCATGACCTGTTTGGCTCGAGGGACAGAGAGGGGCAACACTGGAGAGCAGAGCCAAGTTGTAGCAGATGCTTTGGACTGGAGGCAGGTCCCAAACAGTGAGTTCACAGGGGACACCTGCCACCAGCCTAATCAAGTCAGCCCCAGAATAAACCCTGGGTGATCTTTAAGCATCACATAAAATTGATGCAGCAGAAGCAAGATGACAATCTGAACCTCAGGGGAAGCCTTTCTGTTGCCTTGCAGAGATTGTTCCATCCCTTCCTGAAAACCCTCTAAGTCACTAATCACCATCAAAATCCTTCAGTGGGTCTCCTGACAGTCAAAAGCCCATAGACCCCAAGTATATTCACAGCCCAGAGGAGCTCCACCCCGGGCAACAAATCAATCAGAAATGTCATATAAACACAGAGGGCTTGGGATTTGTGATTGTATGGAGCTTGTAAGGTAGATGAAAAGATCCAGCTCTGCCTTTAATGAATTGCAACATTTTAAATAAAACCATCCTAAAAAGTATTTTTGTATGTCATTTACTTCAACAAACAATAAGATTTCTGCCTAAATAATTTCAGCTTTAAAAAACCCTAAGCAATCTGTAAAAACAATTAGGGCACAATAACATTAACCACCTCAGAGGATGTCAAGCCATTATACTGTAGGCAAATTAGACACATCATTAGCCATTAATGATTGTAATGATGGTTTCATTCCTATTCTGACCACTTTGTAGTTCAAGCAGTTACCATCTGACTGACAGACTGTTCAGCATTAGTCAGACAGGAGATGTCTCCACAGTGAAGAGTCTGACCACCCTCGCCACCACTTGAAATTTAAAGGATGCTACTAGTGATAGATGGCTCATAGGCTGTGCTCACAATTCAGAATGCCCAGAATCTGAGGACTTCAAAAGAAGCTGCATTCAACTGAGGAAAGTATTTGGACCAATATCTCTTTTAATAACTTCAGTTGTATCTTCAGGCTTTTCAAGACCTGTCCTTTCATTTAAGAACCCAGGCAGCTCTCACACGGGCACCCACTGCACTGCTGGCAGCACAACTCGGTGGACTTGTAGAATCCCATAATGGTTTGGGGTATGAGGGAACTTAAAGATCATCTCATCCCAAACTCCCTGCCTTGGGCAGGGACACCTTCTACTATACCAGGTTGCTCAGGGCCCCATCCATCATGCCAAGACTACTCACAAAAGCCATGTAATGCAGAGTCCAGGGCAAGAGCACATTTTAAACACAGTAATACAGAGCTAAAGGCTTAATCCTGCTCATTTTGTTGCTCTCACAGACTGTCCTTACTCACAGCTGCAGTAAGGCAGGACACACCTCAAAACGGCAATCCATGGCTATTTACATAGATTATTTATATTTGAAAAGCAGTTGTGGAAATCCTTATTCAAACACAAAACCCTCATCAAATCATTCCTCAAGGAACAGGACAGTCTGTGCTTTTGCATAAGCAAGAGTTTACATAGGTCAGATCTTTACATAAGGTTTCTGGCTGTACAATGAGAAGGAAGAAGGAATAGTGGAGATTGAGGGGCTACCAGCACTTGGTTGCCAGGGTTCAACTCAAACTACTCCAAATCACCCAAATGCTTTCATTGACCTTGCTAAATCACTTAGTGATGTCGTCTTTGATCCAAGCACAGAAGGCAAAGGGGGAATAGTTCTTCTGAGGCTTGAAAAGTATGATTTGATCAAGTTAATTACCCATCATTTATTTTAACAATACTTATCCGCTTCAGCAGTAGGAGTTCAATGAGTTTATTGTAGGAGCAGAAACCAACTAGGTGTTGGCTCTGTGTAGCAAGGACCTGGCTATTCAAACCCCTGCATAATACCACAAATGCCACTGTATTACACAAAATAGTAATGTGAAAGTTTGCACATAGATTTTTAGCACAGACTAATTCAAATTTATGCTTCAAAACTGAGTAAAACCAAAATTGTTTGTAGCTAGAATCTGGGAAGAGGACTAGGGAGAATGGCAATTGAAGCTGTTCTTAATAATTTACTACTAATACATTAAAGTCCATTTAATATTATACTATTCTGGAAAGCCATACTACTTGAAAGTCCACACGCAGGTCTGCTGTGATGCTCTCTCCCTCCTTTCCCATTCAAACAGGGACTCATATTCACATGAAAATTCCAGTAGAAAGTGAAATTTGGAGGTTTTACAGTGAGTTTGCTTAGAGACAGCAGGACCAGAGCAAAGAGTGGGACACCGTTCGTGTTAATCACCTCAAATAAACAGCAGCTTCCGTGACACGGACTTCACTTTCAAAACATTCTATCACTAAGAAAAGCAAATTTATGCAGCAAAAATAGAGCTCTACATCAAAGCTATTTGAATAATATACTAAACTCACTACATATCTCCAACTACAATCTCCAGCGTACACTTTCTTTTAAGTCTTTATTTTTTGAAACAGATTGATTTAAAGGTCATTGTATTTAGCGCTGCACCACCTCATCAACAGACACAGATAAGAAACAATAGCTCCTTTCATCGCACAAGGCTCTCTTCAATAGCATGTCTGAGATAATCACTATGCTTAGAGAGTGGAGAAACATATGGGTAAGTGGAATAGCTGATGAGCCACACAGTGTTTGTTACTAAACCGTGTGGTGGGACTGGTCTAAAACTGTTTGGTAAACCGAAGCTGAAGAAACGCTGCTAATCTTCTAAGAACATTTGGTTTGCAAACGTAAAAGACAATAGACCAAACTCTTTTCTACATCACCTACTGGGGTATTTTTTAAAAAATCTGCATTCATCTACCCCAAAAATGCAGATCTGTGGCACAACAGGATTAAGTTTAATTAGTATCCAAGGTCAACCTAGTTTCTAGTGTTAGTTGTTTTAGGAAAAGGGTCATGCATCTGTACCATGCTAGTTCTGTATTAAAGGGAAGACTTCATCCAGCCCTTCCCAATGAGATAATTTTAACACATGCCTGCTTATCACCTATTTTTGCTTATGTCTCCTACAGGCTTTGAAGAGCTGTAAAGTTTCTATTATCCTAGCAGACAAGATATTAAGCGACCACATGTCAGTCCCAGTTCATGGCAAACGCAAATATATTCAAAAATACTGAAGAATATCGAATAAAACTGTACTCCACATAAAATAAACTAAAAAGGGACAGTAAGTTCCTTGGAATTTGGATCTGATTCTTTCCAGTTTATACCACAGAAGGTTGGGTTTTTGCTTTGTGGGAGTTTTTTTGGTCGGGTTTTCTTTTTTGTTTTGGTTTGGGGTTTTATTGTTTGCAGGCAGTTTGATCACCACTCACTCTGATCTTTAATTTTCTACTTGGAGGATAGGGAGAAAACCCAGCTTCTCTCCAGGAAACGGAGGGAAATCCGCCTCTCTTCTTGTCTATATTTTACCCAGACATGCGTGAAATTTTTGCGGGGATGCAAATCTCCACTGCACACGCTTTTAAGGCAGGGCCATTCAAAAAAATCTTCCCCGCTGCAGGGACCCGGTTCTCCGCCGCTATCAGCGGCACCCTGACTGCAACACCGCTGTGCAGCTGGGCAAGGTGAAATGGGCTCCAAGGATTATCGCCATTTCCCAGCCACGTCAAAAGAAAAGAGGGGGGGAAAGGTGCCTTTTCATGTGTTTCTATAATGAACCGCAGAGTCAGGGACCAGCGCGGTGCTTCCCAAGTGTTCCTCGGAGCGGGGGTGCTGACACTAACCCACATGCAAGCAAACCTTCCCTTACGCATCCCAGGAAGCTCCGCCAGCTGAGCTTTCTTTGGCAGCAAGCTGGCAGTGCCCAACCCTAAGGCAAGCCGGGCTCCCAGCCCCGGGCTTGTCACAGACACAGGGGCTGCCGGTGCAGCTGCTATCCGGGAAGCGAGAAGCATCCTATTGTGCGGGCAACGCCGCAAGCCTCGGAAATCTCAGCCCCCTTGGAAAGGAATCCCTGCGAGGATAAGCCTCCATCCCCGGCGCCAAGCCCTTCTCCTTCCCGCAGCGAGCGGGGCCACCCAAAAAAAGTTTTGCTGGGCAAGAGGGCCCCTCGCCTGCTGGGAAAAAACAAAGGGTCGGGGAGCAAAGAATAAAGTTTGGGGTTCGGCGGGGTGGGGAGGGCGCCCGGGTGGGCTCCGGCCGCCACCCGCCCGCTCCGTGTCCGTCCCCGCTGCCCTTGGGCCGCGCACGGCGGTACCTGAACAGGGCGACCGCAGTCTCGTTCCTCCTCCACGCCTTGCCCTGCTGCAGCAGCACCCCCTGCACGATCTCCTTCTCGTCGGGCAGCCGGTAGACGGGGAAGACGTAGAGCCAGCAGAGGACGAAGACGCCCAGGGCGCTGGCGCCTACGGGCAGGCGGGTGCGCGGCCACTTCCACGGCAGCCCCGCCATCCTCATCCTCCTCCCGCA
>VXBA01004606.1:1173197-1255742 GCA_013399895.1 Serilophus lunatus | reverse complement strand
TTCCTCACAGTCATTTGGTCCCTCGCGTTCCCCGCCAGACGATGCTCCGCCGCTCCCCGCCCTCCTCTCCGCCTCCCGCCGAGCCCTTCGCTCGCTCCCTCGCTAAGGACGGACTCGGTAAATTTCCACCCCGCCCCGGCCCGCGGGGTGCCTCGGCCCCGCCGCCCGCCCCCTGCCCGCCGAGGGGGAGGGAGAGAGGGAGGGGAACGGTGCCGAAGACTCGAGTGCTGCTGGGCTCCCTACGGCCGCTCCCGCTCGACCCGCGGGCACCGGCCGACTGGAGGGACGGAAGGCAAACGAGAAGGAGGGAGGGAGGGACGGAGAGATGTCCCGCACCGGGCAGCGCCGCCGGCACACACCGACAAACCCTCCCTTCCCGGCGCCGGGTTTTTCCCCCCGGCACAC
This sequence comes from Serilophus lunatus, assembly GCA_013399895.1. Taxonomy (NCBI): domain Eukaryota; kingdom Metazoa; phylum Chordata; class Aves; order Passeriformes; family Eurylaimidae; genus Serilophus; species Serilophus lunatus. The sequence continues at coordinate 1,255,337 of VXBA01004606.1, read as the reverse complement.
ACCGACCCTCCCTTTCTCCTGGCGCCGGGCTTTTTCCCCCAGCAGTGGCCGCGCCGGTCTCCAGCGCGCCCTGGTGGGCACCGACCCCCGCCCGGTCTCTTCTGTCGCGTCCTCCCCGCATCGTGAGTCCCCGCGGAGCGCCCGGAGCGCTCCGTGCCTGGGGATCCCCCCCGGGTCGGTTCAAGGCAGGAGCGCCGGGAGCCGGGATCAGCGCACCCGTCCAGTCAAGGTGCATCCTGCACAAAGTACATCCCGTGCGAAGTATGCGGAAAAACGTGTTGGTTAAGATACTTTTTGGAGAATGTATCAGACTCGGGGGTGGGGGTACAGCAACCCCAAAAGCAGAGTGTGCCCCAGCCAGCAGCACAGTTAGCAAAGCAGCGCCTTTGGGTCACCATGTGCGCAGCATCACCGGCCGGTGGAAGGAGAGCATTGTCTCACTCTGCCCCGTGTTGGTGCGGCCTCAGCTCAAGTCCTGTGTGCAGTTTGAGCACTGCCATATAAGAAAGATATAAAGCTATAAGAGAGCATCCAAAGGAGGACTATGGAGATGAGCGGCTGAGATCACTGGGCTTGTTGAGCCTGGAGAAAAAAAGTCTGAGGGGAGACCTCACAACAGTCTTCAACTTCCTCACCAGGGCAAGTGGAGAGGCAAGCTTTGGTCTCTGCTGTCCAGCGACCAGCAACAGGACCTGAGGGAACAGCGTGAAGCTGTATCAGGGAAAGTTTACTTTGGATATTAGGAAAAAGTCTTCAGCCAGAGGGTGTTGGGCACTGGAACAAGTTCCTCAGGGAAGTAGTTATAGCACCAAGCGTAGCAGAGTGCAAAAAGCATTTAAACAACACTTTCAGGTTCATGGTATTTCTTGGGGTGTCCTGTGCAGATCCAGAAGTTGAATTTTGACAACCCTTGTGGGTCCCTTCCAATTCAGGATACTGTACGATTCTATAGAATGTGTGTGCTTAGGTGTGATTGGGCCTTTGAAGAAAACACATAGAGGGTTATACACTGGGACAGCCCTCTAGGATTATGGCTGAAGTGCCCAGTACTTGGGAGAGTTAGTAGAGAAGCCAAGGAGCAGCAGCATGAGCCTTGCACGCCCATGGCAATGCCCAGCTCAGGCTTCCCATTGGGAACCACCACCTGCCTGCCAGGAGGAGAGTGCCACATGAGTGGTTTTCAGCCCTCCTAAATCAGCTGAGTGGGATCCTTCATGCCAACAGAGTGACTCCAGCAGTAGGAAGCACCTCTCTGTGGTGATCTGGTAGGCTGAAACATGGGGGATGTGTTCAGTGACGATCTCAGAGGCAGTCCTCAATTTCAGACCCCAGTCTCTACTCCCTGGCATAAAAGGCAGATTCAGCCCAGATTGATACCATCAGTGTAGGTTCAGCATCTCCAGCACCTGAGAAACACTGCAAACTCCCACATAACCCTAGAAAGAGTCTTATGTGAGTTAGTAGCCAGCTGTTTTCCAGACTTTCAGTACTTGGAGACTTGGCTACTTGGGGCCTTTTTAGGGTTCAGTGGTAACTAAGGGATATCTTTGAACACTTAAAGCTTGGGATACTTGAGGACATGTTGACAGCCTTGAAAGAAGGATTAGCTGATTCAAGGCATGTCAGTACAGCACATCTTGCAAAAATATATTGACCATGGCAGGTGATGGGGGGAAGTAAAACTGAACTCATCTGCTAAAACTGTCTGGAACACAGGCCATTAGTCACATAGCAAAGGGTGGCAAAAGAACAATCCATGGGTCAAGATTCCAACCAAAGCAGTTAGAGATCCAGTCAAACAGCTTCTGAGTTTGAAAGCAGACAACCCCAAATTCTACAGCTCTTTCTGCAAATGTCCTGACCTTACCTTGGATTAATGATAGAAGGAAGCTTTGAAAAATAATTGGGCGAAGGAAGGAAGGAAAGCAAGAAGAAAGTTTGGCACATTTATTTTAGCATCTCCTGGCCATAAGGCAGCAATAATCATAAATACAAGCTAGGTGTTTAAAAAGCATTTTCAGCTAGAGATCCCAACAGATTCTATTTAGTTCTCATTAAAACAACAAACTTGAAAATCCCAATGCACTTTCAGTGCTTGAGAGAAGGAAAAACATTCTTTTTCATAGCATGTTGCCATGTAGAAATATATATTGACAAACAGAACATTAACATCATGATATCTAATGAACACAAAAATGCCAGAAAGATTATAATTGCTTAAGAAATACTCTTTTTATTCGTACCTGATATGCTAGAGCTGTCTAGATCATTGTAGCTGTTTTATCTGGACAAAAATAGGAAAAGAAACCAAACAAGACATTTTAGCTAGCCTCTGGAAAAAAATATTTAAAGCAGGATAAATATTTTCATTTTGGTGAGGAAACTCTTTACCAACAGCAAAACAAGCCAAAACCTGTTCAGTCACCTCTATTAAAAACAAAGAGAACCGTTCAATCTCTGGAGACTAATTCAAAACATAGCTAGACTTAATAATAAGTATATAAAAAAAGTTTGTAATATATAAAACTGCATGCCAAATTAAATCCTGACTCTTTTCTCACCTTTAGTGAGAAGAGAAACAAACCAGAGGCTCAGTATTGCTTGGGAAACCAGAAAGTGGAAAAGAACAAGAGAAGGCAGGAATGACATTTTTTCACTGTCCAAACTGCTTTCAATGAACCAAGTCAAAATAGTCGCAGTACACACAAGATTTTGGGATATCTTTTATTTGTGATCCTAAGCCTTTCCTCACCTTTTTCCAAACCTCTTTTAGCATGAAGCCCTCAGGCTGTTCACTGAATTCATAACAGTCCCTGGTCTGTCTAGTGCCATGGCAGTAACTCCGTCACCGTGTCCTTCCTGCCCGTGGGAGCTGGGTGGATCAAGACAGAGATGAGTCAGAGCCTGTTACCTTGCTACGGGCTTGCCATGGGGAACTGAAAATGCCTGGCCTTGTTGTGCCTCTGCACAGGTGGGAATTACAGATACCGCAGGACCAGCTCAAACCCATGGTTTTTTTACTGTAGAGTCAAATCTGTTTCTAGGCAGCGTTATCAGTTGCTGTCCTTTCCCTCTGACAGGGAGCCCTGAAGAGAAGCACACCAGTGCTTTTTGCTGAGGATAACAGTTTCAGGTGGAGAATAAACAGAAGGTAAGAATAAACTGCCAAAAATTAATCTTGCTTATGAACACATAGTCTGAAGTACTTAAGTGACACTTTGCAATCGTGGAGAAGATGTATAGATGTAGCGATCTACGATCTGTGTCTTTAAATAGAAGCAGAAAATTGATATTCAAGCACGATTCTACCCTGCTGAACTCCATTCTAGTGAGAATTGAGTGGTAAGATTTAACCTTGCCTCCATTACTTTGGTTCCAAGTTAGATCCCCAGCCAGAAGGGCCAGGTATGCTGAGCATGGCTCATCCTCTATGGCAAAAAAGAAAAAAAAAAAAAGTTGTTCTTGAGAGGTGCCTCTAAAAAGAAGCAAAGAGGAAAGCAACAAGCGAAAGCACGAAATGACATGCCCTCTAAACACTCAGAAGAAATAGTGTGACTATCGACCGATCAGAAAGAATAGGAGGCGCTGTGATTGTCCACAATTCCTTCCAAACGCGCCGGCAAGACCCCTATTCCCTGTTGCACTCCTCTCCTACCCCTGCGGGTGGAGCTGACATTCTGCTCAGTCAAGACCTTTCCCAGGCGTTAGAATCCAGGTTCTACTTCCCTTACTCCCAGCCCAATACACACGCGAAGACCAGAGCTGCATCCTTCAAAAAACCTGGTTTCCCTGCTTTCGTTTGGAGAATCTTGTACTCCTACAGGCATCGCTCTCTTTCAGCTCTCTCACTTCCAAAATAACAGGGATTTCCCCTTCACTTCAGCAACCCACGCACTTTCTTCTCTGCAGAATTTAGCAGAGGAATCGCACTGGAATCAATTTTCAGGTTATGGCACCCTTTTAGTTGATGAAAATGTTACCATGCCATATACTTGGTAAATTCATTGTCTTTCAAATGCACTCTGTTACCACCTGACCAAAATTCCTTGCTCTACACTGTGCCATCAATTCTGTAAGTATTTCATGCTCCATTAATAGAATCTTTGTGAAGATTGGATTTGTTTTCTAAGGGAAAAGGAAGCAAAAAAAAAAAAGTGCACTCTGTATCTAACCCTAGCCCTTATTCCCCACTGTCATAAATCCTCATTGCTCCTTTGCTTTGTTTTTTAACCCAATGTATAAGAGCAAAATGTTCAGAAACTGTCACCTTCCTGAGCTATTATTGTAGGACAGTTTTTTGTGGTGTTGCCTGTGAACAGGCTGGTTTCTCTGTGTTTCTCCTGTAGATACAGTTTGACAAACTGGCTTCTGAGTCTCACTCCATAAGAATAACACAAACACTGTGAATCCGTGAATGGACACACAGTTGTCCATACAAAAACCTGTTGGCAAATTCCCATTACGCTTCTCCCTATCAGAATTTACTTTGCAGCTCTGTTGAAACCACCAACAAACTGTGTTATCACTGGTAAAACGTTTTAAACTACTGAAATGACAGACAGTTTTATATAATTCTCTTGGAGGGAAGAATTATAACTACAATATCAAATCAATGCTCAAAGTGAAAGATGGAAATTATAGGTTAGATATATAGAAGAAATTTTTTGCTGTGAGGGTGGAGGGCACTGGGATAGGTTGCTCAGAGAAGTTGTGGCTGCCCCATCCCTCAGAGTGTTTGAGGCCAGGTTGGATGGGACTGTGAACAACCTGGGCTAGTGAGAGGTGTCCATGCCCATGGCAGAGGGGGTTAGAAACAAATTATTTTTAAGGTCCTTTCCAATTCAAACCATTCTATGATTCTATGTACTACAACTGTCATGCCAAAGATATTGTGGCTGGAGGGGTCCTATGGTATTATGCACTATTTATAAAGGTAATAAAATGCATATAAAAGGAACAATAGAACATGTACATACACATGCACACAGACTCCAAGCACATCCCTAAAGCAAACAGGGTCTTCCCTTGTTATTGTAGTTCTTTTTCCTTAGGGACTGAAACAGATTCTGACCTCATGTCTGACATTTGCTGAAATTTCAATCTGAGCAGTTGCTGTCAGGAAGGCATCATTCATAATTTAGCATTGTTTAAGAATCCTGTTCATGAGAAGGTTGTGTCTGATACAGAGGGGGACATAGTAAATTTTTTCTCACAAGAAGTAGTCCCTCTGGACTAGGATGAAGTAGATGGAAGAAAAGCAGAGGAGAAGAAAAAGCTTGTTAATGTTGTTGCTGTACCTTTTCTTTCTGTAACAAATGATCCTTAAGTTCTTGTTAGAGAGAAACATGAATCCATGTGAGGCATCAGGAGGCTCCTCTGCTTTGAGAACTAGCTGAGAATTAACAGCATGTCTAGGTGATGTGATTTGTTCAGTTTTCCACCCTGGAAAAGGTGATAGAGAAGGGTGAAGCTTAAAAAGATGATGTAGAAACGTGTTTAAAGAGAAAGTTCAGCAAGCATGGTTGCAGCCACCAGCCATCCTCTCCCTTTCTTCACAGAATGGATGTTCCACCCCTCTAATCAAATTGGTGTTCCTCCAACAGTCCATGTTCTTCCTGTGTTGGGGATCCCCCCACAGCTGGATGCAGCTGTCCAGGTGGGGTCTCACCAGAGTGGAGCAGAGGGATATATTTCCCCCCTGCCCACATTGCTTTGGATGCAGCCTAGGACATGGTTGGTTTCTGGGCTGCCAGGGCACAGAGACTGGCACACTGTGACTTCTGTGGTTTCCAAGGGAAGGCAGCCTCCCAGAGGGATCTGACCCAGAGAGGATGTCAACACCATCACTAAGAACTCCGGCAATCAAGGACTTGGGACCAACCTTCATATTTCTCTGCTGAACTTCAGCCATACTTTGCATCCCAGACCAAAGCAGCTCTTTCACAGTTGTCAATGAGTGTGATCCCACCAGTGCTCCCTGTGGTACACAGACTCTGTACGCACAGACATCCTCAGTTGTGGAGCTAATTTGTCTCAAGCTACTTCAAATGTGAATCCTCTTAAAAAAAAAGCAGGGCTGCACTTTTACTCTTTCAAGGTTAGTCCTGCAAACCATTTGAAAGGCAGGGAAATAACAGCTTTCCCTCTTGTGAAGAGACAGAGGAGATGGATGACTTTGTCTTACAAAATGTCACACTGTGATGTCTGTCATCTAGAAGGAAAGTTTTACAAGTCATTAATTCAAACAGCTGGTAGGGCAGAGTCTAATAGATAACATAAGCTGGCTGGGAACATAAACATCAACTAAGCTCTTTTTTTTTTTTTGGAGACTAGACATACTTTTCAACCTATTTGTTCACTTTTTGGGAAATACATTATCATTAGCTTATTATATTTTAACACTACTGCACAAAGAATAATTTTTTGGAGCACAGAAAAGGTAACAGAATAAAAAAAGACATCAGAAATGAAGTAGAGAACAAAAATTTTGACATGAAATTAATGAGTCATCTGTAAATATGTCCTCTTATGCCAAGATGGCAAGTGCAATTATACCATCGTTAGCACGATTTCTGCTGAACTGGAAGGGTCAAAACATAAATTGGAATGTAAAAACATAAAGTCTAGAAGCCAAGCTGAGATAACACATTACTGCATGTCATTCAAAAATAATTTTTTACAATAAACAAAGTCCATACTTGCATAGTACAATGTCTTTTGCAGCCTTGAAGATTCAAACAGACCTGATATTCCTGAAAAAATATTGTAAAAAAAATGTATAGTGAAGTGCCATACAAAATCTGTTCCATAAGTGAATATAGTGTCTCTTTCCCCTGACTTACTCAGACTGAGCTACAAAAAGGAAGAGAAATGACTATCCATAAGGTCTGTATATTAGTACCTACCATAAATAGCTTAGAAAAATACAACAGAAAGACAAAGTGGACTGACAAAGTTAACAGAACTTCCAGTTTCTTCCTCTTCCCACATTCCTTAGTTGCAGCAGGGCAGACACAATTTCTCAGTCACCACAGGAAAGTCTATGTTTGTGAGATTCCCAACTCAAGCCGTGTTTGGAAAAGCTTTGAAATGGAGGTAATTTAACCAAACTGCATGAAACCACCAAGCTTCTTCGTGTCAGGACCTGAGGAAGCTCTAAATTGCAGTGAAAGCTATTATGTATAGTCACTGTAACCACAGACAGAGGCAAAAAAAAAAAAAAAAAGAGATATCTTTTTCTAGAATTTCGTCTTCAGAGAGCAAAAATGGAATTAAAACATTATCTCAAACAGTAGCTGCTGTACTGTGAAAAGTATAAAAGCAAAGGAGCCTGTGATTTCTAGTGAACAGAGTCCACAGTTTGCAAGAGGGAGGGTGGATTTCTCTAAGCTGATCCTGGGTTCTCTGGGTTCTTTCTTTCAACTTCTTCTGAGTTTGAACTAGGTTTAGATTTGACTCCTATTTCCAGGTCGTGAGTACATCCTGCAGTGATAGTGGTGTCTGTGTGAGGTATCAGGGCACATCATCATCTACTTTCTGTTCCCCAAACAAGAGGAAAGGTCTGTCAGAGGGGTTTTATTCCAGCACAATAGGATGATAGGGTGCTCTCCCCATTCTAAGGGTCATGATTAATAGCATGATAGATGGAAGCTGCTCTTGAAAAGTCACAAGACAAGCTCAGTGTCTGAACTGCCGGCCTCCAAAGGGGTCTGAGTGATGAAAGAGGTGTGCAGGTGACTCACTGGCTTCAGACTTAGAGGGGAATTTTATCTTACAGTCCCAGCTGTCGCAGCTTTGTGACAGTAAGCTGTATTTGACAGTGCCGTGTCCCACTAATAGCAGAGGAAGCATTTCCAGGGAGCGATACTACTAAGCACAAATGTGGATATCAACAACTTTCCTCCCTGGGAAGGGAAGAAGATGAGAAGAAAGGATTTTAGTAGGAAAATGTGCTCAAATGCCCCAGAATTGTGGCAAACTTGAAAGTCTCTCTTGAGCAGCAAAAAGAAAACAACTCTGCCCACATGTAGTTACACTGTGTGGATGCAATTGTCAAAACACTTCCCACAGCTGAGACCTGGAGGAGGAGCAAACACTCTATTGCTGCTGAGACCTATTATTGGAACAAATAATGTGCTGTGTTTTGCAGTTATAATAATTATAAACGTCAAACATCTTGCAAAGTCTGCATTTTTTTCCTTCTGTAGATTTTCAAAACCCGTAAATGCTGAATAAAGCTGATAAATCCTCAAATGGAAAGTTGGGACCTTTGCTCATATATGTTTGCAAAGATAAGCTAGTTGTTGGAGGCCAAAGAGGAAGTGAATGCGGAAGAACATCTGAATACATCTGCAAATGGTGTTTTAGATGAGCACAGAGCCTATATTACAAAGGGTTATCTGTTCTTTGGGATCAGAGGCTTTATGATGGAGCATGGATAAGGGCTAAAGTCTGGAAAAATGTCAGTCCTAGGATTTAACTATAGCCTTTGCTATTCTGCCTTGGGTACCATCTAGATTAATTCAAATATTGTTTCTTTTCCTGCATGACACAGATTGCAGAAGCAGATACATTTTAGTTCTGAGTCAGTATCTGTTCAATGACTTCAAATTTTGGGGTGATCAGCTCAAAATATTCTCATGTCAAGTTCCAGTGATTCATTTTATGATTATTCAACATGAGACATCCTCAGAAGTCATATGTCTAGAGGGGTTAATTACTTACAACTCAAATGACACACAGTAGCTCTAAAATACCATTATAAAACCATAGGAAGAATATATTAAACTCAGAAAAACTCAGCAAGACATTTCTGAGCTGACCATCCACCATTCCTTCTAATAAAACAAGGATCTTGTAGACCAAATTCTACCAAGTGTATTACCTAATTTCATAGGGAACTGAAACTTTTGTTGCAGTGTGGAAACAAATAATCGAGGAGCTTACAGAGTTTAAAATGATTTTCAGTGTCTATTAAGATCTTCTTTCCACTGATTGCTAACTTAGGAGCACTCAAGCACTGTAAAGCAGTCATACTAACCTACTCACTTAACTCAATTTTCTAATAACAGGAATAAACCCAAGCATAATTTTAAACATTTCAAAAATAATGCAATTACTATGATTTCAGTGACTGGCTGTTTTATTAGCTTCTATGTTACCTCTGTATCAGGCCAGCGTTTAATTTCCAATGTCTTCCTTAAATTTTATAATCTGGTTTTCAGGAGTGGCATGTTTTTAACCTGTTCCTCTTCAAGCCATTCTTTTGTGCCTCTCAAGTGCTTGCTGGTTCACCTCCAAACATTAATTAGAATTTTTTGACAGGTTAAAAAATATCAGCTGCATGTGTTTTTATCTTTAGGTAAGAATTCCCACAGCACAAATATATTCGCACATGCTTAGTTATATTCATAGGTGTTACAGAATCACAGAATTACTGGCTTGGAAGAGACCTCCAAGATCATTGAGTCCAACCCTTGCCCTAACACCTCGACTAGACTATGTCACCAAGTGCCACATCCAGCCTTTTTTTAAACACATCCAGGGATGGTGACTCCACCACCACTCCGGGCAAACTATTCCAATACTTTATTATTCTTTCTGTGTAAAACTTTGTAATGTCTAACCTATACTTTCCTTGACGCAGCTTGAGACTGTGTCCTCTCGTTCTGTCAGTTGCTGCCCGGTGGAAGAGACCAACCCCCACCTGACTACAACCTCCTTTCAGGAAGTTGTAGAGAGCGATGAGGTCACCTCTGAGTCTCCTTTTCTCCAGGCTAAACAGCTCTAACTCCCTCAATCGTTCCTCATAGGGCTTGTGCTCCATACCCTCCACCAGCCTCGTTGCTCTCCTCTGGACACGCTCAATCATCTCCACGTCCTTCCTAAACTGAGGGGCCCAGAACTGGACACAGTACTCCAGGTGCGGTCTCACCAGTGCCGAGTACAGAGGCAGAATAACCTCCCTGCTCCTGCTGGCCACACCGTTCCTGATGCAGGCTAGGATGCCTGCATCCAGAAATAACACAAATATACTTGATAGTATCAGAATCATAAAATCACAGAATGATTTGGGTTGGAAGAGACCCACCTGCCATGGACAGGGATACCTTTCACTGGATCAGGTTGCTCAGAGCCCCATCCAGCTCAGCCTTGAACACTGCAAGGAATGGGGCATCCACAGCTTCTCTGGGCAACACATTCCAGTGCTTCACCACCCTCAGTGGAAAGAATTTCTTTCTAATATCTAATCTAAACCCACTCTCTGTAAGTTTGAAGGTATTCCCCATTGTCCTGTCGCTACAGGCCCTCGTAAATAGTCTCTCTCCATCTTCCTTGTGGGCTCCCTTCAGGTACTGGAAGGCTGCAATTAGGACAGCCCAAGGCCTTCTCATTTTCAGGCTGAACAACCACAATTTTCTTAGTCTTCCCTCGTAGCAGAGCTGCTCCATCCCTCTGATCACCTGGGTAGCCTCTTCTGGATTCACTGCAACAGGTTCCATGTCCTTCCTGTGCTGGGGACCTCAGAGCTGGAAGTAGCACTGCAGGTGGGGTCTCACCTGAGGGGGCAGAGGGGCAGAAACACTTACCTTGATAAACTTGAAAGCCAGAGAAGAAAATAGATTTTATGAATATTTTACTGCCTCACCCATCTAAGACTAAAGGTTAATTTTCAGAAGTTTCTTTAGTCCCATAGATAATAATTCTCCAACCTTTTGTAGATGGTTGAATATTTAGAGCTAAAACCTCTCTATTCAGAAGCTTTATCAGTGCTTGGGTATTTCCCCTCTGTATTCCAGCCATACACACTTCTACCCATCCTTTGCATGACTCCGTGTTCTTTTTGCCAATTTATTTGTCTTATGGCTGTTCTGAGCCTTTAGTTGTCTTCAATCTTCACTTAACTACAACAGCAGACTTTTTAGCAAATGAGGAATTTTTTTGGACATTATGCCATAGAATGGTCAAAAACATTTGAATTCCCTATCACTAAGGTTCTCAGGGCTAATATAATATGACGTTTTCTTGGGGGAAAAGTAAGCAGAGCTGCTAAAATGCAATAGAAGTGAAATTTGTATTTAATTTGATTTCTTGTCATCTCCATATATTTTATTTTCCTTTTCTCTTGCTGCTTCACTCCCACTCATTCTCCTAATCTGCAAATTACTTTAGTCTCAGATATTTCCTGTGCGTTGACTGCATTTCATTGGCTGCCAATTCAGCCTTGTGTTTCTGGCACTTGCATTTGTATTTAGGCAACATGATGAAAATTAATATCATAATTATACCATTCAAGCATGAATTAAATCTGTGTCTAGCCAGCCAAAAATATCTTTGGTTGTCATTGGAGTATATTTTTTTTTTTTCCTTCTGAAGTAGCATCACAAGACAGTGTCATGGTTTAACCCCAGCTAGCAATTAAGTACCACACAACCACTCACTCACTCACTCACTCACTCACTCACTCACTCACTCACTCACTCACTCACTCACTCACTCACTCACTCACTCACTCACTCACTCCCCCATCCCACTGATAATTCTATCCTAGCTAAAGCCAGGGAAGACAGTGGAAAAACTACTCCTTATGTTCCATAGACAATTACTCTGCAAAGGAAGAGCAACACAAACTGTTCTCCTTTTTAAATATCATCTTTTAACTTTCCTGTTATTTCTCGATAAATATTTATTCTGATTTCCTTAAAGCTCTTACAGAAAAATGCAACACTGCTCATTTTGAACACACTTCTAAACACAACGAGTTACTAAATCCACATGCATTCTTTTGTATTTGCTCAGTTGCAATATCCTTTTCATGCAAACCTTAATATTCTTGTGTTCCCTCATCGTAGGAAGGTCTCCCGTATTTCCTTACAAGGTCTGCATCTTGCTATAGCTTGTAGACCAATGTTCCATTGACTGGGCTTGAACTATGTTGCTAAATGCTGTCAAAAACCCCTCATTTGGGGGTTTCAAAGGAAGCAAACTGATCACACAAGCAACAGACAGGATTCAATAGACACTCAGCACTGGACTTGCTTTATAGCAGGTATTTAAGAATGGCTGGATGTGCAAGTTTGTAATAGAATGAGCTGCAGAGAAATTAATGACACACTGTTAGTGTCTTTCACAGACTGGCTGTTCGATATCAAGCAAATCTATGGTTAACCCACCAAACTCATTAATCATCTGCAGCCTCTAATGTCAGACTTCCTAATGGCTTGGGCAACTGCTTTGAGGAGTCGCACATCATTTCCTGTCAAATTTGTCTCTGAAGTACAGCCAGGGTGCTCCAGAGACCAGCTGCTTGTCCCATACACCTTTTTAATTGCAAGCAACTTTGTAATTCATTAAATTAAATGAGATAATGCAATTGTTTTATTGCAGAATATCAGGTTAAATTTATGCACATGCATTTGAATTATTGCTGGGATCTGAGCAAACTTCTGTTCGGGCTATGTTCACATTCTCATTTAACATAAGTGATTTTGACACTGATTTAATTGCTGTAGCACAAGCCCCTTTTATTTCAGAGGGGCCTGGTTGGTTTTTTTTTAAATTTAAACTCTATGATGAGTTCAGACAAATCACCATACACTATTTTTTCCTAGGGAGGAAACAACAACTATATTGGATTTCATACCACTCCAATCAAATTATTAAAATAATGTCAGTTGATTTATAGGAGAAGTGATTGTAAAATGCAATGTCTGTTTCTGTCTATATAGAATTAAGTTTGTTGCTTCCTGGCAGGAAGTTACCAGAACATGGGGTAGGAGGAGCAGCTCATGCCAGATCCAAGTACTCGGAAAGACAAATCTTTTTCTTAGTTTGAAACTGAACTCATGTAAATCCATGGGAGGAAGAAAGATCCTGGGAGGTCATACAGTTTCATTCCCTGTTCAGAGACACACGTACAAGTGCTAAAAGATGCTCATCTGCTCAGCTCTCCAAGGCAGTTGTTGGAGGATAACACCAACCCCTCTGAGCAATAAGTCAGTGCTTCCTGCTCCTGTGCAAACCTGTGTGTGCAGTCTGAACTTCTACTGTTCTGCCTCAAGGCCGTTGCTTCCTCTCCTCCTACCCGCTGCTGGTGCAGGAAACAGCCCTTGAAGGTGGTAGCGAGCTCGTTGTTTCGCTCTGGCCGAGTCAGTCTTTCCTCACAGATCATGTTTTCCGGGCTCTCCATTCTCTGAAGTGACAGAGACTTCCTCCAAGACAAAAAGGCATAGAACTAGGTTCATTGCCATGAGGCAGAGTCCAGTGGGAGCATAAATCCCAGGTGTGGAAGTGCAGTGGTGGCACCTCAGACCGTCAGCCATGCTGTCTGCTGTGGTAAATGTAACTGTGGCAAAACATAGTAACTTTCAAAGTAGGATTCAATAAGTTGATTCCTGTGGATGGATCAGTCATTTTGTCCCTCACTGTAAATCTGGACAATGACCTAGATCTTTGCAGTGGGATTCAAGTCCTAATACTGAAAAGTTTCACAAGAGCAAGACATTGCAGTAGCAATTGCTGAAACAACATACTATCCTACTTTATTTTCAGTATTTCTTGCTTACTTTGGTTAGAGAATCATCATTCATCTGTGTCTACAGCTACCTATTTTCCTTCCTATATAATTTTTCGTGTTGTGCTCTTCCCTTGTTTTGCCTGTCCACGTTGCCTTCTTTTATCTATCCCATTCTACCTTTCCCTCCTTTATCTCAGCCCTTCTTCTTCTGCAGGGGCAACAGGGGAACAATCCAGAGACAGCAAACTCTTCTGGGCTGTAACCTGGCCTGCAGATGTGCCTGCTGCTTGTGGAGATAGTCAAAACCATCAGTGGTATCAGACACACAAGAGTTTCACCTCCAACAAACAGTGCTCCAACACTGTCAACAAAAATGATGGGATGAACACATTATTGCTGAATTTCATTCTCCTCACATGGCCTCTGGGTGAATTTAACATTTGATATATGTAAAATCAAAGTGACAATTTAAAAGCTCGTTTGCAGGTTTCTGACATGAACAAGAGATCCCTCCAGACCAGTGTACTCTCATCACTCTTCACACAGAACTCCAACTGACAGAATAAACTGGTGACGAAGCTCATGGTACGTGGCACAAAGGCAGGAGCTGAGCATTGAGGAAGACAGAGGAAGGATGTTATGGCAATTTGATAGCAAGTGACTCTTCATTTCACCTTCTCTCTGCCACTTTCACTCATGTAAACAACACCTGGACTGAGAACTGCACTTGGACTGAGCCCAAAGTATAAATACATCACCAATTTCAGTAAAAGCTTGGAAGCTGAATTAGAGCTCTGCAATGCAGATAGCTCTGCCGTCCTGCAAGAGGTTTGAACAGAATCTGCCATTTCCCAAATCAAACATGGCAGCCTCCTCTCCTCTGTGCTGAGCAAAAGCAGAACAAATTCTCCAGAGACAGAGCAGGGAAAAGAGGAAAGGAAAGCAGAGCCCTAGGCAAGACCCCAGGAAGGGAAGGTGCTGGATTGTGGGAGGATATAGATAGACTGGGCAGAGGAGGAAGGCAGGAAGAAGGACTACAAGCCTGTAAGTGCTTCCACTTGCTCCTCTGGCTTCTAGAATGCATGGAAAGCTTCCTAAGATCCCTGTTGCACTTTCTCAGAATTTAAGAGCTCTTTAGGGTCAATATTCCACTCACAAAGTCGTAATTACTCTGACATTTCCAAAAAGCTCACAAGGTTTCCAGGCAAAGGTTCTCCCTGATTGAAGTGTTATAGGCATCTGATTTTAAGAAAATCAAAATTGGAATCACTCTAGCTCCTCTCTTTCCTACAATTTAAGGAGAAATATCTGTACACATTAATGGAAATGCTTTTGAAACAAAAAGAAATGCATAACATTTAAAGTGAGTGTGCATGTTTATGCTAAAAATGTGCAAATCAATTGAAATGTTACTCCTGTTTCCAAAAATTAAATAAAAAAAATTTCAGACTCCATCTTTCACTCTGCAATTTACCACTTGACTGATACACACAGTAAATAATTATCCAAGATCATTAACTCCAGCTATATTGGTGCAGATTAAGGGCTGTTTTCCAGACAATGTGTTCATGACATGGGTACAATGACAGCAGATACAGCACCACAGATCTGTGTTTGGCTGATTGTCATTTATCACACTATACTCACAAGGAGGGTTGTTTTGATGCCTGGAGAGAGGCCAGCTTCTCCCACTGGCCCCCAGCATGGCCTTGGCACACTGTTTCACAGTTCTCTGTCTCAGATACTTCAGCTGAGAGGCAGAGAAATGTCACCAACTGATTTTGTGAAACAGTGGTGTCATCCATGGGAAGCGTTACCTGGTGGAGTTGTTTGTACGATAACGAGCAGCAGCCTGGCTTGCTCTCATACCAGGCAGGGTTTTTTTACAACTGACTTCTCAAAAATCTAGGAAGAAAGCCAGCTTGTGCATGGAAGAGAGCCCCAGGAACTGGAAGCCCTTTCCTGCCACTGGAAACCTTTGGTGTGGCAGACTTGCCACTACTAATGTAAGTCATGCAAATTTAAAAATGGATGATGATTCAATACTTAAGCTACTCTGTCAGGCTCCATCTTCAAACCCAGTTCTTACCCCTGTGTCATGCTGCTGCCTTGGCCCCCAGGAGCGATGGGAGCCCCCCAGAGTGGCACAGGGCAGTGCCCATGGATGAGCAGGGCAGGGCAGGGCAGGGCAGGGCAGGGATGGGGGGGCTGGAGACCAGCCCTGCTGCGTCATCTCTGGGACAGGTGATCCCAGGGGCTGAAATGGGGCTATGGGCAGGGTGGGATGAGGCCAGGCATGGACTGTGAGGCCTGTTGATGCTTCCAGGGCCTGGTACTCCTCTGCAGACTGGGCGAGTCACTTCATTCTTTTTTGCTTCATTTCTGCATTGCAGAGCAGTCAAAGATGAGCTTTCTCCTATCTATGCAAACTACAAATTCTCCATAGCAAAAAAACTTTTCTTGCCACACATCCTAAGCTCAACAGATCCGTGGATGCTGCCACAGGACAGTTGTTCCTAATGCACTCACCAGGAAAACACTGTTACTCAGAGCAGTCAAAGCTTCCATCCATTCTTATCTGCATGCTGGAAGGGAACTGAAAACTCTCTCAAAACTTCACAGTCACTGATATCTCAGTCTTTACAACTGTTTGTAGTTCCATGCATCTCTCTTGCTTCTCTTTTCGTATATGTGTCTCTCAGTAAGGTGCAGGCTTTCCAGTCTGACAAAAGTGAACCAGAACCTCAGGATTCATCTCCTAGGAAATTCTGATTTCAACTGAACATCAAGAAAAAATATTTGATTCTACTATTTTAGCCACAATCAACCTTCCACCATTCACCAGAGGAGATTTGCTCACTTCACACCTTTCACTTGTGCAGAGAATTCGCAAACTTGAAGCTTAATATGGATAAATAAAGCAAAACAAGGACTTTCCAACCAGCTCTGAAAACGAGCTTGTAGCTGAAAAATGAAAGCAGGACGTTATTCTAGAAGATGCATTCCTAAAGCACTGAGCTGGTTGGGACTCAACATAAAGCCAACAAGTTTATTCCTGTCTACTTCCAAGCTTAGCAAGCACTAGGCATCTCTTAGAATAGTGGTTGTTAGAGAGACGTGTGGAAAGAAAGAGAAAGCAGCATCAGCATCACCTGCAGAGGTTCTGTAGTCTGCTGCTGTTTTCCAGAGAAGGGGACAGTTCTCCAGGCCCTGAAAGCCTGTCATGGACTTGGTATTGCTCCTGTAAGCAAAGCTGTGTCTGGAAACGCTACCAGTTCTTTCTGACATACCACCCAGTTTGTTCACAACATTGAAATGAATGTTTAAACCCCAAACTTAATGGTTCTTCCAAGGGCTGCAGATGGGAGTTACTCTCCCTCTACCCTGTGTTGTTCAGACTCCTCAAGTCTAGAGAAAGCAGCAATGCTGTGGATAACAACACAGCTGCTCACTTGTTCCTTCTGTCCCAGCAGGATGGGGAAGACAATCACAAAGGTGTGAAAAAACTCCTAAGTTGAGATAGACAATTTAGTAAAAGAAAAAAGACAAAACAAATGAAACGATGCCAAAAGCAATTGCTCACCACCAGTTAGACAATGCCAGTCTTTAAGCAACCACAGCCACCAACAAACCACCCTGAGCTTACTGCTGAGCACCAGTGTATGGCAGAGGATTATCCTGGTGGTCTGTCAGCTCAGCTGCTCCAGCTGCATTCCCTCCCAGCCACCCTCAGTGTACCGATAAACAGAAAACCTCGAGGCTGTGCAAGCACTGCTCAGCAATAGCCAGAACATCCCTTTGTTACCAGCCTTGTTTTGGTCACCAATCCCAAACACAGCTCTACTCCAGCTGCTATAAAGAAAATTAACTCTATTACAGTAAAACCCATTCAAGCAAGATGCAGCTATTCCCAGAGTAAATTCTTGACAAAGCAAAGTTTGCTTGCACGTATCCCTTCTTTGTTTTTCTACACTGGAGAGAAATATAAATAACAATCAACACAACTTAAGTGTACAACCTTCTACAGGTTATATTTATCCAACTGGACCAATTAAGCAAAGTTAAATCCCAATTAGTTACAGTTAAAACCCATATTTGTCATTTCTGGAAGAATAATAAAGAGAAGAATTCAAATTTCTAGATGAGACAGTTCCTCCTCTATGTCTCATGAAACACAGTGGAGGAAACTGTGACCTTTATACAGCTAGAAATGAAAAGATGACATTAATGCTTCCACAGAAGCAACCACCACTCCTCGAAAAGAAAAATAATCAAAATCAGTTAATGAGCTACTGCAGATATTTCATGCTGAACACATATACTGAAAACAACTTCTTGTGCCAGATCCGAGACCTTTTGAAGCTATTCATATTCTGCCATGAGCTTCAAAAGGGAACAAGATTTGCCTTGCAAAATAATCAAGAAAGCTGCAACTGTTCACAGGCGAATTAAGTCATGGCAGCTTTGGTTGCAACAGCTACAGAAATTAGAAAGATGATTAGATGTATTAGTGATGTGTTCTAGTAAGGACCAAATTCAAACACTTCAAATACAAAGGGCAATTAGCTCCCCAAAATACCAAAATTGTAGGACCACAGTGTGATTTAGGTTGTAAGGGACCTTAAACTTCACCTGTTGTGGGGGGCAGGTGTTGAGGAGGGTGTTCAGGGATTGTTGGGCTGGGTGCTGGAGAGGTGTCCCTGCCACTGGAGAGGACACTTTCCACTAGACCAGGCTGCTCAGAGCTCCATTCAACCTGGACTTGAACACTTCCAGGGATGGGACAGCCACAACTTCCCTGGGTAATCTGCTCAAGTTCCTCATCACTCTCACAGTAAGGATTTTTTCCTAATATCTAATCTAAACCTACTCTCAGTCACTGTGAAGCCATTTCCTGTTGTCCTGTCACTCCAGGCCCTTGTAAATTGTCTCTCTCCATCTCTCTTGTAGGCTCCCTTCAGGTACTAGAAGGCCACAATTACATCACCTCAAAGCCTTCTCCTTCCAGGCTGAGCAATCCCAATTCTGTCAATCTTTCCCCAAAGGAAAGCTGTTCCATCCCTCCGATCACCTTAGTGGCTTCCTCTGGACTCACTCCTACAGCTCCATGTCCTTCCCTGTGCTGGGGATCCCAGAGCTGGATGCAGCACTGCAGGTGGGGTCTCACCTGAGGGGGCAGAGGGGCAGAATCACCTCCCTCATCTGTTGCTTTGGATGCAGCCCAGGATACAAATGATTTTCTAACATTCTAAACAAAAAATGTTCCTCTGAAGAGAATGGAGATGGGACATCTCTTTACATACTACATCCAGCTTACACATTTATCTATTGCACATATAAGAAACCAATAAATTTTATAAAGAAATTTATTGTGCAAGAATGATTTTCATGCTCATTTACAATGAAATAATTAGTTTTAACAAATAATCATGCCATCATTTAATTTCAACACTAAACAGAATATTTACATTCAAGTTTACATCTTTGTTCAAGTTCCATGTACGACATTGTCAGAATTAAGTAAGAATGCATCTTCAAATCAAAGTTTGCCTTTTTTTTTAACATTAAATTATCATCATCTTTCAGATATTTACTGGAAATGACACATTTCCTTTCTTTGTGGTACCCTCGTTTCCCAGCTATAATACTGGAAAAGACCAAAACCAAACAGGAAACACCAAAAAAACCCCAAACACAGAAACTGTCTGCAGAAACCAGTATCACAGACATCCATCCATCTCCAATCAGCCAGGCATTTCCCATGTGTTAAAACAGGAAGGAAGCTGCAGAATAACCTGTGAACAACTGACTTTTGGGGGTCTGTTTATGTCAGCCTTGCAAGAGATCATTCATGCCTTTAGAAAACAAACCCCAGGACAACTCTTCCACAAATGCTTAAATAAAAAGACTTATTTTGTCAATATTGAAGTGAACATTGTCTAGTAGCACCAAAAACACACTTTGGGACTTTTTGTTCTTTTTTTCCCCCCCACCATAAGCATTCCCAGGAGCATGGAATTGTGGTCTGGTGCCTTTTTAAAAACAGAGAATGAAAAAAACCCTCTCAAACACCCACACAAACATCTGCTGTATTGTAATAATTATAAAAAAATAAACCAGCAGTTCTTGAACAGTTCACAGAAATGACCAAAAAATGAAACCAACAACATTAAAAAAGAAAAAAAAAGAAAAATAGTTTTACCATGGAGAAATTAAAACAGTGACTTTTTGGCGCTGCTTTTTCCTCCTCGTACTCCATGATCTAAGGGAAAGTCAGACTCCAGCCTACATTTTTCTTGGCCTGCACACAAATCTCTCACTCCTTGAGCAAAAGCTGCCAACACAGACACATCCTTCCCACCCTGACCTGAACTTAGAATCAGCTCGTACAACACCCCAACCTCAGAAATGGCTCTGAATTACAATTTATTGTGGTCCCATTGAACAGCTCAAAAATGCAACAGAATTTTTCCTTAATTCCACAGTTCCATGTGATGCCTGGTACTCTAATTCACAGTCTCCTATCAGTGTTTCACCTGCTGCCCAGGCTTAACAGCAGCCTGGAATCGTAACAAAAGAACCAGAGCACACCTGCCAGTTCACTGCCCTGACTCTTACAAGAAGTTAAACGACAAAAAAACCAAGTGATTGTCATGGATTTTGGCTATGAATGTTATGGAGAGATACTGATTTTGAAGATGCAAACCTAAACATTCCCACATTTTAAATAATCTTTGTATTTGGCAGAGACTATTTTGCTTTTTTTTCTGTCTTCATGTTGTGACATCTCCTGCAGAACTTGTGGGCTGAGGAACAGAAGTAGGAGGTTGTACTGGTAACATTTCCAGCTCAGATTCACGGACAAATATGACGGCATCACCACTGACATTTATTAAACACTGAGCCTGGAAAAAAGACAACACACAGTTACCAAATACTAAACAATAGTATATTTTATGTTTACTTATATCTGCCAGAAATAACTACACAGGAAAGTCAGTGGAAATCAGGAGAAATTATAAGAATTATTAATGAAGCATTTGTGCCATATTTTCTTTTATATTCACTCACTTGTGTGCTATCCAACACATAGATGGATTCTTGCAAGGCCACCACAAATGAACTATCTGGGTAGCTGTACTTGCTTTCGCTACTGTTTTGAACGTATTTCATTTACCAAACCAAATATATTCCAATGTTATTCTTTACTAACAAAGCTTTCTCCCTTTATGTACAAAATAGAGCATTTTATATCAGCAACTCCAGGTGGAGTTTGGATGAAAATTCTACGCTGGAACATCAGAAAAGCTAAGTAATTTCAGCACTACTGTGCAACTGTTTCCTGCAATTTACTTCATTCTAGTAAATCAGTATTTTTACCCATCTGGGTATTTATGAAGCATATCCATAATTCTGTGTTAACACAGGTGTTGGAAAAGGCTCTTGGCTTCTTCAAACATTATCACAGAAGTGTTGTGCAGACATGGCTCTACAGACCTGCTGGTTTTTAAATACGTAAGATGTGCATTTGTATCTCAGTATTCACAACAGCACTATTAATTCACATCATAATTTACCTGATTTTTGTTTGGATTCTCCATGAAAACACACTGCTTCATTATGTAGGAGACAACTGCATTCCCCCCTAGAGCTGCAACGTGAGCTCGCACCATTGCAAACACTTCAGCAATAAAAGCGTGGAGAAAACCACTGACACCACCTTCCTAAAATGGAAAAAAACCCATGTTATGTTAGGACGGGCTACAAGATGATAAATAGTTTTCCTAAATATTTATCAGCTGAAGAATTCAGTGGATCCTAAATGATGTATTGTAGAGAACTTAAAAGCTATTCACTGTTTAACTGGTCACAGTTAGAGATCAGATGGAAAGAGACTATTTACAAGGGCCTGGAGTGACAGGACAAGAGGGAATGGCTTGAAACTGAGAGTAGATTAGATGAGGTTACATTAGATTTTAGGAAGAAATTCTTCCCTGTAAGGGTGGTGAGACACTGGAACAGGCTGCTCAGAGCACTTGTGGATGCCCCATCCCATCCCTGGAAGCATTCAAGGCCAAGCTGGATGGGGCTCTGAGCAAACTGGTCTAGTGAAAGGCATTCCCTGCCCGTGGCAAGGGGGCTGGAATGAGATGAGCTTTAAGGTCCTTTCCAGCCCACACAATTCTGTGATTTTATGAACTTACTGTCTGAGGAAAAGTATGACAAGTACCTTATTCATTTGTGACTCATTCTCTGCAGTCAGTATATTATGTATACACACCCCTGCTTTTCAGACATTCCTACACCTCTGCAGAACATTTAACATTCCAATGACAGTTCAATAACAGGTTTATTTTTTCATCAAAAAGGATAATACCTTTTTTTTTTGGTAACTGGAAAGGTGATAAAGAATAATTCCCATTAAGGATTAACAGAGATTTAGACTTCTTGGAAATTACCAGTAATGAATGGCCATTAAATTTGATCTCCCCAACTTCCTGTATGTTATTGACTATCATTAGCTCTTAACAGTTATTAAGGAAATGGTCCTTCAAAATAAAAAGTAAGCAAGGGACAGAGCAGAGACTTGAGCTATTCAAGTTATTTATTTCATTTTCTCCCTTGAAGCCCAAAGGAACTTCTAGCCATCCCACTTCATTAATTTTTTTGACTTGATGGTGCTTGCGGGGAATTTTTCTGTATTTGGTGCCAAGCTGAATAATTTAAACTGATGTGAAAGGAGAAAGAAAACAACAAAGTATGGAATTTCCTAGATAATCCTTATGAAAAAATGTGAGCAACTACATAGTGGGGGAAAAAACCTATCACACACAAACCAGGCAACCAATTTAAAAAAATGAAAATCCAAAGGGAAAAAAAACTAAGAAAAGAAACTGATCAAACAGAGCTCATAGTTCAAAATATCTACAAAATTTCAAAATGAAAGGCAAGACCCACAAACTTTCCATGTGTGTGTTTGTGCCACTGGTGAAAATGAAAAAGGCAGGTAGAAGAGATTGAACTCAGCTGAATTTGTATGGGCTGTACTCATACCTACTGGAAGAACTATAATCTACCTAGAATAGACTCATGAAGACATAAAAGAAACGTACCTTGGATGAAAATTTACAAACAAAAGGCCAAGTAAAACTTTCATCAATCCCAGCATAAACTAAGCCAAAAATCAAAATTCAATACAAGTTTATAATTCTGATGAAATTTTGATTTTGTCCAAGTGTTTTAACAGTTACAGCAACTGAAGGAGAAAAAATGTATTACAAACCTAATATAAAGTTTAATGACAACAGGTAACAAAAAGATTATAAATACCCACCTGTAAACAGCAAAATCTAAAAGTAATGAATCAATTGGACTTGCAATTATAATTCGTTTTTGATTCTGCTATACATTTCACATTCATAAGACCTCGACATTCTGTAAACTACCTTAAGCAAAGCATAAAGCAACAGAAACAAACACTGCTCCTTACTTTCCTGGAGAACCTGAAACCCATTGCTGGAGCTGGATATAATGACTGCTCTGTTCTGACTCTGTTACAGCCTCAGGGCGATACTGTACAACCAGTATTAAAACTAGTTTGTGCCTCAGCCTATGTAGCTGAAGTAATTTAAATTAGCTGCCCCAGGAGCTGGAAACAGCACACTGACAGTATCCCAGAGACTCTACTACCATCCCAACTTGATGGAGGAGCTGAATCAAATACATGAGCGACCTATTTCTGTTGGGATCTGCCACCACAGTCACCAAAGCTGCTTATCAGCTATTGAATCCATGTCTACAGAAGCTGCACTTAAGTACAGAAATGTCATGTAACCATTTCTTGGTCAGACCATACGTATCCTGTTGAAAATACTGTCCTTTTCACACCTAGAGCTGCCAGCACTCTAGAGAAACTTTAATGAGACAAGCATCTTGTTTGAATCTTGCAAGTTATAGCTCCTTTTAACTTGAGAAATCTTTCTCATGAAGGCTGATCACCTTTATGACTCTAATTTTATCAATGTATCATCAGTAAGAAACAGCACATTTTTCAGCACTGACAAGAGGTACAGTCTATTTCTGTGGCCAAAAGCAGAAAGATGCAGCTACTTCTCAAAAGGACATCAAAACTCTGAGGAACATGGCTTGTATTTTGACATGCTCAGAAGATTATTTGTTTTCCAGACACAGACTGGGGATCATTGTTTGACTATCACTAGCTACACATATAAGCTGTAGCTAATGAGGTTAAAGACCCCATGGCATCCTTTTTGACATTCATCACACAGAGATTTGTTACAGAGAATGCACAGAATGCAAAGTTAAAAATCGGCACAACAGGCCATTCTGGGGTTCTAGGATCATTTTTTTTTCTGCTATTTAACTTGATCTTTGTTTTAGGTTCAAATGACCCCAGCTACCACTGTTGGTCAGAGATCCATTTTTCCATAGAGGTCTAAGAACTCATTGGTTTAGTATTACATCCAGTTCAAAAGCAATGACAATGGTTAAGTAACCCCTTCCTAACATTGCCAAACACAAAGCAGCTCTTGTGTGCTCTCCAACAAGAGCAGTGCAACGGAACTTACTCTCCACTCAGCACCTACCCTCAAGTGACACAAATCCTATTCCCTGGCTGTGCCACATCTCAACTCAAATCTCTTCGGATATTTACCTCTGAGTATCACAACTAACAAAAAATGCTCCTCCCTGACACACAGCTCACCTCACGCAAAGAAGTGGTTTCTCGTATAAAAAACATGTTGATTATCCCAAGATATTTGGTTATTTTAGCCCCAGGTAGAAAAGAGAGAGGTGTCATCTTAACAACTGAGACGGTAGAATTGGTGCACGACGGAACAGAACGGTGCCGTAAGTATCCCTCAGCCAATGGACTTGCTTTGTCAAGTGAAGCAGCTGAAAAGATGGGAAAAAAAGAGGAGAAAGTAACTATCAAGATCGACCACTGTTTCTCAAAACACAAAAACTCTTCTTTATGGTTTTCCAAATAGCTTGGTGACAACATTCAGCTGCCCGTGATGCTCAGCCATACCACGTGAGAAAGGAAATCGTCATGCAAAGCATGCAAAAGGAGACAAAAAGCTGAAATGGCATTTATTTGGAAGAGTGGCATTCCTGCAAAGGAAAACATTGAGGCGAGCAGCTGCACATACAACAATCAGTTATAAAGTGAAGGTAAAGAAAAAAGTGCCAACATTTTGGATTATGTATTCTGCTGGAGGAACAAATTATAGGAAGTGTGAAAGTTGTTGTGTTTCCCCAGTGCAGCATTTTCCATTAAAACAGGTATTAATCTCTGCTAATTTAAGCAAGATAGTCAGACCTGTGGCCAAAGAACTACTAAAAAACAACTCACCACTTGCTAATTTAGTGACCATTGCCTTGACTGTCACCTTGGTGATTGCTTCCTGTTTCTCACCCCAAATTTTCCAAGATCATACATACACCTACATCCATGCAGTGTATGTTATAAAATTAGTAGGCGTACACATTTATCGAGAACTGATGTTTTACTAAGTGAACAGAAATACTGTATTTTGCTTTTTTTATGCTACTGGTTCATAAACCCTACGTGAGCTTACAGAGACGTTAACAATGTCGGCAGTTGTCACACCCAGAATTCATTCTGCACGTGATCTGCAATGCTACTGCTGGGCAGGGAGCTCCACTAGTCACCACTGGGAAATCAGAGATATGTCTCAGATTATCATAACGTGGTAGAAACAGCCGCCTACTTGTCTTAATTGATCCGCGCCTTATGGTCTGAGCTTTCAGTTTAATGAGCTCTATCCAGTTGTTGCATCTGTCTGCAAAGGAACTGTAATCAACTGACGTTGCTGGAAACACAGACAGAAAAACAAAAGAAAAAAAAAAAAAACAGAAAAAATATATGGATGATGTCTCTTGCTCATCTCAATGCTCCTTTTGAGGAAGCAATTACTGAGAGAGAACAACCATCCCTTTCCAGGTCTGTTTAAAGGAAAAGTTACAGAATAGGCTTGGACTTGTCCAAACCAGTGTACCGATTTCTGGTGATGTCCCAGCTCTGAACCAACTGCCTGACTGGGACTTCATCACTGAAAAAACATGCAAATACAGTCATTAATGACTTATGCTGGATTAGTTTTTTTAATCTCAGTTTAGGTATTAAGTTCTGGCTTCTTTAACTTTATTTAAGCCTTGTTTAATTTAATTTTTCATTGCTATTCTTTTCCTCACAAAGAGTTGCTTATAATGATTTTAAATTCCCAACTGTCTTTATCAATAACTAACCTACAAACTGAAAAAAAAAAGCTTTGGTGATGAGGATAAGAGTCACAAGCTGAAACAACATCAGTTTTAAACACGAACAAATTCTTACAAAACGCTGTCTTCCTTGCCCCAATATCCTCCTTCCGACACCCCCTCCCATTAGCATTACAGTAAGAAGTAAGAGTTGTTTCTGCTATGACTTTTGGTATTAGTTGCAGGGGTGTTAGCACATCTTTAAAAAAAAAAAAAAGGGTTGCAAACACCGTTTCTTCATTATCCCGAAGAAACGGAAGGGACACATGCTAACTTCAAATTAAGACAAGCAAAACAGCTCCTCCAGGGAACTAATTTTCTGTCAGATAAATTGATATCAATATATCTGACAGAGAGACACTTATTATTAACAAATCTGGCTTTTTTTCATTAAGAAAACACATCAAAATATTATGGTATCATTAAGCCACACCAGAGCATGCATTCTCAGTTATCTAGTAAACGCTTCCTGGATTAAGACACATCCAAAAAGAGAATACCAATATCCCAAGAATGCTCATTCTGTTCTGGCATATGGCTCAATTAAGTAAACTCACCTCTCTGAGCAGCAGGAATACCTGTGTGGGAACTTGCAGCCTCCAGGGCTTCTAAGAAGACAAAATTAAGTCCATTCAGATAACATATTAAGCAGAGTCATGTAGCACGGGACAACAGCTTTCAAGAAAGCTGCAGAGAGACTATTTACAAGGGCCTGGCATGACAGGACAAAGGGGAATGGCTACAAACAGAGAGAATAGCTTTACATTACATATTAGGAAGAAATTCTTCCCTGTGTGGTTGCTGAGACACTGCAACAGGTCACCCGGAGAAGCTGTGGATGCCACATCCCTGTTAGTGTTCACGGCCAGGTTGGACAAAACTCTGAACAACCTGGTCTAGGGCAAGGTATCCCTGTCCATGGCAAGGGGGCTTGGAACTAGATGACCTTTAAGCTCCCTTCCAACTGAAACCATTCTATCATTCTTATAAAAAAATTTAGAGTAAAATATTAAAAAATCTCCTCAATATAGCATACTATGTACTTTGATAGGACAGATCAGTATAAACAATAACCTTTACTAAATCCATCTTTACTTTTAATATGATTATTTATTAAAGTTCATTACTGTATAAGGTTGTATGCAAATATTTTGAAAACAATCTCACAGAAAATATCAATATATGAAATGAGCTGCCAAGTAGATGTAACTACAACGAAAGCTGTACTCTAGTTGTGAAGAAAGAGCCTTTCAGCTAGGTAATTATTCTGTTATAAGGCTGTGTACAGCATAATATGGAATGTGGAGAATATCAGGAAAAGGGTAACACGGGAACAGGCTGCCCTCTACTGGTCACTGCCCACTACACAGGTAGCACAGTCCAGGACAGAGAGACACCAGCAGGTATTTTTGGATACCTCCTCTTTTTGAAAATAAAAGGTTAACAGTATCACAGTGTGATCAGTTAGAAGTTAAGTACGGGAAAATTTCCTAAAAAAACGCAAAGGAGTAAGAATATTGTTGCTGAAATTAGTATGACCCCTGAAAGTACAAGTAGATGAGGCAGGTACCCTCCTTTACACAACTGATGTAATGGGCAAAAAAAAATCTTGAACATTTTAGTAAAAGAACATCTATATTAACTCACAGATACTAAATTTCCTTTTTAGCCATTTTTGTGGGTAGATCATCCAAAAATGGAGAAGGAAGTAAAGATGGCTGATTTCAATGAATGACAAACCTGATTTTTAACATAGTCATAGAAGAACTGTGACAACATTGCTGAAATGCAGCTCTATCTCAGGTAAAATAAAGCAGCTGTTTCACAGCTGAAACGTGTTGCACTCTACAAATTATATACTATACAAGTTAAGGCTACTTTCCCTAAAAAAATTTTGAATGCAACCTGTGTTTGCTAGATAAAGTATTCTCCACCAGGAAAACAATGATATTTGAAGCTGAGAAAACACAAAACTATTTTATATGGACCATTTACAGAAGCAAAGCAGCATGAGGCAAGCCTAATTATTATGTAATTTATAATTAAGTCAAATGACACCAAACAGTATTTTCAATATTCTAAATGCAAAGATTGAACTACTACAGGAAATTACAAACTAAAAGGGAATTATTATGCAAAAAAATTTGAATTCAGAAATAAATACACCCATTACGCTTATGTAGCAAAGACTATTTAAAGCATGTGAAAATACAGATAATTTAAAGCCACAGCAATCATGAAAGATCAGAACTCAAAATCAATAAAAACCTACAGTTCAACATTCCTCCACTTAACCGACCTTTAGCTGGAGAGAATGGTTGAGAAGCAAGAGGATCAGAGCAAAGTTCCAATGGAAATTGTAGCTGTTCTTCATTGTCTGTAGATGCTTCAACAAAGAAAACATTCCCAATTGATAATTAACCCCCAAAATAAGATTTGCCAGTAATTATTAGCAGATTCAATTTAGTCAGGTCTGACTGGAACAGATTTTTTCAGCATATGCAAATAGTGATGCAGTTCTTAAAGAACAGATAGGTTTCTGACAATAAATCCAGCTGCAACATTGAACAGAACCCGAGTTCCTTCGAGCAGGACTTGATTTAGCATCTTTAGGAAAAAATGAAGTCAATTAATATATTTTAGATTTGATTGTGCAGTTGGATCTAAGTCAGACAAACATCACAGTAAAAATTAGCATTTGATTTACTTCACATGAAAGAAAACAATTTACTGCTGCTGAAGAAGTCAGCTACAGCTAGTGTTTTAGAAACACATGGCTTTGTTCTGCTACCTAATTCCATTCTTCAGAATTGGGTATCTTCAAAATTCTGCCTGAATTCCCATTTCCAGATTGCATACATGCATTTCTAGCAGAAGATGCTTCATCAGCAAGATCACATATGCAGATCACAGTAGTCTCTTCTATTCCCTCCATATTCTATATACTTCACTGATCTACAAAACCATTACTGACCTGCTTCAGGATTTTCAGGAGTTGTTTTTTTCAAGTATTACAAATAATTTATTTTCTGCTTTCTTGAAGTGAGGACAAAATTTGCTGCTTATAAGAACAAATATTCTGTGATGACTTACACCAAATGTTTCAATATACAATGGAAATGTCATCATCTGTTACACTAATTCTTTAGAGAAAAGTAATCAAAGAAATAAAATGGAGTAAGGAAATACCAAATTTTATCTCTGTCTTGTAAGTTTGTTGATAACAAAGCAAATGCCTAATACTTGATAAGTAAGTCATCCTGCTGGAGGTCATATATATGAACTGTAATAACTATATGTTTTGAAAAAAAATCCTTGTAAAAATATTTATATATAACTGAAATTTAAACACAGACTCATCAAGTACTGGGAAAAAAAAACAAAAGAAAAATATTATCGCTTTTCTTTTCACGCTCACAATATTTACCTCTTTGTTGAGATTTTTCTGTAGGGGCTTTGTTGGCTTGCAATGCTTGGTTTTTGTCATATGTAATTGCAACAGCTGTGACTGCAATCTGCAAACCAGAAATATACAGCATATTAGCTAACTTAATATCTTGTGCAATCTGCAAAACTAATTTTGAAAACAAGCAGCTTTCTGCATAGAAACATAATACAGAAAAAAAAATCATCTGAGCATACAGATTAAAACACTCAACAGCAGAGCCTAAAAGGTAAGACTAAGATCTGTTGATAGATCACACATGCCTGATGTTTGTCCCACATTTTTGGATTTATTCATCAGTTCTTTCCTTTTTTTTGGTGAACAGTCATTTAATAAGATCATTAAATTTTATCATTGCATTTGTAAGAGAGAGATTTTTAACCAAATGCAAAATTACTGTTACTGTTAAAAGAAAATCCATTTTGTCCAAAAGTAATGGTAAGAAAAAATTAAGACAATTACAGTGACAGCAATGGGCAGAAACTGATGCACAGAAAGTTCCACCTGAATATAAGGAAAAACTTCTCTATTGTGCATTGGAACAGGCTGCCCAGAATGTGTGTGGAGTCTCCCTCAGTGGAGATATTCTGGAACTGTCTGCCATGTGCTCTGGGATGACCCTGCCTGGGCAAGGGAGGTGGGACCAGATGTGGTGCCTTCCAAGGTGACCCTTTCTGTAGTTCTGTGATTACCAAAACTGGTGAACTCGAGGCTTTAACATTCAGTGAAGAAAAAGAACGAGCTGTTAAGTTTTACTTCAGAATTCACCAGGCATACAAGTAAATCAAATTATAGCACAGTTTACCCTGAGCAGCAAACATCAATGAAAGGCCCAAACTGCCAGGCTGAAAGTCAAAAACAGCAGTTCACTTACCTGAACTAATTCATCCTCTGGTAGAGCAACTGTAAAATTTACATGGCAAAGACAGCAGGGAACCATAGAGCGAAGTTTAAAATACAAGCTCTGTAGAAAACAAGACATTTGTGCTACTCACAACAAAAAAATACACAAAAAAAGCCACAGTTTATTACAAAGAAACTGAGGATCAAAACTCTTTTCATGATACAACTCTTCTAATTGTATGTCTGATTGACATGGTGGTGTTTGGTCAAAGGCTGGGCTTTATCTCAGAGATCTTTTTTAACCTAATTGATTCTTGATTCTGTAAACTTTTTCTTGAAGAATTATAACTTGTGTGAGAAGTTAGGACAGAAAGCAAGGGCTCCTTCAGATTCAAAAAGCTTTGGAAATCCTTAATATACCAAAAAGACTGAATCTATCCTTAGAGCAACTTAGAAACTAATTACAGACACTTTGTAGTCTCATTTCAAAAAGTAATTATGAAGAACACATTATTTTCAGTACAGCCAAATTTTACTTTGCTTTCATTTGAACAATTAAGAAAATATTGGAAATAAGATTCTTACCTTTAACAGATTCTCACAGAGATCATTAAAGTTCTTATTAAGTGTTTGATTTGTTGGGTTAATGTTGCTTAATCTGGAAACTCTTACTGCTGTGAACATCTGAATTAGAAACAAGCACATTTATTTTTTTTGCCAATATGAGGCAATATATTTTATCCAATGTATTAAAACCAAAACAAATTTACAAAGAAGAAAAATAATGCATAACATGTTATCCTACTCAGTATCTCATTCTAAGTCAAACAGCCAATAGACTGTTTAAGAGGCTTCAAAATCTAGACGAGCTCTTAAAATTAACTCCAAAACCTTGAAGTTCACATTTACTGTAAGTACTTTCATGGTTTTATATTAGGTTCTGTGTTGAACAACAGCATAGAAAAGAAAATCCCTACGAAGAAGTAAGTTCTCATAGCTGATTTTTCCTATCAAATATTTTTATTTCCATCACAAAGGTATCTTTTTAATTTATGTTCAAAAAGCAGCGAGCTCTAACACACAGCTAAATTACTACAGCATATTTAAATACAATTTAGCAAAAAGTTTCCATTTTGTTTTAATAACCTTACTTGAATTTCTGGTGTCCAGTTATTTATACCAGGCATAATTTCTGTGTTGCAACTGTAAAAACCTGTAAAGAAAAATCTCTTTTATACACTGAAATATAAAAATACTTTGAAAAAGCATACTTGTCCTTAACTAATGTTTTGCAAAAGCATACTTGTCCTTAACTAATGTTTTGCAAGTTATCTTCCTTCATGTGGTTTTGAATATTGAATGATATACCAGAAATGAGAATAACATTCTAAAAACTATGTGTAGTATTGTTGTAGGAAGGGCAAACACCCAAAAGCCACGACAGCTCTGCCTCGTTTCTTTTAGATGAACTCCACACAAATGAGATGAAATCTATTACAAAGGTGTGATAGGGAAAGCTAAAAAGATAACCTTTGACAGACAGCATAGAGATGCTGTAAAGAAACTATGTAGAGACTGAGTGTAAATAAACAGCACTTAAAAAATATGACTGAACAGCAGAGTAAAAAAATCAGAAACAGCAAATACAGAATGCTGAAAGTCTGAAGATATAGTCAAATAAGCAAAAAAAAGGCCAGTCTGGTAGGGCCTATATAAAAGCATAAAATAAGCTAAAAAAATTGGGTAGCAACTTGCAGAAGATATAAATATTAGTAGATTTTCTTTCAGAACATCAAAAACAGAAATTATGTTAAAGAATCAAGTAAGATCTGGAAAGAGTATGTAGAGATGATAACACAAGAGCAGAAAACATGCTTTTTTATTCCATCAGTGTTCACCAGAGTAAGTAGAGCTTTCCATAATAGTTGGAAACCAGTCCCTTGTTTCTTTTCCATCAGAGAACCCGAATGGAATGTGTGTCTGAAGGAGATACTGAACAAATAGGCAAATAAAGATTCACAGAAACAAGAGAAAAGGCAAAAGGTCAAACAGCTGACCAATTGACATTGAACTTAAACTTACTCCACTACCAGAGGAGAGGATTCTTTAATCTTTAAAGTAGTGAAGAGCTTTCAATGACTGGGAACTACTAATCTCCCCAGTACAGATATCTCTATTACTGGCCCATAGCAGCTATTCCAGAAAAGGGGGCTCATGAGCACTTGGAAAAACAAGCCACTGCAGAGGCACCGAGATCACTTTCCTAAGGAACAGTCAAGGCTCATAAGCTCATAAGCATTTAGACAAAAGGCATGTGACTGATACAGCCTACTATGGATATCAGAAGGACCTGGTAAGATCCTCCACCATGAACTCTTTAGCAAACTAATAGAATGAAGTGTCATTGAAGGAAATGCAATTATTTTAAAACTGGAAAAAGAGGGACAAAATAAATGCTCAATTTTCCCAGTGCAGATGTCTGTAAAATCAGGACTTTATGATTTAAACAAATTCATAATTTATCTGCCAAGGAGGATAAAGTGATGTGACTGCTGATGGCTTATTTTAGAGTAGTAAAATCAACTGCAGCAGGACAATGGATAATCAGTGAAAAGACTTGGTTGTAGTAATAGATATCTATGACAAAGATGGTTCTGAGCTCACCAGAACTCAGAATTATAAACACTGATATCAGTTATTAGGAAGGAAACAGATGCTTGCTCAGAAGAAACATGGGGAAACTCACAATGACAACAAGGAGGACAAGGACAACTAAATGTCTAGAGCAAATTCCATATAATGGACAACTACATTAGCCTCTTATCCAGATCCAGGAGTTCCAGCAGGGAGGGTATGACAGAGATGTAGACAACCACAAATAGCATAAAGACAACTGATATACGGCAAAAATTAGTTCTCTGTTCTAATTTCATTGACCTGAAACCTACAAATTAAGTCATTCAGTCTAAAAATCTTCATAACAGTAATATTTTTAGTACTCTTGAAAATTTGTAAAATAATATTTAATAAAACTCATTCTATTTTGTCATTTTGCAGCCTACAGTATAAATTAGAAAAATATGGTTTTAACTATACCAGAAGGTGGTGGGACATCCGTCAGTAAAGAATGTACATCTTCCATTGCATCTGTGTCATCGATCTGGAAAAAGGAATAATTGATGAAAATCACATTGCTGTGCAGTAAGAATTCTCAGGAAGATGGAAAAACTCTGTCATCAAGAGATCTGTATCTGGCAGCTAAGCTGAGATTTTTAAAAAGGATGCTATGCACCAGATCAGTGAATCTTAACAAGCAGCCTATAATATGTTAAACACTTGAAAACTACTTCCTTTTATTGTACTAAAAATAAAGCTATGTGCACACAACATATAGAAAGTGCAGTAAATAATAGAGATTTTTTTAAATCTAATTTAAAATGCTGAACAAGGTACCACATAACAACTCTCAACTTCTTCAGCTAACCTGATCACTGATGTGATCATTCTCTGCCTGTCCTAGTGACACATGAAAATCCTTCCAGGAGTTTAAAAAGCTTCCTTAGAAAGAACAGGAGAAAATGAAACAGAAAAAAGTGAATTTGAGGATTATTTATTCCAATCCAAATAATTTATATTTCATCCAACCTTTAGAGACTCGTGCTACTTTAGATTAGACTAAGAGCCTATCTGCCCTGCTACCTGCAAATATTTCTGTCATGTGTGTTTAGGTTCATTCTGCCTTATTGATCTGCAAGAGATCCAATTTTACCTTTAACTTCCAATATTTTTGTGCAAGTATTCTAGAAATTGTTTAACTTCAGTATTAAAGGGTTCTCTGCTAGGTATTGTTTCTCTTTCTCCCTCTCCAAGTAAGAGGGATTTTTTCCCCTCAAGAAAAACCAAATAAAAAAATCCAGACTGCTTTACCTTTCATAATTGCCTTCCCAGCACCTCTGAGCATTTCCTCATCACAGTGAAATTTCTACTACTTTTTCTTGCACGTTTCCAGTGAACAATGATTTTACTCTTGAAAGGTCAGTCAGGAGCTTAACTAAAGCTTCTGAAATATTGTTTCTAACATCCAATTTCTTAACAAAGGCAGCACTAAAGGATTTCAAAGATAAAAAGACTTTTTTTCTATAGAGATTGAACTACCAAAACACAGGATGCATATTCTAGGATCAACACATTCCTTAAGCATCAGATGCTATTTTTCTTGCTAACACTGGCATCATTTATAATGCACTCTATAGTACACTAGAGTGTACTTAGATTTTTCCTTTCTACATGGGGATCTGAGTATATACTGGAAATAATAAAAAGGTAGAAGGAAGGATTCTCCCTAACAGTAGAAAAAGAGTTGAATTCTGCTTGTAGTACAGAATCACACAATGGTTTGGGTTAGAAGGGACCTTAAAGCTCATCCAGTTCCAATCCATGGGCAAGGACACCTTTCACTAGACCAGACTGCTCAGAGGCCTGTTCCACCTGGCCTGGAATGCTGCCAGGGATGGGACGTAATGCATTCCTTAACCAGCTGATCTTTGGTATAACCTATCATGCTGCTTTATGAGGCAACTGGACAGAAAAAGTATGAGGAGCTTTTATTATCATTGCCTCTCTTCTGTTTCACAGTGAAAGGAAGGCTGGGCTTATGTTTTTCCAGTATTTAGTAGGCTTCAGGGTGTTTTTGTTGGGTTTTTTTATAATCCTTACAAAATCCTCTTTTCTCAAAGGCATTCAACCCCTTTTGCATTTAGCAAACTATTTTCTGGTTTTCAATGCAGTGCCTCAGAAAACACTGATCATAACCTTTTTGAGGATACAATTCTACTCCTTTCAGATGATGATATTAAAACCAAAAACCTGTTAAGACCAGCTGCAAAAAGACACTTGCTGAAAACTGTTCTCCTTTCTTTTTCATATAAGAGTTAAGTGACATCAGTTACTTTTAGGGACTTCCCAGCTTACTTTTATTCTACTATATCTATAATGCACTGCAGAGCCAAAAAAGAGCAGAAGCACCAACCAATGTCAATTTATTATACCAACCTTTCCCAACCTGTTATTTTTTCACTCTTCTTTCACAACTCTGTTTTTGAATGAACTGCTGTTAAAATGATCTCTCATTCTCTCTATCTAAAACCTTTCATCCAGATTACTTTCTATGAAGATTTGTGAAGATTAACAGCCTTGAATATACCTTAGACTGCAATTACAGGCTGTAATTTAAAGTGTTTTCAAAGTCAGGGACAGGCATTTTTAATACCTGTATCTGCAAGATGATCAAAACTCTAGCTCTTCTTTAATACTTGCCTACTTTCCTTCAAAACTGTACAATGTTAAAATCCCATCTTTGAATTTTAGTGAATAGAGAGGTTTTTTATCTATAGCTCTTGTTCTTTTTTCTAGTGGCAGCTGTAGAAAGAATTGGAAGGTATTGTTGGAAGTCATGAATTCTTCAACTGTGAAGAGCATCAACTGAAATGCAGAAAAACAAGTCTTCTTTCATATGTCTCTTGACATATGCAGCTTTTTGAATGCTTTGAATACTACCAGTTCTAGAAACTATTAATTCTGAATATTCAGCTATAAAAATAAGAGCTTTGAAACAGGAAGAGTATAAAAGCTTTTCCTTTGCTGAATATGAAGTGTGACAACACAGAACCTCATTGTTTACAAAATTACATCCAAGTTTTTGATCAGTCTGATCTGCTGCTTGTGTTATAGGCAGAAAAGCATTTCTTAAGAGCTCTTAATTACTATCCTAGTAATTAATGTCCATAAAGAGGGAAATCTTTTTTCAGTGAGTGAATAGAATAAGAGACTAAGCAAAACCCAATACTTAACATTTTCTGAAGAATTTTACACAATTTAAGAACTGTTCTTGGAAATATAGAAGAAAACTTCCTGGGTCGGAGTTTTTTTTGTATTTCAGGAGAAGAAAAGTATGAACATGAATATTGAAAATGTACCTCCAAGACAAAAGCATCCTTTTTCCCATGTGAAAGGTCAAGTTCTGTAACTTCATCAGAGCTTTCTGACTGGGATCTTAACAGCCTGGAACGTTGCCTTGGCTCTGGAATGGGAGACCCTATGATTTCTTCAGGTAGTTCCTAAAAAGGAGAAGAATTAACAGATGTTCTACTGAACATCTTAGAAATAATTTCAATTAAAAACAATTTGTTAACAGTTCTAAGAATCAGAACATTATGAAAATAATTTTACTGTGGAATATATCTAAATAAATACAAACTGATTTGGTTAAAGAGATCCAAAAATTTCAGTAGCTTCCCAAAATACAGTGAAACATATCTATATCTTTATTAATAAAGAAACTTATGTTCTGAATGATTCAGGAAGAAATCATGGATATACACAGTGTATATGTTTGACTCAGAATATTTTATTTTTAAGAATAAAAGATTTACTTACTGGAGGATTAATCTCATAAAGTTCCTTGTTTTTTGCTATTGTATCATTTATTTTCTTTTGCATATGAGATATGTGCTGCTCATAAGTGCCATCATTTGGAGTCTTCCCAGCAATCTGAATACCACCAGGTGTTGGCAAAGCTGCTAGATATACTCCTGTTGCAGACTTTTAAAAAGTCATTAAGAAAAAAGAAAATTACCTAAGTATGTACTTCTAATATTTTCATATGAAGTTTTCCATAATGCTCATG
Organism: Serilophus lunatus; assembly: GCA_013399895.1. Lineage (NCBI taxonomy): Eukaryota > Metazoa > Chordata > Aves > Passeriformes > Eurylaimidae > Serilophus > Serilophus lunatus. The sequence continues at coordinate 1,218,542 of VXBA01004606.1, read as the reverse complement.
CCGTAACAGACAGCACTGTGAAATGCACATCACAGCATGGCCTCTTGCCATAATAAATGGGTCTCTCCCCACTCAAAGAACAAAAAAAAATCCCACTTAATGAAAAAATTCCACTATTCTTTGAATAAATTCTCTCATTCTCATGGGACTTTTCCATAGTGGAGCTCTTGACTTTAATACAAAAATGACAGAAAGACTAAAAATTAAAACCTCTGCCCCAGTATATTTTGCGTAAACAAGCGACGGTTTTCGGGATTTCAAACCTGGCTGAAGTTGTGACAACACTATTTCTATTTACAGAAAACACAGACAAAAGAACATGCAAGCCAGTCAGCATTACCCAAGCACCCTCTGATGCAGGGAGAAGCAGCATATTTTGCTATTCTAACCCAGCATGACAGAATGGGGTTAGAAAATATTGCTAATGAACATTTCTTGACTCCCTAAGACACTTCAAATCTATAATTTATTTCTTCAGAGCCATCACAGAAGAGGCAAGAGACCTTCCTCTTGTTGGCAAATAACGAGAAGATTTACTGAGAGACTTAATTGACCTTATTTGTCATGGAGCTGTAATGCAACTTGAGGTACAGGGACCTCTTTGACAGAGCCTTTAAAGAACACAATCATTTTTCTACAAATTTATGCCATTAAACCATTTAAAGTTTCTTTTCCTCTCATCTCCTTGTCCTCTTACAAGGTTTCAAGAGATTTGAATCTTCCTTCCCTGGTGAAGAAAGACAGTCTGTCCTGATTTGACAATAACTAGACACCTTGTTCCTTTCCATCACTTCATCTATTCTTAAAATGACATTTTAACATCTCTAGTTACTCCCCATTCCACACTACTTCTACATCTTCCTGAAAAAGTACTGTAAGAAAGCCAAAGAACACGAAGATTCAAACTGTACTCACTGCTAACCCCATTAGCATATTTTCCCCCACAGTGATCTGGATTCTCAGCCCAAACAGAGCATTCATTCCTCTCAGCTTCAGTTTATTCATCAACTGTGTGTGCACTTCATATTCCATAAATGGCAGGAGATTACTGATAGAGGTTGCATTTGCTTCAGCCTGAGCTTTCTTCTTCAGACGGCACAACCTGACAAGACAAAGCAGCATATGACATCAGCAGGCACAGAGCTTTCATGGACTATTGCAGATGGAGAGAGATCACAGGGCAGTTTGGATTTTTTCCTCATTGTACAACCTAATACAATCAGTTTCATGTTAATGTATTTTACAAACCTGAGGCACCGAGTTTCAATAAGTAAGATTTGATTTTTAATAGGAAACTGTATTATATTAAACTCTATTATATTAGCAATAAAAAGGGGTAACATAAAAGTAAACTTGCCAAACAGAACAATACATAACCTTCAGCAACATTCAAAAACATTCCTTACCAAAGCAGAACAACAAAATTACAAACAGTGTATTTTTGCAAATCACTGGATGATGTCTCGTTTTTTAAAATATGCTTAGGGATTGTTATCAGGCAGAAACAACATGCATCACACAGGGTTTCTGTCATAATAGTGTGACAGTATGGAATAACTACACAATGTTAAGACCTTATCTACAGATTCCTGATAAGGATCTACATGGCCCTTCAACAAATCCAGGGATGGGGCAGCCACAAGTTCTCTGGGCAACCTGTTCCAGTGCCTCACCACCCTCACAGGAAAGAATTTCTTTCCAATATCCAATCTAAGTCTGCTCTCTGTCAGTTTGAAGCTGTTCTGCACTGTCCTGTCACTCCAGGCCCTTGCAAATACTCTCTCTGCATCTTTCTTGTGGGCTCCCATCAGGTACTATAAGGGTACAATTAGGTCACCACGAAGCTCTCCCTTTTCCAGGCTGAAAAAAATCCCAATTCTCTCAGCCTTTCCTCATACTAAAGGGGCTCCACCCCTCTAATCAACTTGGTGGCCTCTCCCGGACTTGCTCCAAGAGATCAAAGTCCTTCCTGTGCTGGGGATCCCAGAGCTGGATGCAGCACTGCAGCTGGGGTGGCACCAGAGTAGAGCAGAGGAGCAGAATCACTTTAAAAGCTTTATCCACTCATGTCTTGAAAACTCCCTAAAGATGGAGACTGCACAACCTCCAAGGCCATCTGCCCCACTCCCTGACTGTTTCCATAGGTAAGTAGTGTTTCATTATATGCACTCTGAATCTCTCTTGCCTCAGCTTAGGCCCAGTGTCTCTCTTTCCCTCTGTGCAGACCCTGGCTACACATGCTCCCCTAATCTCCTACTAAGTACTGGCAGGCTGCTATTTCTTGTCCCTAAATCATTTTCTCTCCAGACTGAACAAGTGCAGCACCTGCAGCTTCTCTGCACAGGACAGGTACTCCTTACTCTCTTGCTGGCCCTCTGAACTTGCTCTATAGTTTTCTGATGTCTGACTTATTCTCAGAGGAAGACAAAACTGAACAGGTACTGCATTGGCTGGTTCTACTCACTGTGATATAACAGCCAAACTTCAAGACAATACAGTTCATCATCCTCTCCACATCATTAATATGTTCAACAGGACAGGTCCCACCCCAGACTATTAAACTTGTCATGGCCATTCAGGTAGGGAACAAAACATAAGCCACTACTCTTTCAGCCCAAACATCCAACCAGTTATTTATCCATGTGGCTGGCTACCCACACAGATTGTACATAGCTACCCTTTCCTTCTTTCCCACTGTAAACCACCTTGTTTACTTTTCCAAATTCAAAGACCACAGCATAAATTTGACATAGCCAACAATTCCAGAGAATCATCTCTAGAGAGATGATGTTCAGTTATGGACATCAGCATAGAATTAACACAAGTGATTTAAACAGTTCATTAAGGAAAAGTATCAAAATGCTCACATCCAGGCAGAAAAAACCCAGCAATTCTTATTGGCATTAAAAAAACACCTAACAACATTTAGCACATGTTTATCGACATGGGTAAGTTCACAGATGTCCATCAGCAAATGTGATGTAACACACAGGGTAGAGAAGGTTTTTCTCTTCCTCTTCCTTCTCCCATTCCCTAATACCTAGCAATTCACCATAAAAATACAAGGTTTGATGACATACTGGATTTTAGCAACAGGAATTATTTCAAAGATCTCCACAACTTTACTAAGGAAATGTTTTGACAGGTACCTGGCTTGAATAAGACATCCCTTCCCAATAACTATTGCTTCTACTGGAAGGTCAATGGTGGTGAAAAGGACATCAGGAACTTTTTGCTTCCTGCAGTTGTAACAGTAAGTGAGGTGAGCAGGGAAAGGCATGTTCAATTCATCATATGGTATATGGCAAAATCCACAACCTGGCGGTGAAGCTTCTTCAATCCTAAAAATATATTATGGAGAACAGACTTAAAACATCTGCATCTTTTTAACAATGATCAGTAAGTGCACATGTGTATGAACACCTACAGATACCTACTTAAATCATACAATGCAGCTATACTCTGCTCCATTATACCAATGTGATAAGTATTGCCTTACATGAATCAGAAGAATAAAATTAGGCTGCATGCTAGTAGCTAAAACTCTATAAATGAAACTTGCATTATAAATTTTATGCAGGCATTGACAAAAAGTACATTCAATGACCAACAATTTATATAAACCTAAAACATAACTGAGCTGCCTTTAGGCACAGCTCCTAAATGCAGTCCATGGTACAACAGTTGTTTGATGAATTTGCAGTACCAAACACAACAAAGAATCCCTTTTACATTAATTGTGTCCAAAATCCTATCCAAACCTAATGAGCACAACATAGAAAACAAACCAACCATCCTATGAGAAGCAGCAGAATATATATTAACATTGTAAGAAGAATAGCAAAATTATTTCTGAAGAAAAAGTATTAGGTAAAACTTGTTATTCACTTAGAACACTTAGTCCCACTCCCCCACAAGTAATACCCAGGAATGACTACTAAAAATATGAACAAGGAAAGCACAGGCTAACTGCACCACTGCAGAATTACTCTGTTTCACATAAACAATCCTCAGTGGTTTTGACAAAGCGCTTAAGCAAATCAGACAGATTTGGAACATTAGTTATCACAAGACTTTTGCAAATATATTTTGTCTCAAGGATTAGGTTTGTCCATTTAGTTGTTTTACCTTCCTCTGGCCTTTCTAATCTGCACCAAGTCTCTCAGTAGCACCAAAATACTTATTTTGATAAAAGTCCAATTTTCTTTATGTTATACACATGACATTTCTTCCTCTCTGGAATAGAGTGACTACAAAAACAAGTATTTTTGTTCTCGCTACAGTTTTTAAAAGTCTACCTATATCAGAAGATAATGGCCTCCTGCTGGCAAAGTAAAATAACAACAAATAATACTGCATTGGCTGCTTTATTATGGGAAGAGTAACACAAGTGCTAAAGTGTAATGAATAGCTTTGCTTACAACTACAATAATCCCTTGAAGCATTTGATTACTATACTGATGAACACATAATAAATCACCAATATGCATTAGTTAATCTAATATTTCCCCTCCCCCCTCCCCCCTCCCAAAAAATAACTGTTTGGCAATACCCACTCTTCAAATTTTATTCACTAGAAATAAAGGGAAACTTCATGTTTGTCTTCAGCTTCATGATTTTGGTAAAGATCTGGCACCATCTTTGTTTTACAATCAAGTTACTTTATCTCCCACACAGCTCTTATATGGTGTATAGAGAGCATATATAAACATATTACAGCTACAGCTGCTTTTGGCTTATGGAACTTATCAAACATCAGTCATTTTTATAGTGTAATATAAAGTTGAGAAAGATACCTGAAGGGCAGCAAAGAAAAAAACTGAGTTATGATCTGTGTTAGTAGTCAAATGTGTTACCTTATTCAGACTGTTAGAAATAAAAACAGAATATCTAATTTGGTGCAGAGTTCCATTACTTCTGTGGTTGTTGTTGTTAGTGAAAAGCAGTAAAGTGGTTGGTCCCGCATCCTGCACTGTAACACTGTAACCTACCCTAATAGAGAAGAACTATCTTGGCTCTGAGGAAAAAAATCAACCTCTCCCTTCTCTGACCCTATGGAAAAGAAGCCAGGCTGCCATGACAACCTTTGTTCCAAACAGCCTTCGATGGTGCCATCCTGAAGAAACCTAGGGTTCAGTACAGCTGCTGTGCCGGACGCGGACAAAATACAGACCTCTTCACTATAAGAGAAAAGAATGACAACAAAGTGAATTCCTACTACTTGGTGATGCTTCTATTTAACACTATTAGGTTAAAAGGCTGGTACAAAAGTCTCAATGAATTCAATATTACTATTAATTTTGTGCATTTGTGCAATTTTATCCGTTCAATGTCACCAACAATCCTCTTCTGGTATTTAAACCATAGTATAAGTAAGGGGATGAAGAAGGATTGAAGAGAAAGACTAATGAGCTTTGCCCTATGCTTTAAATAATAGAGCACATAACAGAAAGGCTAACTAGGTTTAAGTATGGTTTTCAGTTCTATGGTTCACAATGCAAAGAAATAAAGCAAATCAACAAAAGCAAATAAACGGTAATAAAAACCCCAAGGTGTAATTGTTTACCAAAGTAAAATGGAAGTTGGGAGGCTCATCATCTTATTAACATTAAATTTTCAAAATGTAGTTACAACACAACACTGACAACAATGCTTCTTGGAGGGTGAAGAAGTAGCAAAACAGTAAAAACCGAGTAGGAACAACTAGAATAATGGCAAATATAACATGTAAAGTAAGTGACCAACTTATTTAGGAGCATTAAAACTCAATGACCACAGAGCTTTTAATATTTCTCAAATCATTAAACAAGAAACAAACTTCTGACATTCAGTACTTAAAGTACTATTTAAAAAAAAATATGGAGAAAAGCTTCCTCATATTTTCTAGAATTATTCCTGTGCCTTTGTACTTTCTTGTTTCTCTCTCCAAAATTGTTTTTCATACATGTCTGGCAGACCAGTACTTACATACAGAGGCTTGTGCTCTAAGCATGGAAGAAAGCCGAACTGGCAAGTAAGCATGGCAACTCTAATTAACTATTTTATAACATTAAATCCCTTAAGAAAAACCAAGTGTGAACAGGCAACCGGCTATTGAATTATCTATACTCTGTACATTCTTTCCCTGAAGCTAAGGTAGAAGAAACATTCATACTTTTTACAAGGACTTGATAGCCAAAGGAATAAATATTTAATTTTTGTGCAAGTTCATCCCTCAGTGATAGAGTAATTTTGAAGTAAACATGGTCTTTAATACACCAAGGAAGACAGGACATAACCAGACAAGACAACATAAGGAATACAAACCATGCCTTTTCTGTAAAGATCTTTTCCTTTTCTACTCTAATCATCTGAGTTTCAAAAATTGTATTCATATTTCACAAAACCTGAAAACGTTTGGTAGCTGTTTTCCTCTACCTGCAGTAAAACAACACATGTGAAGGAGCAACACATGTGAAGCAAATCAATGTGTCCTTCAGGCAGATGCTGTGTGCTCACGAAAGCACTGTGTAACTCTGTATTTCTTCCTCCAAATTATCAACTGCAAAGTGAAACAGAACTTCTTTTTCCAGCTTCTCTCTTTGAAAATCTTCAGTGCTTTTACTTTAAAGTGTTTAGGCAAAATCAACTTGACAGAAAGTATGTTCTGATGTCTGATTTGTTTGGTACTTTCCTAAAGCAACTCAGAATAAATAGTGTTTTTGTTTTGAGCTATCAGATACACTTGCCCTGGTAGGGGCTCTTCACAGGTTACTTTCCAGAGCTAAAAAGAGACACAATCTTTCCTAGGTCAGAGGGATGTAGAATTGGTTAGATAAATTCCAAATTGTTTCTTCCAAGTTTTGAGTCTCTCACAGTTTGTTATTAAGCCACTAAAACACTGAAGCCAAAGCAAACACAGTAGGACTGTGGAGTTTTGGCCTGAATAGGATGTAGGGATGAGGAATTCAACCTCAGAAAGACTACTGAAGAGCTACAATTTAGTATGTTAAACACTACTGTAGGTCTGAAAGACAAAAACAGTGACACACATTTTCCAGAAAGAAATACAGAACATTTACCCCTGAATTATTCCAGATCTATCAGGAATTCTCCTTAACATTACAACTGATACATTACTAGTAAAGAACTTGTGCCTTCAATTTGAAGTTTGCCATATAAGTACTGGTCTGCCAGCTGTTATCCAACAATGAAATGTCAATATCTATACTTTTGGGAACAGTCTTAACTGTTTAGGTAGACTAGGTTTAGAAAAATTCATAGATAAACTAATATTGTTACCACAAAAGCAAATACGTAGGCTTTAATTAAAAAATATATTTTAGTATTAATATGAAAAACCCCTTAAGACTCAAGAAAAAAACATCAAATATTTTAAAAAGAAAAACCTAATAATAAAAACTTAGAAAGTCACTTAAACTCTCTGAAGTAGGTATACTAAGCAGGTATAATAAAATGGGTATACTAGACAGTGCCACCAACGGTGCTGAAATAGTTCATTTTCAATCCACTGAGATTAGATGAAATAAAATTTTCTGTGGCATTTTGAAAATCAAATCATCACTGTGATTTACCAAATGCTGGTTGATTCACTGTAGCCCACTACAGCATGACAACCCAATGCCTTGGCATGGGATTTTATTTCTTGTCTGATTTCTGCCCACCATGCATCTCGTGTCTCTGGTTCATCTGAAAGACAAAAGTATAAATCAGTTCACTATTCTGCACAATGTCAATCTAAAGCTTCATGCAATTAATCTCAAAAGTCAAATTTTTTTTAACTTAAGTCTTTTGTTGTACCTGGACACTTATTTCCTAGCTATTGCACCCCAAGCAAACACTTAAAAGGGCTTTTTCATTAATTTTCTTGTTTATCCCCCACGTGAACAGGTTCTGACAAATGACTGCATTCTTGCTGATGTTCATTTGATGGATAAGACCAAACACTGTAGACACTGTTCCAATCTCTACCCTACTCTCAGTTTCCAACAACCCCCAAATGGCAACAAAGCATCACAGATACTCTGCAATACGGAAAATGTACTACTAATGAAACAGTATTTGCAGCAGTACAGTAGTTTTTTACTTCGCTATATGATGTCTTTGAAATAAAGAAATTTTCTTTTGCAAGCAGTTTTTTTCTGTTAACCAGATTTTAAAAGTATTTGGTCAGGCAAATTCTGTGGCACTTCCAACTTTGAGAAGCCAGGGGGATTTGAAATGACTTCTATATTTACAACATGAAGATAAATGTTGATTATGTATTTGTTGATGTTTTGGGTTGTTTTTTGTTTTTTTTGCTTCAGTAACCTGGTTTACTGCACCTTCCCCTGTCTCTGCCAGTGGATTCTAATTACCTTTGTTGTCCTCAAGGTTATATATTTTATTAAATGTATCCCGCCTACTCTCCTCGAATACTACCTTAAAAAAAAGTGCTACTAGAACAAGCTTAAGCAATCCACTTATTTTAACTGTAGTTCCCACAAGTAAAGATCTCATCTTGCAAGCTTTTTACATATGAAGTCAACAAATACTGACATTTACAATTAGTTTGTCAGCTGTTTCTTCAATCAAAATTCCTTACCTGTACCAGCGAATTTAGTTGAAAACTATGTTAATTGGATACATAAGGGGAAAACCAGTAACAAAAAACAGGCACTCAGCTGCTGCCAAGGATTCTGAGTAGATATTTTCTCATACAATTTTCCTGAAATCAACTGAACTTTGCACAGACACAAACTTCTAACCATTGAGATTTCCTTGTTGAATCATAATTTGCAATATCAAGGTCATAACCTAAGATTCATTAGGAACCAGTCTTGTACTATTGGGAATATTTATCAATATAGTGTATGATAACCCCATATCATACACTAGGTTCTCTGACAACATGACAAACAAAAATGAAAGATGCAGATATACACAGAATTTGAAATTTACTGAAACAAAAATACTGTACAGGCAGATGAATTTACCTCAGCTTTGCACTTAGAACTAGGCTTTCATCTTTCTAAAACAAATTAATGGTCATTTTCTAAATAAAAGGAAGAGCACAGAAGAATGAATGTATATTCAACTACACACAACTTGAGATGTCAATGCTTGTGTAACCCACAGCATTACACTGACTGAGAGCAGCCTGGGTGCCCAGACTGAAGTTTATCCAACCTTTGCTTTAAGAAATGAATGCTGAACAGAAAAAAACCCCTACAGTGAGAGTTCTTAGGAATGTTCTCTGCAGTTGACAAAAATATACACATTAAGACACAGAACAAAGGATTTCCATGAATTGTATCCATCATGTTCAGTTTTATCAGAGCTCACTTTAGCAGGGTTCAGTGCATTACTAGTACAATCCTGAGGTGCTGCACTTCACTCTCTCAATGTAAAAACACTGTTGAAATTGTTTCACTGAATGGGAAAATCAAATGCAGGGGATGACACTCAGTAATCCTGACTCAGACGGCTGAAGCACCGGCCAGCAAGGGCTCACACAGCTTTCACAACTGAGCATCATACAGCAGTAACTCATCACATCACAGGGCTCAGCTCTGAGAACCATTTGTGGTACCCAAAGTGGGGAGCAAAAGGTCTTCTCTTTGTCACCTGCATCTCTGGACAGAGGCTGTTCCTGCTGCCTCCAGGTAACGGTAGTAGGGGAGTGTGAGTGGAGCAACTTTGGAAATGGCTTGTAAGGCAAAGGCTACATCTGATAAAATGCAGAGCTGTCTGGAAGATCAAAGACCACAAGTACATTCTGCAAATCTTCTCTCTAACTCTTTTTGGTGGAACAGACAATGATTTTGGAAGCAATTCCACCTTACCTCTCCAGTCACAGACCGGAAGATTGCTTTGATAAACAACATGTTGCTCTCTATAACATAAAAGTGTAAGTAGTAGAAAAAGAATTGTCTGATCAAGCAGAGCAATTCTTATTCAATGAGACTTGATCACAGGCAGCTGGTTAAACACTGACTGAACAGCCACACCAATTTTTGTGATTCATAGAAAAACAACTAGAAAGAAATACCCTTTTTCTAGACAAGAAAAAAGCCAATTTTCTAAATCATAACCTTTCACATCTTCAGGCACCATATGGCAAAAACTGCTTCTACTTGTCACCAATGACCTTTCTATGACAAAGAATGCAAGAAAATGAGAAGTCATGATGAGGAGAGTGAGCAACAGGTGAAGAGACTGAGGATGAACAGAGAAAGTGCTGTGAAATACAGATAAGATTACAGACAAGAATCTGAGAAAGTATGATGTAGTCACAGTGAGAACTGAAATGGAATGAAATGTTGAAAGGAAATAAGTGTGTTTAAGGGGAACAGAAAAGGTAGAAATAGTGACGGGTCCCAAACACTATGAAAACATTTAGCTTTCCTCCACAAAAATTCAGTTTAAACTATTAAAGTTTAGGAACAAGTTACTAAGAGAGTTAACAATCTTCTCACCTAAAGTATCTACCAGAATGCCTTATAATGGAAAACATACATTGCTATGAATTTGCTCAATATGTGTTGTAAAAGCAAGATTTAACCCTTTATTCTAAGAATCAGTTCATTATCAGTAGTGACAAAACTATTACCTACAGTAATATAATAGAAAATTTTCATTCTTGTTTGAGATAAGATTAATTTTCCAGACATTATCTTCAGTTTTAACAGGATCAGACCCAATACATTTAAAAAAATTCAACAATTTCTTCTTGCACAAGATCAAATATTTCTCTTACAGTCATGCATAAACATGTGTTTGTAAAGAAGACTGGGACCTCTGCATAAGACATCTGAGTATTTTCTTTTTTCAAGAAAGAGGCCAAAACCACCAATCATTATGTTTGTATGTAGATACTGTACATTTACAGTTTACATGAACTTACCTTTGTATATAAAAACACAAAATGATCGTCTACAATTAAAATCAAACATCATGACATTGCAATCATAAGTTGATACAAAACACTGAATGCAGTGCAATGTGTAGCATTCATATTCTTCTGACAAATATTTTCACAAGCAGCCTTTTCTTGACACATGAGCCACACATTTTCACATGGGGATGCTGTTGTAGCATTTACAAGTTTAGTAAAGCTAAGGATTTACATAAACAATTAGAGGAGTTAGGGAAGCAGGATGGCATGTGTCCAGTACACTCCATGAGAGTGCCTGTTGATTTTTTGCTAAGGCAAAAGCTTAAAGAACTAAGGGTTTGCAAAGCAGATTCAGCAGACACGAGCCAGAAACGGTGGGTATTTTGGCGCATGCTTGGATCAGGTGACAGTACAGACTGAAAACTATGGCAGCTCACTGAAATGGTTACAGAAAGTAATGGCCCTGGATTCTAGGTGGAAGCAAAAAGGCAAGCATACAGAGCACTCAATCACAAGCTTTTCTAGCAAATCTACCAGTAGTTTATAGCAAGGTTTATCTACAACTTGAAGCAGAAAAGTTTGCAAGGAATTACACTGCTATTATGAGCCCTTTGTGGGAAACCAAAGACTGAATATTCAACCTACTTTTATTAACATTTCAAAATTGGCATGATATTTATAACGTGGAAGTTATATAATGTAATATAAAGAAATATAAAGGGGAAGCAAAGCACACTGTTTCTAGAGTTGAGACTTGAGAAACAACATTGTCAACAGTGCAGGGTCCTACAAAAATCGTGCCAACTCAAACCTCCTCCAACTGAAATTTTTCCAAAATCATTTTATTCAGCAGCTTTAGAGGATACAAACAGCTCTGTATTTATTTCATGGCCTAAGTGTTCCTTGAGTCACCTCTATCCACCACCAAGACACTTATCTCCTTCAAAATATGAGGTTGACTTCCAAGAGCTGGACTGTCAGTAGGACAATATTCTGTCCAAACTTTTCACCTGGAGATAACTCTAGACACTATCAACTTCCTGATTCACAAGAAGCAACACCCTTCCCAACTTATTTGCTAGAGATTCACTGGTACAAGGTCTTTCAAGATGTAGCCAGAATTTGCATTAGGTTAGGCCCGTACAGGTTTTTAAAAACTGAAGAAAAATTAAGAATGGTCTCTTGCTTACACAGTTCACACCCAAGAGCTGCTGTATTAAAACTGAATCTCTAGACATCCTGAGGCAATTACTCTGAAGCAGGAGCTCTATGATTCATTTCAACCTATTATAAGTTGTATAATTTAGTAAATATTTACATTTGTAACGTAACATTCTGAAATGAGAACAATCACACTATCAAAGTCTTCACAATCTGTAAATGACTCATTGCTTTGTCATCTCAAAAACGGCAATGGAGACACCAATAATATCATTTCAAATTCAATCTTTGAGTCTTTCTCTAGGGAAAGCCATTATTCACATCTTCCATATCCCCTTATTTTTGTGTCTTCTTAATTAAAACTTACTAATCAGTTTACACATAAAGAAGTGTGGGATTTTTCTGTAGGTTTGGTCAGATGGGTTCTTCTGAGACACCTTGGCTATGTTTACAAGCATCCTTCCGTGGACCTTGAAGTTCCGTTTAATCATTTCTGGTTATCCCAGAAACACTGCCATTATCAACTTTCTAAAATATTTAAGAGTTAAATAAGCAAATGAACAAGACAAATCCTCCTGTATGTAAATTCTAAACACAACACTCAGGTAGCAAATAACTAAACTTAATATAGGTTTACCTAAAAGTTTTTTAAAAAATACCAAGTCACTGCATCCTTGTTTAAAAAAATACTTCTTGTATTCAACTTTAAGACTAAAAGACGTGAAAATGAAAATTTAGCTTATGATACAGGAAGTGAAGGAAGTAGATAACTGGGATATACCAAATGAAAACTAAGAAACACTAAACCAGCAGCAAACACTGCAATCACATCACCAAAGGGAACAGGTACATTTACTCCTATAAAGCTCAAACTACAAATAAAACATCCAGCCTGCAGAACAATATTGACAGTCCGTGCTTTTCTGTCAGATGAGGTCAGAGAGCACAGATCTTCTTTCTCAAGCCCAAACTGCTGAATAAATAAAAAACCCCCATGTTTGGATGCTCACTTTCCTTTAAATGAAGAAATTCTTCAATTACTGAGGAAACAGTTTTAAAACATTTAGGATTAAAACTAAACACAGGTTTCACTTATTTACAGAAATATGAGGTATTGGAGCTGGTTGACTTAACATAAACCCATTCATTTGCAGGGCAGTTTTTTATTAGGTCAGTCAGGCCAAGAAGACTCCAGGAGTACAAGACAGAAACCATATTGAAAATTCCATACTCCACTCCTTTTAGTGGCAGCTCATTACTGAGGAGTGTTAGCTTTAATCCCAAGATATAATCCAAGATGGAGAAGCAGTGAGGTGCTCCTCTTAGAACATTCCCATCAAAACTGAATTCTTATATTCTGAATTCCATGAAAACACATCACTGCTAGGAGGGAGAATACTCTGGGGTTTTCTTACAAAAGGAAAAAAACCCCAAAAAGATACTCTAAGTGTGAAACAGAATTAACAGAATCTCTACAGACAAGAGTAGATGTATTTAAGCCAGAAACACATGGAATTCTGCTTCCATCAGGAAATGATAAAATGGCTAAGGAGATGTTTTTACCAGTCTCACTCCTAAAAGGGAATTACTAAAATCCTACTTCAAGGCTTGGCTTTTGGAATCCTATCTTAACTTCCAGTGAGAAAACTCTCTCAGACATATATTCCCAGACAAGTCTACATTCTCAATGTCATCCTGCTTCCTTAGAATATCAAAAGCTCAAAATACTGCCCAGATATAACAAAATGTTAAATAAAGGAAACAAATTTGCCTCTGGAAAATCAGCTCCAGGCCTAAATATGTCCTTTTGTCACTCCAGCTTTGAGTTACTGTTTTGATCAGTCATTCACCCTAGGCTGGTGAAGTCCTCACCAAGTAATAAAGAAACCACTTATTCTATTTTCTATCTCTGTTGTTTTGTCATCTTGGCACAATAAATACAACCTGTTTTAAAATATGGACAATCTTCAAAGGACAGCTTCAAACTACAACAAAGCGGTTATTACCAGAAGCTGGACACACTACACTGTAAAAACACAGGTCTTTCTAAACCATTCAATCCATTTTCTAAACTGCAGAAATGAGATGGCTCTATTTGGCATGAATTGATACTGCCTCTGAATTTCCTACTCCTTGTTCAGATTCCTCTGGAAGGCAGAATCTCTGCATTCATTATTTGTACACACTCACATCTGTTTCAGACAAGCAAATCAGAAAAAACTCTCAACTTTTGGATCCAAGGAGCCTTTCCTACAGTGCCTTCTGAAGAGAGTTCAGGACCTCAGTGAGACTGCATTGAGAGAGATAAAAACCTCACAACTTACAAAAACACTGAAAATATCAGTACTGTAACACAACTCGCAATACAAACTGGACCAGGAAACAAAATCAAGCCACGACTGGAGTATTTCTTTGCAAGAATCATGACAAATTGAGGAAGTTCAGACTAAGCACTTAGAAACTCTCTTGTGCCTAGTTCAGCTCAGATCATGATCTTATCTATTACCATTTATGAGTTATTTCTATAATCCTTTTACAGTTAGAACTTGTATTATCTGTCTATATATTTTCCTGCAATACTGTCTGTTGATATTTTACAAGGACAGGTAATTGTGTAGCAGTTGGGAAGGTGTCCTTTCAACCAGATTCATTCTGGTTTTCTTGTAACAATAATATATTCTGAGCCAGGCAAGAAGTTCTACAACTCTATGTTTGAAACCACAGAATGCAACATCAAAAGACTGAAAAAAACCTCATTGTGATCCATGAAGGAAACTGTATCAAGATAATAGCTTTGGTCAAGCCTCATACTTTGAAATGAGGGAGTTATGTGCAACAACAGTTTTCTGCAAGATCAAGATTCTCTCTCTTACATACTATCAATTCAAAGAAAAACTGTAGTTGTGCAATAAGCAACAGCTTCTTCTGAGCATTTGTCCAAGGAAAGTCTATGTTGGCTTTCACACTATTAGCCAGATTTCAGGGAGAGTTTTTCAACCTTGTTAATTCTGTGTGTGTGTGTAATATGAAAGATTAAATAGTATGAGTTATAGTTAGGTAAAGAATTCTAAACAAAGACTTCAAATGCCAGTTTACTAATTTATGAATGCCTAACAGAACGTGTGAATATAATTCTATACTCACTGATAGTGATCACCCTCTGTTCAGTTGCCTAAACATCTAGTTAGAACTCTCCCCGAAACAATTAATGCACCCTCCCAAAGACAATTATTTCATTAACATGTAAAGGTGTATCTGCTTCAAGAAAGAATATTCAAACACCATACACATTAACCATAAAAATCACTTAGGAATATTCAATCCTCTGGAAAGGCTGCAGAAAACTAGGGTAAATTATTACTGAAAAACCCCTCACTCTGTTCAGGAAAAGCCTCTGACAGCTGCTCTCACCTTCCATTACCGTATCAACACACACTGATGGACAAGAAGTCAACCTGGAAACTCTCCAAGAAAAGGAAGAGGTCAAGCTTAAAATACTGTTTTTTTCCTATTAGTTCTGAAAGATACTCCCATTAGACACTAACATAAACATTCTGACATTTTTTACCGTGTTCTTACAAACAGACCACACTTACACCCCAGACAGCAGCACAAAATGTAATTTGTACATTCACTGTATGTTTGTATTTCTGTAAAAATTCAGTTATAGGAACAAAACATATCCAAGACTGGATATCAGACAAGGAGCTCAGGAGATGTTTAGGAATTTTATTAACAACCTTTCATCCTTCCATGTTTCCAACTACTGGAACTGAAGCAGCCCTGGTGGAGCAGCTTCCTGAATAAGGACTTTGATATTTAATTACATGAGGACACTGCATATGTTGGTGCTATCAAACAGCCACATGGAAAAGCAGCCTCTATTCAACAAGTTCTTGCACTGCCTAAGGAATCTTTCTGCTTCATATTTAAACTCAGACCAAACTATAACAAAGATCCAGTCTGGATTCAGGATTTCTTTCATGGATTTAGAGCACACCCTTAACGTTCTTTTACAGAGACAGCATCAGCCTGTATCTTCCGCTGTATTATGTGCCCTCTTTTTATGACATTCACCTTTTTGTATTTTACAAACATTTAGGTAATTTTGTCATCAAACTATATGCAATCCTCAGATGTTTTAGCAGCTTCTTCTCCATTTATGAAATAGTTCTCTACTTCTGTGCCTGATTTTCAAGCATCTTCAAATTTCTGACTTTTCATCACCATCAGATGGTCCTGTTGTATCTTAACACACAATTAAAATAACATCCTTGCCATTTGCAAAAAGAGAAATGTCTTTGTATGCTACACAGGTTACTAAGCAAGCTGAAATGAAGCCTGAACATTTTCAAAAAGGAAAATCATTTTAGTTGCCCTATGGTAGTGATTACACTCTTGCTTACAAGTAATGTAAAGATGTAGCACTGTCTTCCCTAAGCTCAGTAAATCCCTGCTCTCCTTTAGACCAATAATTAATGTCAGAGTTGGCAATAAAGCTCTAGAAGGTGGAGATGAATATAAATGTTCTCCCTGGGTTTTTCAGTAACAGACTTGCACAGAAAATCCATTATTCCAGTCTAGCACAGAGTTAACTTGTATGCAACCTGCAACTCTATATCCATCACACATCATCTCTAATGGCTGATTTACCCTCTTCATTCTCCTCTTTCCAGCAGCACACCTGGCACTGCAACAGAAACAAACTTCCAGGAATACCAGTGTGACTTGCTCAGTCCCTACCAGTAGGTTTAATCAGCTCTCACTACAGACCTGCCAAATGTCAGGGCAACAGAAACACTGTTCTGAGTGTCTCAGACAGTTCTCAGCAAGGTATTAACTCCACTATTACTGTTTGGTTTAGACCTCTCTACTCCAATATTTTTAGGTAACAAGTAGCTCGGGGTATGAAATGTATGTGGATTTATGTATATCTCTCTATATATGTATCCATATCTTCTTTTTCCTGTAATCTCTAAAAGAATTAGGATCCAGTTTTGGATATTCTGTCAAGAAACAAATTTATGACTTCCACTTAGTTTGCTAGGCTTACATAATGGATTACTTTCTAGCCCAGCTCAAGGCATACTTAGTGTATCAGTATATAACTCATTTACTCCATTATTCTAATAAAACTCTTCCATGGTAACATCCTGCTAAACATGATCTGGAAGAAGCAATAATTAATTCAAACTTTCCAAGATAGCACACAGGATGAAAAATTTTGACACATTTTTAAGACCTTGGATCAGACTTTGCTACACCAGTAATAGATCTGAGAATTTTAAACCATTCTTTTCATACTGAAAGTTAATTTTAAAAGACTATCACTTTAGAACAAGCAATGAAACCCAACAAAACCAGAAAAGCTCATCATTATATTACAGGACGCTTACTGTAGCATGGAGCAAGGACATAAAAATGAACCAACAGTTTTAGGCCCTACCTATTACTAAACTATATATGAAAAACATGCAGAAGATAATTTAAGATGAACTGCAGGGGAGCTGCACTGCAACCAAGAAGGAAAGTTTGTTTCCAGGGCAAACAAAGCCTCAGAGCTCAGCTCTGTACCTTTTCACTGTGCCAGCTTTAAAAACATCAAAGTTTGGCAAGGTCTGCTGGCTTGGATGTTATTTGCAGAAAAGTAATGCCTGCCGGTCTTCCAAAGCATGTCACCTTTCCACAGGAAAAGGGTGAGGGGGAAAAGTCTTTATTTCTCCCTTAACATGCCAGTACTCTGTGTAGGTTTAATGCAAACTTCATCATCTACTCGCCCTATTCTTTCTGCAACTGCATAGAGAAGTGATACACTTTGATCCCTAAAACTGCATAAAACTGCATAAAAGAATGTTGGGGCTTTGTTCAAGCTAGGTATTGAGGTGATTAAAAAGTTCAAATAATTATGCTGTAATTCCTGCAAGCTGATTTTAATTTACAAAATTTATGAACCAACAAATCCTGGACTACACATTATACCTCTCTTTAAACAGACAGTTCTCTGTTTTTCATTCTCTTGGACAATTTTTTACATCTATTATTTAGAACAAACACACTCATCCATTTCCTGGGATTAACAGAAGTACAGCCATTGTGGAAGAAAGTGCAAGCTCATGCAAAACAAAACAAAACTAACCAACAGTCTCCCCCAAACCACTAAGTGGAAAAAAAAAATTAAATAAAAAACTCAAACCCAAACAAAAACCCAAACCAAAACAAAAAATAAATCACACCTGACATGATCCCAACTGTATAAGTAAGAATCCATTCTCTTTTCCTAAATTACTTTCTTCACAGATGCTGAGCTGAAAGCCACTATAAAATAAACATCTGAACATTCAACTTTCCAGATTGATATTAAATTATTCTTAGCAATACTAGTTTATACTAAAACAATGGTTTGTAATTTTAAAGAAAGTCTTTAACAACATTAAAACATGACATTTAGGCATTTGATAATTAAACAGATTTAAATTTGAATTATCAACCTAAATATCCTACAGCATTTCTAAGAACTTCACTGAGCTGCCATAATTTCTGTCAGCATATGTAGTACTGAATGACTATTAAAATACCTGAATTGAAACTATTCCAGTCTAGCAGTTTGTATGATCTTGTGTTACCCATAATTCCGACAAAGGCTGAGTTCAAAACAGCAAATTAGTAGATCAGTTATAGGAGCAGAATAGTGAAAAAAAACTACCAACAAGAACACAATTGACAACACCACTCCACAGGAACTGGAAAGACACAGACAGCAGAGTTAATAAGAGGCTGAAATAGAAAGGGAAAAAAGGAGCATGCTATAGCAATCTAGCACTAGGGTGACCAAAGAGTACAGTATATAGCAATTATTGTCTTATTGATAAGTTCTCAATCCACCTTCAAATGTTCTTTCCTCTTCTGCATTTGCCTGATTTATTCATTTCCCAGTTTATTTGCTTCCTTTAATATTTTACAGGCTTATTTGACTCAAATGCTTCATGATCATAACCGTATCAGATTTTTTTTTATTACTTCACCTTCTCTCCCATAGCCATGAGCCTTCATTTCCCCTTTTCTTTTCTCTGTTTTGCAATATACTGAGTTCCAAGTATCATGCATTTTACATTCACTTGTCAGGAGCAATTTTCAAGCCCCACAGGAACACTGTAACTGTGCAAACACCCATCTCTAACTTATTTCTTATCCTGCATTCAGTCAGTTGGTAAAAATAAAGGAGTCCATAATGCAAAAAATTAGTTTTTAAAACTTCTAAGCAAAATTGATTTTTTTCCCATTTTCTCTTAAATAAGCTTATCACACAGTAAATTTTGCATGTTAAGCGGCCTGTATAAGAAATCTGTTGAAAATACAGAAGCTTAAAATAACTTTGTGTCAAAGAAAGGGAAGACTCACATAAATTATACTTTGACATTTCTTCGTTGCATAAATAGAGCTTAAAAGTAGGAAAAAAAGAACAATACTGTGGAGTCAACTGCTTTAAAAAAATCCCTTAAAGTAGGGGTGTTTAATTCAAATAAAGTCTTGGATTTTATTTCATGTTGACAGTTTATTGAATCTTTAGATCAGTAACAATCAACCTGCCTGGAGAATTTCTTTCCTTGGGCCACAGGAAGATAAAAGGAAAGATTATTTTTCACAATTGCTTTTAAAGATGCATTTGCACAAACTTTATTACTCCTGACTAGTGTATGCAAAACCACTACAGGAGCTATTTTCACTCTCCTCTGCATTTTTAAGTGCACTGTCAACTCCAACTTTTAACAGAGTGTTCCTTGTCTTGTCTCAGTGATGAGATCAACAAAGTCTTCAGAGTCAAAAATTACTTAATTCTCATATTAGAACTATGACATGCAAAATACACATGTTCTAGGTACTAGGGGTCCCAGGTAAATATTAAATAAAAATCTTAAAGCACTATTCAGTATAGGGTTTTTAAGAACAGAAACAAAGCTATAAAGGTTTTATCAAAAGAAGTTAAAAACCACATATTGAGCTAAATTGTAGCCATTAGTCCTCAAGGATTTCAAGGAGCTGAAAATTAAAAAACATTCATAGTTAAGATCAAGCATTTCATCTTACATGTGTTTGAATGGAAAATTTGCATCAAGTTTTAATTCTATAAAGTGGTAAAAAAATTAAGCCCCCAATAATTCCAAGATAGTTTTCAGTGCAAAGTTACTTATTCAAAGTATTTTATTGTTTCTTTAACTTGCTGAAATGCTTCCTACTAAAAACATACCCTCTGAGTAAATGACTGTCTGAATTATATTGCTTTTAATATATGTTGTTAGAACAGATTTGTATCTATCCAACTGCTGACATGTTACAAAGATCAGAAGCAGGAGATCATTACAACAGGCCTTGTGCAAGGAAGTCATCCTTGTGTGAACATACCAGGATTGTGGATTCGATCCAGGAGCTTCACAGACCGGGCACTGACAACACCACCAACGTGGACAAGAAAGCCTGGTGGAAAGGTCGTCAGGGTAAAAAATGGAAATTCCTGTTATGATTAAAAACAAACATCAAATGACTGCTTACCAACCACTGCTGGTTGCCAATAAACATGCAATGAATCGATAACTTCCCTGAAATACAAGCAAAGCAGTTACATTAGGCCAGACACGTCCTTCAGCCTCACTAAGCACTATGTAACCACGTGTCTTCGTATGTCCAGACTATCATAAAAGTAGAGGTATTATACAATGTAAAGATACTTTTCCCCCATAGAGTTGTTCCACAGCACAATAGTGATAAATAATCAAAACCTTACACACTTGTGTTAACAAAACCTCTATTGATCCACGTGTATCATGGCAGCTAAACAGCAGAACTCTAGTTTTATTTGCTGATACAAGAGAAACATTTTTCTCCATTTTTAGGTCTTACAGTTACAACTGACTGCAGTTTGAGTCCAAAGCACAGGGTGAAACAAACTGTAGTCTTGCAAGCATGATGAATGTGTTATTACAGGAAAAAAAACATACATAAAAAATATTAATGGACTGCTCTGTTCATAAGCTCTAAATGTAAATAATGTATAAATATTCATCTTGTAGAATAAAGCTTAAGTCTTTGAAATACAACTGAAAGTTCTTAAACAAAGGAATTTTGCTTTCAATTAATCTGCATAAATTAGTTTTTACCAATTCATAAGTAAAATGAAGAGTTATGTCAAAAACTACTCAAGAATGTAGTTCATACAATAAGGAAAGTGATAATAGCAATTTTTCATGACACATACAATGGAATAAAAGTCATATTCAGTGGAATTGAGCCCAGAACTGAAGATTTTATTCCCTACAGAGACATTCTATGAAATACCCAAAATATATATAAATATAATAGCACAGTTATGGGGGAAAAGCAGTAGTTCATGTTCAGCAATTCTAAATGCAGAGAAGCAAAAATAACATAAAAGAAAAATCATGCAATCATGGTTTGTACAATCATAATTAGATAAATGGAAAAAATAAAGACTATAATTTCATATGAGAGAAAGTACAGGACAGGATCCTTTCTCACATACTGTAAGCGCTTGGAAGAGCAAGGTTCAACTGAGCTTCTACCTAATCAGTACATGCTGCCGATTAAATGAGGCTCATGGTTCTTCCAGCAATACATGGCAAAAAAAGTTCTCTTAAACTGAAGCTAAATGTAGATTTAAAAATTAATATTTCAGAATTCTTACTGCCCTTGTTATAAAAACTCTTAAAACTTTTCAAAGGTCCTAAAACTTCAAGTTTTCTGGATTTTCATTTGCGATAGACTTCAAAAAAATCAAGAAGCAAGCTTTGAAATCAGCTGTCACAGTATCAACAACCAGAAGAAAAAAAACAAAACCACCAAAACCTGAAGTCCTGCCTTATGATCCCCAAAAAAAGCAGGAAGATTTTACCATAGGACTCTGCAAACTGCTGAACTACTACATCTTCAGCAGAACCAATGGATGTCCACAGAGACTGACACTAAAGATTCCCTCAGAAGGTTCTAACAGATCACAAAGTGATCCAAAAACAGTCAAAAAAGTTCTGACTGTCTCTGAAGTCCTTTACTGCACATATTTCATGCTGAAAAACGGGAACAGTGCAGAACATCATCATGGTAGAAGCCTATTGCACCACAGCTCTGTAACAGCAACTGCTCAGCAAGTCTCAAGTGTGCTGAACATATTTCTGCCTGTAGAATTCTGTGACACTCATGCTTCCTAACTTACCCTAAAATATCTAACATACACATCTGCTCTGTCCCTTAAATATTGTTATCCCATGTTAATGGCATTCAAAATATTGGCTTTCTCAGAACTGTAGAAACCAATACAAAAGTTTACTGCACATGCCACATTTATGAAATAACATTCAGCCTATACTAGATTTGCATCTTATATATACGTATTATACTCACACTGTGCTCAAGTGAACAAAGCAAATGACACTCCATGCTCTAAAGCTTAAGCAAACCCAATGTTTTATAATCTATATGGAGATTCAGAAGCTACTTTCATGCTTTGTTCATTTTCATAAGGCTGTGTACTGAAAGTAATTTTTTATGTGTTCAGACTTCCAGTTTGCCTGATTCCTACGCTACAAACAAAGAATAATAAAACCTCAGGTAACATGGTTCTACCTCAATCAATATATTGATGCTTGCAAGTCTGTATTATAATACATGGTAAAAAGAGACCTATGTCCTGCCAGTTAATTTCAGCCACGGACAAATCTGGATATCAGTCTCAATGAATCACTCTGACACAACTCCTTTAAAAATTTCTCATCCATTCTAATGCAGATGCAACTCCATGGCTTCATAGGATGTCACCTTTTCTTTTTAAGCTCAGAGGTTTTAGGGGGTTTATTATTACTCAAATACAAGTTCCAGCCTCAATTACATGTGGCCATCTGTAATACTTCAAAATTAGTTATCTATAGTTACTGCCTGGGAAACAGATTTTTTAAGAACCAGATGCTGTGTTCCCATCGTATAAATCTCCATTACTACAATTTGCAAAGGACTATCTTCAATCACATCAAGGTGACGGAAGCAAAGTATTCCAGTGTGTGACAAAACAGGATGACCCTAAAGTTTCCAAGCTACAACTGAAGATGATCAATCATTTTACTAATATCAATTCACTGTGCCACTTGAAAGTCATTGACTACAGAAACCCTGAAAGACTCTCACTGGTTTAATCCTTGCAACTAAGTAAGAGATTTTATAGTTGGTATTTAGGGGAAGTCTTATAAGGTTACAATAAAACTCTCATAAATATTTGCTTAATACAATGTTTAAAAACGTTTGTGTACTACATGCATGTATTGCCAGTATTCTTTTTAGAACTACACTTCATACAGAGACACACAAAGGAATGAAAAAGCACATGGAGCAAAGGCTACACACACATCATTTGGTGTTAGTGCCAGCTGAAGCAGTTCTCTGATTCCCTTCCAGCCATTCACTCATTCCCATCACTGAAGCTCAGGCAATGCCCAGCTGTGCTCACAGAGCTTTTGGGGATGAACCAGAGTGGGGAACTGGTCCTCACTAAAATACTGGTAACTTCCTGGTAGAACTACTTTAATTCTAAGGACATTTACTGTGCCATCTCACGAGGTGGCCAAAGAATCTTACAAGTTTTTTCTTGATCTGAACTGAAGGGATGGGCTGGGCAAGTCATCGCTGGAAAGAAAAGACGCCGAAATGAGGCTTTCAGCCAAAGGAATCACCCAGAGAACTGCTCTCTAACACAACAGGCATCCAGCAGCGCCCTTCGGAGGTGGAGACCAACAGATCCCCAGTTTGAAAAGGCAGCAGTAAAGATCTCTCAAGCACTTGCAGAATGCAAACGTGGAGGAATAAAACAGCAGTTGTCCAAGCTGAGGTTCAACTGAGATACGAAATACCATCGAGAGCAGCATTTGGCCATTTCTATAAAAACATAGGCTATTTTTTTAGAAGGAAATTAAGCTCAGATATTCCCACTGATGGAAATACAACATACTCATTTAGAGTTAAAAAAGTACACAAAGGTAGATGTGCTATAGTTACACTGGCTATTTACAGGCATCCTGTGAATTGCTAAAAGTTATTAATCTACAATATAACACATGTGAGATTTCTGCAGCTGGTGTACTTTCACAGAAGAAACTGAGTAAGATTACCTTTCTAAAAACTGTTCTGTTTGCAATTACAGTTATTTAAATAATACATTAAAACCCCTTTTTTGATTAAAAACAGTTGTGGAGGTATCCAGTTAAATGAACTGGGTTTAGTGCCTTAGCATTATCACATACCCCAAAAAAACTGAACAGACTCAAAATAAGTTCATATTTGAGCAACGTGGTCAAGTGAAAGATTCCCTGACCACAGCAGGCAGTTGGAACAAAATTATCTTTAAGGTCCCCTCCAAATCAAAGTATTCTGTAATTTCATGATATATTAAATACATGTGGAAATATATTACATATATTAAATCTATTCTTTGTTTTCCCAAATGAGTGTTAACCTAAGTAATCCAGACAACTCAGTACTCTATTTATGTCTGCAATATTATAGCAAAGTAACTTATGCTATTCATTCTAGTTAAGTAATTATTTAAGGTAATCTGTAACAGGTAACATCTTATCAAAAACACATCCAATGTGAAATTTTCAGAAAAGAGAATAAACTTTTCTATCAATTAACAGTCCACATGCTTTGCTACATCACCATCAATAACAGACTCAATACATTTTCATCCTGTTTTATAATATTTTTCTACTAGACAATACACAGGCCTTATCAAAATAATGTGCAAATAATTCAAGCTCTAAAAATACATCAAGTGCTCTTAATTTATATTTTTATTGTCTTTAAAAAGCTTCCTAAGGAAGGAGCAGATCGGGCATGAAATGTCTGAAATGCGAGCAAAATCAAAGGTATACAGAAAAAGGCTCTTTCTAAAGCATTCTTTTTGCCAAATGAAAACATTAAAAGCAAAAAGCCATGGACTTGTATTTATACATAAATTAAAACTTGAACTGAAACATGTCAGCATGCAAAATACTAAGCAAAAATACGCTGGTCTGATAAATGCCCTTAAAAATAACGAAACAAATATAAAAAAAATCCTGCCACGAGCAAGACTACAACAAAATCTGCAAAGCCTCAAAAAAACCAAAAAGGAAACATTTCAAATAATTGCTCAGAAATCCTCAGTACAAGGAGAAAGGGCTACAAAGGGTCACGTGGGGTTTTCCAACATACCCGCCGTCTACAGAACCTATGAGGCGATCCTCCCTTAGCAATGGGTAACAAAAAATGAGAAGAGAATCATCCACTTACTCCAAACAACAGCTATTCACTTGTATTTCACAGATGTAGGTGATTTTGTTCTCAACAAATACACATGGTCCTATGTCAGTGGTTCAGAGACTCAGAAATTGCAACTGAACTTGTATTTATTTCTGAATGGGGAAGTGTTCACATTCTTTCCTTCAAGACACCTCATTAACAACATTATGACAAAAGCAGTGTATAATCTATAAGAAAAGTTGCAAGAACTCGTTCCAACCATAAACAAAGAATTAAAACCACCATTATTGTTACATACAATCTATTCGGCATAATGACAGATGGCATTTTTAGTCCCACAGAGCAAAACCTTAAATCTATAAAGCCCTTTTTTGGCTTGGCAAGTATTTCAGGTTTTAAGTTCCCATTTAAAAGCTGCATCCATACACATTTCATTTAGCCTTCAATGAAGGCTAAACTCTATTTCCCAAAATTGAAAGTCTTGCCAATTCTAAATGAGATTTTCACCTTGTTTAAAACTACTTCAATGTTTCTGAATTTGGCTTCTATAAAAACTTTACCATTATTTAGTTAGTTAACTATTACACTTACACATGCATCAGTTAACTTAAAGAAACCAGGCAAGAGTAATTTTTGCCATAACTTTTTATTTTAACACCAGTTGGAATCACTTGAGTGCTGTTCACAGTTAATTGCTTCACTTTTCTTAATGCTTTAGTAATACACTAAAATTTAAATAATTTGTGTATATAAGGGCTAAATATTCAACATCTGTAATAAGTTTTCAGACCTACAAAATACCTGTATTTTTAAACAGAAAGCAACAGGAAACATTTAACTTACTACAAGCTAAATTTTTACTTCAGTAGATCAGAAATGTAAGTATAAAATACCTTACCCTTTGTTCCAGAGCTGACTGAGTCTGTTGTCTTAATAGAGTTTTAAATGGCCCCCCTTCTTTTCCAGCACTCCCACTGCCCATTCCTGAAGAGTATCAGTACAAATGACATTCAAAGAAACATATATTATAATTTGTTATCAAAAGTTGATTTAAAAACAGACATAACAGTCATTAAAAACAGCCAAATTATCCCCATAATTTAAAAGGGAAAAAAAAAGCTGAGCATCACATTTTCATTTGGTTTTGGGGTGGGGGGAGTTTCTAGGATTTGGTTTTCACATGACTAGAGTGGTTTTATAGCATTTGGACAAATCTCCCCACCAACCTAACGTATCAATCTGAATTAAAAACAACTCCCACAAACAAAGGCTTAAGATCTGGGCTTGCATTTCTTTCCTATGACACACAACTTTTTTCCCTTCTTCTTAATATTGGGAGTTTTGTCTATGATTTAAATACAGATTTGCCTTTTCTACTTTTCATAGAAAGTTTCCACATAACCAGAATTACCAAACAAGGCCTCCCCTCCAGTTAAGTGTCTCTCACTACTATCATTACCACTTTTTTTTTTTTTTTCAAATAAAAGTAAAAGAAATCTGGCTTTCTAACAGTTTCAGAGTAACTAAATCACCCTTCCGAACCACTGGTAAAGGAGACTTTACACATAATTGTAGCAGTAGCTACATAATGCTCTATTAGCAGCAAAAAGAAAATTGCAAAGGCAATGCACAATCCTTTATTTGAAATATAAGCTCTGAAAAAATTACCAATTATTTCTATTTTCTTTAACACCTATGCAATGAAATATTCACTCATCTGATTCATTCACATAAGCTACAAGCTACTGTTCAGCATTTAAAACTGCCACACTCATTTGGTTACTATATTTGCACACACATAACCTGCAGATTATCTGTAAATGAAAATAAGAGATAAAATCCAATTTTGCATAATGTGGGTATTTTCTCTCTTTCCTTCCTTTGGATTTTTTAGCTCCACCCCTACCTCCCAACACAGGATTTTTTCTGAAGAGAAAGTTTATCAGAAACACAGACATATTTCTACTAAATTATCTGTTACCAAAGACCTGTACTCTTAAGTGAGATGCAGGTTATGTGTATGACAGTAAATTCCGTGCTCTATGGTTAGAAATCACAGAAGTGAACACATACCAAGATTGTGTTTTTCCTAAAGTAAACACAATGCTGGTGAATCAGATTGTCTTGGTAATATTTCATGCCTAAAGACACACTATAATGGGTATTCCTTGTGTCTAAAGCCATCAGGGCTAATTTGACAAAGCAAAAATAAACCCCTAAGTTGTATAGGAAAGCACAGGATAAAGAACAAAGAGGTGTCAGGAGCAGGATGAGATACAAAACACCACAGTGCAAACAGTTATGAATGAAGCCAAGGTTTTCTTTTACAGAATTTGTCACTAATTTATTAACATAATTCCTTGCTAGTTTGCTTTTTCTTCTGATCAAACATCTGATAAAGATCAACAGAATGTCAATACACATCAAAGTGCAGTTATTTTTTTAAACAAAGACTGGGAGATCTAGAAATAATACCACACTTAATAATATATGTAAATTCATTCCTAAATTCATTCATTTTCAAGAGTTACTAGGCAATCATTACTATATAATTAGGTATAAAAATACTACAATTTTCCACGAATATTTTTAGCTGTTCTTGGATAAGGAAACAAAAATATTAGTATCTGTATAGTCCCATTAAAGGAGATTAAATTGCTTTTACTCTTTGGCATTGATTCTAAACATCATTGCCAGGGACTATACAATAGTAAATACAGACAAACACAGCATAAATACTAGACATGAAACAAACTCAAAAAATATAAACTAATCAAAATAGCTTCTACATAAAAAAGTAGTAATATCAACTCATTAATTTAAATCTGTAAAAATAATGCATGTCAGTGAAATGGAAAAATGGGCAGTAAAAATAAAAATTATGGGCTTTGTTTAAAAGATTAAATGAAAAAGCAGAGTTGCTAGCCATCTGATAACTTGTTATTTCAATAAATTGTGAACGAATTAATGAGCAAGTGCAATGAACATTTGCTCCATGCAAAACACGGGATCAAAGTGAAAAGAATGCAGATGATTAAAAAAAAAAAAAAAGGCAAATTATTTTAGTCCAATTACCAAAGAAAATTTTGCAAGGGTCAAGGAGAAAGTTCAGTAGCAAAAGCTGCACGTTTCGAATCCTATAAGCAATTCTGAAGCTGTTTCAAGCTTCTGGGGCAGAGGTGAGAGATGGGATGAAGAGTCATGTAGCCAGCAGTTTTCAGAGGCTAACTGAGCAAAACCAGGGTTATAGAAGGCTGTGTGTTAATTGCCCCTCTATCAAGTCACAACATTCCCTTAAAAGTTTGCTTAAAAGGCCATAACAGATAGATCCTACCAGAAGCAGCCAGAAGCAGCTCTTCAGAGAAAGAAACACTTTTCCTCAGAACAACTGGGCTGACATGGCTAGAGTGTAGAGGTTTAATGCTAGACCCCGAGAGGAGGAGACAGGACTTTTTAAGATGTGGGGAATCACAAGAGAGTGTAGGGGAGCTGGGAAACAGGAAAATCCTAGGTCCCTGTGGGGAAGGTGCTGTGGAGGAAAGTAATAGAGACAAAGAGATGTAGGTTCAGAAGATGACTAAAGAAACGGACAAAAGAAATCAAAATGAAGCATTTCTGTTTTCTCTAAATGAATCAACACTTACTAAATTATTTCTCAACATACAAAGAAATGGAATGACAATACAGCTCCACAATGTGAATGAGAAGCATGTTTTTAAAAATCATGACCTGGTTATCTTTGTTTTGAAATCAGTTTTTTTGAAAGCCGTGGTAGTCTAACACATTGTAAAATTCAAAGAAAATTTGGTAACAAATACTATGGAATAAAAACTAAACAACATAGTCTTTGCACACACTTACTCTGATTGTTTTCATTATTTAGGTAGAGAAAGTTATTTTCCAGAGAGGTCATGGATTTGGTTTATGATTTTTTTAGAGTAACAAATCGTGTAGAGTTCTAAGTTCCCACAAAAAAAGGAGTTCCCACCTCCTCAATTTCCTCCAAACATATACTATGTGACATCAAAACCTGTATGATTAAAATATGTCAAGCTTTTTGTCAGCCTGATTCTGTTCATTGGCAGGGGCAGAAAATGTATCACTACTCACAGAAGTCTGACTTCAATCCCAAAGAAACTTTCTCAGCTTATGTATTTATAAAAACAGAATGGATAACAAAGCACAATTGTATTCACAAAAGACACTAAGGTAACATTCTCCTGATTTGGAGCTACTGAAAACTAGATGCTTAAGCAGACTCAAATTTTAAACTTCTCTATTTTGCTACTTCTATTGTGGTATCTGCACTCTTTCTGCAGGTTAGTCTCCATTTCAGACATGTGAACACACAAGCTACCTGAGTGAGAAATAAAGGGGAACACCACATACTGCAGAAATATCAGAAAATACTTCATTTTTCACATCAGCCAATCTGAGTAATGGTACCTTGAATCTGATGTTTGATGTGTCACACAAGAAGTCTGCATTTCTTTAACTTTTTTTAGACACTAACATCACCAACTTTCACACTGAAATATTACAACTTAGTAACAGCCTTTGGAAATCAAAACAGAGATCTAAACATATGCAGTGAACTGTCAAAACTAGCATCCTGAATTTAGTATGTTATACAAGCATCTTCTGTACATCATCAAATTTTTGGTAAAAGGGAAAACAAGTGACTCAAGAGAGTCATTTAAACTGTCATGAAACTGTCCTTTTAATCTATTAAGATTCAAAATTAAGTTTGTCATACCAAGGTACACAATTTTTTAATGCAACCAGCAAATCCACTTGGGACAAGTTACAGTAGCAGAACTAAAAGCTGTTAAAGAGACAGTGTTGGTAAGCAAAACTATGGCCACTGTTAGCTTCAAAAATGTCTCCACAAACTAAAAACAGCTACAAAATATCTCCACAAACTCGAAAAATCCCTAAAAATACAAGGTACCAATTACACAATCTGTTTCAGTTTGAATTAACTAAGAGGGTCAATCCACCTACACAACACTGCCAGGAATGATGTAAGGTTGCTGCTTTAAAACTTGAACAAATTCAGTAAGCTGCCACCTTCCTAACTTCAGAACATTTACACCTATAAAGATGATCACCTACGTTACATTTAAATCCTTGACATGATATGATTTTTACCATGGAAAATCTGATCAGAAGAAAGAGGTTTTCAAATCTTCACTAAATCAAACACATGAATTTGTGGTTCTGTGTCACAAGCAACCAGTTATATCTGCAAGGCCTTTAAACAAGGGATCACCATCCACAAAACAGTCATCCTCTAAAAATAAGGACAAAAAAAGTAAACTGTGCTTTTGTTTGCTTGTTTGTTTTAAAAATGGGACAGAGAAAATAGTATTCAAAAAGACAGCTTCCTAATTGAGAACATCTTTAATAGATACCTAGGGAATAAATTGTGTAAAATATTTAATACAACTCCATTTGAAGGCAACATTTAACTTTTTTGCCAGGAAAAATTCCTGAAAAGGGTCCTATTAAGTAAAGCCGAAAAATCTGCTTTAATAGGTTTTAAAATTGTCTAATTAGATGGAGACAAGAATGTTCTGAGCTTCAAATACCACAATTTAAAACATTATTAAAAAAAGTAAATGAACTTTTCCAAACACTTCTGCAAAATATTTTGCCCTGCAGTAGCCAAATTCAGGGCATTGGTCACATAAGGGAGAGTAAACAGGCAATAACTCTTTGAGCTGCGCTGACATTATTACTGACATGATTCTAACCACAGACTAAAAAATAAGGAGAGAGGAAACAAGCTGAAAAAATTATGATAGACCAATGGAGAAAGAAAAATGCTTTTTGAAGGATGGCTGCAGTTACTTGTAATGTGATCTGTTACTTTCAAAGTGTATACTGTGTATGTAATGCCATTTCTACATACCAAGAGAATACAATGACAGCAGCTGCTACGTTCCTAGTATTGCATTTGCAAAAAGGAGTTAAAAATCAGAGAAATGTATGCAGTATATTTATAGCACAACACATTAAGCTAGAAGACTACGTGGTTTAGTAACATCATCTTTGACATACTCTGGTGAGAAATGCACTCCCATGATTTGTGATATGAAATGGAGGAAATAAGAAAAAGGCAATTACTTTGGACTCCCTTAACGCTCTGAGATGTTTCATTTTGGCTTGAATACAGCTGTGTTACAAAAGTCATTTTAATGTTATCCAGGACAGTGGAAATACAGGCAGGACTGGAGCTTTTGCCCTACAGAAAAACCTTTCCGAGGTCGAGGTGTGCTATGTGAGGTCTCCAATTTCCACATCACTTTGATAACTTAAATGCCAAAAAAGCAAAAAAGGGGTTGAATGAAAATACAAAAAGAGAAACACAAATTAAACAAAAAGTGGGTGGAAGCGCCTTACCAGTTTTGGGTGTCAAACTCAAATCTGTGTCAGAAGAAGAGGACTGTCGACTGTAGGACTTGGAAGGTGAAAAAGAATAGGTTTGGTTTTTCAGAGGGGTGGAGGGTCCTGATGAATGAGTATTGGGATTGGGATCTTCATTGAAAGGAATCCTGCCAGAAGAAGGTGGAAACATATTCAGTAATCCTGTGCCAAAGGACCTGGCTGACAGCAGCATGATCCAAACACCAGGATGGGACTGGGGCAGGGCCAGCAGCTATTCCTTAGGTGCGAGACTGGGGATGAGGCCAGAGGCAAAGAAATGCTGGTTTACCCATTCAGCATTCTACAGATAGATGCTGATAATCTACAATAAAACAATTAAGCCAAATGAAAGGCATGAGATGTGACAAAAAAATCATATATATATATATATATATATGCAAAAGAAAAAAATTGAAGAGTTTATGGCTTAAAAATCAGGTCAAATACACAATGCTTTGAGTTAGTTTAATAAAGAAAAAAATGATGTCAAATTATATTTGTGTTTATACATATTTATACATTTATGTATATACACACATATGCATTTTAAGGAAAAAAAAACCAAACGTTTCCTTATCCTATAGCATCAGCAGCATGCCACAGCTAAAAACAGAGCAAAGAGGAGAATCTTACAGGAACAACTATATTGACAAACAGTTCACTTATGCACAGGTCGACTTACCTGCTCTCTAAAACCATCTCTTCCACAAATGGCACAGACCCTTCCTACAACCACTTTAAAACCTAAAAACCGTATCAGAATGATGCTTGAAAGCATCTACGAACTCGAATCAAAATGTGATTTCCTCCAATGACTGAATGTTTCCCAGACACATCAACTTGTTTTTAACTGAATTTCTCAGGAAGGAAGCACGTGAAAACGACACGAAGAGCGTGGCTTTGTGGAAGAGACTCCGATGCATTTCCAAGAAACTACTGCCCCTTGTTTTCAGCAGCTGCACAACTGAGCAGCTCTTCAGTGACAACAGGAGGTGTCTCCGTGAGAAAACGAGGGAGGAAAGACGGGTGGTACCTGCCTACACTGCCTGCCTGCCTGCCCTTTGCGACCACTGTGCCTGTGGCCTGCCTCTCCCCAGCTCTGGAGTCTGAGCAGTCTCGTACCAGTGTAGATGAGAGTGGGAACAGACACAGAGAAGTTCTGAGTAAGTCGTGAGCCAGTAGCAGTGTGAATTGGGCTGTTGTGAGTCGAGCGGCATCCATGGCTTGGCGGATGAACCAGCGGAGACCTGAGAGAATTGGCAGCCAAGGCGGAAGAAAAGAAAACAATACATACAAACAGGTTGCAAGGTTATGTTATCAATGATTTCAGGGAAGTTTAGCTAGAGGAGGTCTCTTACTCTAAGCAGACTCTAAGAATTTAAATTCCTAGCATGCAAGAGTCCAGATGAAATAAAAAGAGGGAAAAGAACAGCTTAAGCACTAGCCTGTGAATGCATAATTGATTCTCTGGCAACAGGGTATCGAGTTAGTAAAGTCAAGAATAAGAAGCATTAGTTGATTTTTCTGCCTTAGAGAAACATTCCCATTTTTTGAGCTGAGACAATATCCACCACCACGTCGAACATGGATAATTTAGGAGGTGGAATTCCCACATTTTGCTACAGAGTGAAAGCTACTGACATATTTATGAATGCTTTTTAAGTTGATAATTACCAGGCCTACCTTTTTTCTCTTTTTAAATCACCACTTTATTTGATGCTGCACTGTATATCCAGAAGCCCTTTTGATGGCAAATTTTTTAAATTAAGACAAGGTAAGCAAGCTGTGATTTGAAATAGGAACCAGTAATTTTTAGAAGTCAGAGCATACTTTGCAATGTTTTGCAGAGCAATTGATGCTCGCACAAAAAAAATGCCTGATTTCTACTGCAATGGCACAACAGTTCAAGCTAACCAAAATGGCCACTTCAGTTAATACCTCCAGAAACACAGCGTGTGCAGTACATTTTTTGTGCTGTTTTTTCCTTCCAGAAATTGAATTGCTCTACCAAACAGAATTTTTCCAAGCAATAAAGTAGTAACAGTTCGAAGAAGACTGCAAGTATATTTCTAATAACTTGCATGCATATCAAAAAATTGCATTCAAACTGTTTGGTGCTGAAGTAGATATGACAAAGATCATGAAATTCTTCCTCTCATCATAAAAAGTCTTTTCTGCGAGTTCACTGTCTACCTGTACTGCCACAGTCCTACTTGTTTCACAACAGTAAAGAGCAAAGCACACAACAAAAGATGAGACCACTCTGGGGTCACTGGCTAAATCAC
Source organism: Serilophus lunatus (assembly GCA_013399895.1). Taxonomy (NCBI): domain Eukaryota; kingdom Metazoa; phylum Chordata; class Aves; order Passeriformes; family Eurylaimidae; genus Serilophus; species Serilophus lunatus. The sequence goes on along the minus strand of VXBA01004606.1, from coordinate 1,184,495 downwards.
TGACAGAACTGTCTGAATTCAGAGTTTGTATTTTCTCATACGCTCAACCAAAGGTACACCCTAAGAAGCCCTCATGAAAATGTTTATTGTACAAACAGAGTCAAAACAGAACGAATTATTAGTTAAGCTGTTGGATCACAACCTAAGGATATGTAATAGCTTTGCTACATAAATTGAGAAAAAGTCATCTTAAGTAAGGACAACCACTCCAGCTTCTACTGAAATAACGTAAGTAATCCAACCTAAAAAAATTCAAAATTGTGGAATATAAACCGAGTTGTACACAAATAAAACTACAAAAGAAAAACAAATTCTGGGGGAAAAAAAGAAATCACACTGGTTATGTAAAATTGAATGAGTATGAAAAGAAGAGAGGTGAAACTTGTTTCCCTGCAAGCTACTAGTTCATACTTACTCCTTCATTTCTTTGGATGGGGAGTTACATGCAGGTAAAAATGCTGATGTGTTACTTAATTTATCCAACGTGCAGGCTGTTCCTATGGCTCGCACCACGAGTCCAGACTCTCCCTCCAAATCAAAACACTGCAAATAACCAACCACAGCATTTCCTCTCATTTCAAGCACCTTCAAGCCAATCTTCCTCTGCAATTCACCTATAAAACAAAAGGTAAAGAGCACGTAATTGCAGTGAACTTTCCCTATTCTCTTTTGTGGTCTTTGACCTCTGCCTTTGGAGTTGCCAACCAAGGCAGTTGAACAGGTAATAAATGCAATCCCACACAGTTATGTCAAGGAGCTGGTCACAATCTCTGGCTCCTACAACAGTGTGATGCCAATGACTTGCACAGCTTTTTCCTTATTTTCTCCAAATCCACTCTGATTGTCAAAACAAGTTATTTCAGATTTTTTTTCTTCTGCTTATTTTCTTTTTTTTTTTCCTTTTTCTACTTATTTAGAGAGAGACAGAAAAAGAGATGGTCAAGAAGTGTCCTGGAACTCATGTAAATTTCTAAATACTCCTTCATACAGTTCAGAACAATGCAACATCTTTGAAACCTGTGCAGACAGACATCCATCATTTTTCTATGTACAAACTTATTCAAGCACATTTCAACCTAATTCATACTTTCTGCCCTCTTCCACTGCAAACAAAAGACAGCCACTTCTCTATTAGCTGCACCTACGGACTGAAAGACTGTGACTATAGGACACTGGTCTGTCTGTTGTTTAATTAGTATGTTATTTAAAAAAATTAATTCATTGATCTATGTAGCTAGATTGCCTTGGTAATACTTACGTGGAAAATACCAGCTCTCTTCTGATGAAAATGAAAGACTCACAAAATCCTCTGTTAACAAAAATCCTTACTGTCACAAACGCTGGCCTAACAATGTCACTGCTGCTAAGAAATCGAGTGGAATGAAATGGTCACCTGAGTTGGAAGGGACCCACAAGGATCATTTATGTCCAACTCCTGCCCCTTGTTTCTATCATTTCCTTAAGTTTGATTTTAAAATTACCAGCACAGGCTGCTATAGTAAACTTCTTAATTGAAATTATGCCTGTACTGGTCTTAAAAATCTCTAAGATGGAGGTAGTGTACGAAAGCTCCTAGCTGAGTGAAAACTGCTATGGATTTCATCCAAGCCAAGGTTGAGGCAAATTCCTTTTCACGTAAACAACACAGACCTGTGAAACAACCCCAGCTCACTCTAAGAAGTTACAGATTTCTTCCCTACTCTTTCTGTGTGGCCATTAATAACAGTGACAGCAATGTAAAACATTTTATTACATGATATGAAATAATATTGCTGTGAGGTGTTTCTTTTTCCTTTTAACCACTGCCATGAATAAAATCTAGCCGAATACTTTCACATGTGCTACTTTATCCACTTGCACAATTTATGCAAGGCAAGAGAAAAGCAAATTTTAATCCTGTAAACTAATATACAAGGGGAGCTATATTAAAAAAGAGTCAGTTATTATAGTATTTTTACTTTTTTACCCAGAATGTCCTGGCTTTCCCACTGAAGACACTGAGTAACATCTCTGTGATCTCTTCTATGTTGCCCCACTTACTAAAGCTCTCCATACATGCTTTCAAAACCCAACTCACTGTTCCTTTTGGTATCTTCCTTAAAACACAGCTGTATCTACAAGAAACCAAACAATGTTAAGAGCCAACTTCTTGGTGTTTATGTTTCATTTCTTTTCATTCCTTACACCTTCAATATTATCCACCTTCAACTGATTGCCTTTTCTCCTAGTGCGCAAGTTCACAACTGCTCTTGGTCAGCATCAGTAACAACCAGAACAATGTAAAAAAAAATCTGTGAAGGTTCTTGACACTGTGAGACAAAGGACTCTAATCACTGATCTCTCCAGGACCTCAGGTACATCCTGCAGAATCACTGCAGTGTTATAACTTCAGTTAGAACAACAGAAACATGGAATGGCCTGTGGTGGAAAGGACCTTAATGATTATCTCATTCCAATCCCTTGCCAAGGGCAGGGGCACCTTTCACTAGACCAGATCGCTCAGACCTGCACCCAACCTGTCCTTGAACGTTTCCAGGGATGGCACGCTCACAGCTTCACTGGGTATCCTGTTCCAGTGCCTCCAGTAAAGAATCACATTCTAATATCCAACCTAACCCTACTCTCAGTTAGAAGCCACTCCCTCCTGTCCTGTCACTCCAGGCCCATGTAAAAAGGCCATCTTTCCTGTAGGTTCCTTCAGGTACTGCAAGGCCACAATTAGGTCACTCCAAAGCCTTCTTTTCTCCAGGCTGAAAAATCCCAATCCTCTCAGCCTCTCCTCACAGAAGATGCTTGAGAAAAAATGGCCCAATGACTTCAATCAGATGAGTAACAGTAGAATTAATGCACACTGTATCTGAGATGGTGTCTGTTCATATACTTCAGAGTAGTTCAGAGTGGGTGGTGGTGTTCATTACTTAAATTGTTTAGTCAAAATTCTAGTAATAAGCCTCATATGGGTTAGGAACATCTTCAAAAAGTTCCATGGGTTTTTTTGACCTTGCTAAAAGAAACCAACAAATTAAAAGCAGCATGCCTTCACTAAAGAAGGGGAAAAAAGAAGTCAGTCATACTGGCCATCAGTTAGAACAACATAATCCTCAGAAACAGAAGACACTGAACTGAAAAAATAAACGTAATAAATACCAAAAATCATGTACAAGTCACTTATTTAAATGGGGAATACTTTCAAAAACAGCAGTGACCACTGAAGCCTACATGTTTTAATACCTGACATGAGGGAAATAAGTCTTTGTCTGGCCTCATTCGATGCCCTTGGAGTACGAATTCTGTCTATCCACTGGTATTCTGGGTCTTCATTAACTACAAGTTCTTCCACAAATCCATGAATTATTACTGCTCTGTAACACTTAGGAATAGATGTAGCTGTTAAAAAAAATACATATAAAAGATGCAAGATGTAAGTCTGTGAGCCAAGAACTGCAGAGAAAATAAAATTACACATAAAAAGGGATGGAATGCAAATGATCCCAGAAAGTTATCTACAGGATTTTTTGTGAAAATGTGGAACACACACCAGTAGTTCTGCTCCAGGAGATCTGGGAACATCAGAAATATGCCCAGTATATCAGTTTTGACATGTACCATTATGAAACCTTTTCACTATGTGTCTCTTCAAGAGGACATGGACCCAAAATAACACTATGTAAGGACAGGCACTGAAATGGAACTTATGGAGATTAAAAAACCCTATCAGTTATTTACATTGTTTTGAAATATGGCCCCTAAAAATGTATTAGGAAAGAAAATCAAGTGAACAATTCCATGCATTTGCTCCTGGCTTCAATGTAATCTCCACTGGGTTCATGCAATGAGCTGGTGATAGATGGGAGACTGACAGAACAGATAAAGAAAGAAAAGGGTGTGCAGGGGAAAGTTTTCTGTTCAAATGAATTTTTTTTCCTCTACTTACTGCAAAAAAATTTGACTCCACAGGATGACTGCCTGAATCTGTTTAAATCATTGAAGAGATCTACTTTCACCACCACGTTGATCTCCCCACGTATACCTATCAGTAAAAAACCAGGAAATATCAGCAGCTGCATCAGTACCAAACTAACCTTATTAATTATTCCTTAGTAGTAGTAATTAATGCAGTTTCTATTATCACTGAGTTGTTTTTTCTGCAAAGAATGTTCTAGGATGACCTGGCAGTGTCAGCTCCAGCCTAGGTCAGTCCAGCAGGAAGACTCATCCTTGCCTTCAGGTCTGTGCAGAGATGCCAACTGAGAGGAAGTTTCTGGCTCTGCCAAGCCTTGGAGGCTGCAACAACGCAAGCAACAGCCCACAAACACCTGCCACAACAAACAGGACTCAGGAGAAAGCTGGGATTGGGGAACAGAAGCCATCAGCCTCCTGGTGCTGCAGGGTGCAAGTGCTCTCTCTGCTGTATTTTCTCCCTGCGAGTTTCAAAATTGCAGTAAAGGCACTTTCTAGTGGTCAACAAATTTATGGTTCGTTCTAGGACCAGAAAGAAACCCAGTAATTGCTTGCAAAGTATCTTAACTAGGAGAAGAAATACATAAAACATAAGGCATTATAGACCTTTAAGGAAAAGCTTAATTTTCGGCCACAATAAACCTTGAGGAATAATGGAACATTCCCTAACACACACAAACATTCATTTTTTACTTTTCTGCTTCCCTGTTCTGAGCTTTGTCTTCTTTTCCCCCACCCAGTAACAAACTCACTTAACATATTATAGGTTCTGACATATTGAGGACTAAACTTCTTGATGAGCCTGATCTCTACTGTTTTCAGAGGCCTTTACTGCAGAAATATGTCACAAACAACAGCCTCAGATTTGCTGTTTGACTCAGCTATTATTGCAATAAAGTCAGCTAGATCTAATTCCAACATTCCAACAAACAAAGCCTTCAATTACTGTAACACAAGTGCCTCAGGTTCATATATTTTCACCGTTAATCAGATTGAGGTGCAAAAAAAAAAAATAAGAATTTAAGAACATTTCATTTTTTTAAGGAAGCATCAAATACTGTTTGCCAAGAGAAGAGATAATTGGAATCTAGTGCTATGAGCATGAAAATAGACTAATTTCAATTTTACTACAATTATAAAAAAGGTGTGAACCAGCAGCAGATTTAAAAAAATATAGAGAAATCTAACTCACTCTGACCTACTTAATTTAGTCTCAAAAAAAATGTATAATAGAATGTGCATAGAATAAAAGGATAAATAAGAAACATGCAGTATTTCTCAAAAGAACTCTTCTTTGATTTAACTGGTTTAAATATAAAAAATACTTTGCATCAGCTAGGATGACCATCTAGTAAACACCACTAATGATTTCCCAACAATGATTTATAATTAGCTTTTAACATAGTTAGGTAATCTAATTCACACTGAATAATGAACAAAGAGGGTAATTACAACCACACAGATCTCCTGCACTAAGGTATTCAAGTAGCAAGCTAAATGCTGTAAATTGACCTTGACTTGCCAAGACAAAAGCTGTTTCATCAAAATAAAAAATACCACTAACTTCATTTTCTCATGCCTTCAAGACATTCTGATGAAATCTACTTACTGCAGGGAAAAGGCATTTCATCCCAGGCTGGATATGTCACATCAACTGAAGTTTACCCCAAATCCCAGGAAAGCACACCCCAAATAAGTTCAGCAAAATTATATTCATTTAGTAAACATGTGGTAACTGGAAAAGTATGTTTGGGTCTTTTTTTATGTTATTTTTGAAATAACTACTTTAAATACTAAGTGAAGATTTTTTTCCACTTGTCACAAGTCCTATGGAGGGCACTCTGCCAGGCATTACTCTGAACTACTATGCCAGAAATTTTCTAATGCCAGAAATAAGGGGGAACCAAAAGAAAAAAGCCAGGAAAGTAGCTTTCCAGCTCCCAAAGCTAAAATTATTACAAATTTCTGAAGAAAGGAAGATTATAAGAAGCACTTTACATCTCAAAGAAGATTGTTTTAAATTAGCAAATCTTACCATGAATAGTGTCATAAATTGGGAACCATCCTGAAATAACTGTAGCTGCTTCACTGTAGAGCAAAGGATCAATATCTATGTACACTTTGCCAATGGCATCGTTGGCACTGTAGGTATCATGGTCAAGGACTGTGATCTGGAGAGGCTCATCTTGTAGCTCTTCATCATCTACCTGGTAACAAATATTAACATGGAATCTGAGTACTTTTAAAAAACTGCAAGGAAATCAATGCAGAGGAGAGGGGAATTAGTTATGTACAGTGGCCTGGCACAGATAAATCTGTAATTTCAGTTTCCTGGAGCTAAACAACATATTCACTCATTTTGATTTTACCCTTCAGAGACTGGTGAGATCCTAGAAATGGGAGAAAGGAAAAGCAAGATTACATTGATTACATATTTTAAAATTCCACAATATTTTAATCATACTCCCTACACTGTCCATCTGTCTCCCCAACACATACCTTTCAATTAAAAGAAAATTAAGATAAAATATTTCAGAGAACTATTATACTCTGATTATTGGTGCTTTCACCACTGGCTTAAAAGAAGACATTTTACACAGCCTGCTGTAAAAATTCAGTAACTCCAGACATGCAATTTCCTAAATAGATGCAATAATCCACCTGCAGATACCTTGACTATTTTTTTTAGAACAAAGACAGACATTCCACAACTTTTTGTGTTTCATGTCACAAACCAGGAATCAGGTTTGCTAAATGCAAGGGGATGATTCATGTAAGTGTTGGCAGAATTGTAACATGCAGTCTTGAAAAAAATCAAACAACACACGTGCAAACATTTTGCATGTCTTAAGTAATTAAGTGTTTTTCCAGTCTTTGAAATGGGGAATTCTTTTATTTTATTAATTTCTCCATGTTGCTGTTTGTCTCTTTTCTTTCCCATACCCATTTTTCCCATGCAAAAAGATGATTTTTCCTGTTATTGTCAGGAAAACTCTTTCTGTCTGGACAGAGCTGATTCTGCTTTTCCCCTCCCCACAAAACTGACCCCAAGAACTGAAAGATAAAAAAAAGAAAAACCTGATAGAATTTCAACACCACAGTACTACTTTCTTAATCACCATGTACTGCTGATTAAGAAATGCTCTTAACCACACATTCCATGTTGATTAATAATTTGCCTAACCTTACTATTGTGTATTTGCTCTAAAGTGTATCCAACATTAATTACCATCTATTACAGCACTCACAGGTATTTACAGCCATGTCCAGCCTGTGATAGTACCTTAAACACTATAAAAGAACCATTGCTATATATTGAAACATTCCATCAATCAATTTATTCTAAATACAAGAGGTTTTTTTAATGTAATAAATAAAATGTAGTAACAAAACAAAAGAACATGTAAACACTTGTTCAGGGCAAAATGTCAAAGGACATCCACAAATTAGATCCTGGAAAGCAACAAGCAATTACAGGAAAATGCTGAGTGCCCTCATTATTACATAAGGAAATGGGAAGAGAAAGTGTCCAGTAATTGTTGGCCAAGCTCTTCCTTTTGTAATCTTCTCATAGGAATTTTCCACTTTCTGCTTTGTCAAGTGCATTATTCTTGCAACCCAAGGTAACATTTCAAATACCAATTAACTTTCCTTACTCAAAATTTTAAAACAAACAAGCATGCCTGTAGCAACATCCGAAAGCCTAATCTGTGCTATTTCCTCCCCCACTTTCACCTCATCCTTGTCTTTTCTAATATTGCCCAGAAAATTATTTGACTTGGATCCAATCTGGCAAGGTTTTATCTTCACAAACACTCCTAAAAAGTCATAGAGACACCTTTAGCAAACAAGGTATAACTGTAGACAGCTTTGCTGGAAAGGCTTTGTGTGTATTTACACAGAAACACACTTCAGTGCTCATTTTCTGCCTCAAAAATGCAATTATTTCATTAAGGGCATTTAAACCAGAGTGTCTATACAGATACAAGCAAAGAAAATACTTCTTCTAAAGTACTTACTTCAAATTTGAACCACTCAGAATTCCACTGAGGATTCAGTGATTTGGGATACACATCTGTCTTAAATGTTGTATTTCCAAATTTCACCTAAAAGTACAAAACGTTCAATTATCAATAATAAATATTAACAGAGACTCATTAAAGCTACACATGCAAATATGTTCAGATACATATTTCAGTAATTTCCTTTTCACTAAGAGTGACATTTAAAGTCAATTTACATATATCAATATCCATCTGTCAATGACACTTCCAATCAATCTCTCTCATAATATTAAAATTGTTTCTTTACCTCCTCAATCGCTTCAGAGGCAAAATATTATTTAAATTGGTTATTCAAAGTCACTTGGTATATCCACCTTTCCTTCTGTTTAGAAATACTGTAAGGAAAAATATTCCATCCCAATATTGATGACCTATGACTCTTCTCTCTAGGATTTCTAAATCAGCTTTACAGATAACTGATAAATGTAAAAACAAACTGGAAGTGTGACAGAGAGAGCAGCTACTAAAAATTAAATACTACCCACAGCACTATGTAAGAGCCTTTATTTCACTGCAGCTTCCATTCCAAAACACTTGCAAACACTTGGGGTTCTTTGAAAGCTGCCTCTCAAAAAAACCAAAAATCAATACTTCATATCAAGTATCTGATGGTACTTACAAGTTCCAGTTTTGAATTTATTCAAGATTCTCAAAGAAATAATGAGTGCAGTCACACAAAAGAAATGCTGCAGTTAAAGACAGTTGTGGATTTTGCCGTTTTCTTTTGAAAAAGTCAAAACGGACTAAATTTAGGCCTAGATCTGAAAACTGCACAGTAATTCTTTTAACTTTTTTTTTTTTTTTTGCTCCAGACAGTGTTAAATGAACCCTTCACACACTTTAATAGTGTGGTGATGGTACTGCTCAGGGGCACACCCCACCCTGAAGAGATCCAGCACTTGCTTTAGTTCATTCAGGAACCCGAAATTCCAGGTGTGAGCTGACACATCCCCTGGGGTGGTACAAAAGCACGGCACAGCCCCAGCGCACCAATAAAGGAAAATAAAGCCCTGCCTTTAACAGAGCTCCCAGTTAAACACCGGCTCTGGCTCCAGGAGCTGCCAAGACACACCAGTGCCGAGCTCCACCCAACCCATTTTCACCTTATCTGGGGAGTCAGGGAGTTCCCCGGGAGCCGCAGGCAGTTCCTAGTGAGCTTCTCCAGCTACTCCAGGGAGTTTATTAAAGCTTGCAGGGAGGATCAAGCACCAACACAGAATAACACAGAATTAACAAGGTTGGAAAAGACTGCAGAGACCATCAAGTCCAACCTTTCACCCAACTTAACAACCTGTCCAACACCAATCCATCATCTAAACCATCTAAACCATATCACTGAGTTCATCATCCAACCTATCCTTAAACACATCCAGGGACGGTGACTCCACCACCTCCCTGGGCAGCCCATTCCAGTGGGAAATCACTCTCTCTGTGAAACAGTTTCTCCTGATATCCAACCTAAACCTGTCCCGACGCAGCCTAAGGCTGTGTCCTCTTGTCCTGTCACCAGTCACCTGAGAGAAGAGACCGACCCCCGCCTGACTACACCCTCCTTCCAGGTGGTTACAGACAGCAATAAGGTCACCCCTGAGCCTCCTCCTCTCCAGGCTGAACAACCCCAGCTCCCTCAGCCCCTCCTCACAGGGCTTGTGCTCCAGCCCCTTCACCATCCTCGTTGCCCTTCCCTGGACACGTTCCAGCAAGTCCACGTCTTCCTTAAACTGAGGGGCCCAGAACTGTGTGCTGCACGAAGTCAGAAGCACATTTATGAAAGAAATTGTCCCAAAATCACAGAATACTCCAAAATGGAAGGGACCCACAAGGATCACTGTGCTGATTTTCTCCAGGTCACCCACTCTGGGGAAGTCCTGCTTTTGCATAACCTGAACCAACTAAGCCCTCTCACATATTTTCTTTTCTAATTCTAGGTTCATATCGCAATATTGAACAAGAAAATTAAAGGCTAGTAATGAACCAGACCAACTCGGGGAACTGTGTTTCCTATTCCTGTTTTCCCTGTCTCCTAGTAGCAAGCATTGCTGTGATCTTAAATTGGATTAATAGGCAGCCTGGAAGAGAGGCCTTTCCAAATTAAAAACTGACTGATGAATCAGCTGACAAAACACTGGAAAATTAAGTTAAACAACTGTCATAAAACACAATGGTGTGCTACTTCAGCTCCATTGAAAAGCACTTGGAAATACTTTTTCACTTTCTTACCAACTTACTGTCCCCACTAAGCAGTGGCATCAAACAAAATCTGTTTTGACATTATCAGACTTCCCAATTTATACAGTTCTAGAGAGACAGTCTGCCTTCCTACCCTTAATTTCAGCACTGTGCCCACCGCAGTCGTTATTTGCGGTACAAACATGTGCTTTCACAGCACTCCATCCTTAAACACCTCTTTGCTTTCTTCTGAGAGTACGAAACCTGGATCTATGGGATGCTTCCCAAATGTTCCAAGCTGCTCAGATTGGGAATAATGAAACAAAGAAAAAAACCCCCAAACCCTAAGGATTATGTAACAGAAATAACAGAAATCATAGAATGGCTTGGGTTGGAAGGGACCTTAGAGATCATCTCATTCCAAACCCCCCTGCCTCGGGCAGGGATGTCACCCACGGCATCAGGTTGCTCAGAGCCCCATCCAACACAACTTTTTCACAATCCCCTCCTTAAAAAGCACTCTACACATCGCCTGTTACCCACATGACTGTAAAGGGGATGGAGGTCAGGACGCTTTGGGTCCAACAGAGCCATTTAAACATGCCAATAATATTAAATATTTGTTGACTAAAGACCCGCCCCTTTTCAAACATTTTATTATTTCGGAAAACGGAAACACGAATATCGGCCTTAAAAGTGAAGCCTGCACAATCACTCACATAATCGATAAAATATCCAATCAGCCGTACAAGCTCCTTGAAGATGCTTTTATTACTTTTCCACCCTCCTGTCGCATCACTGAATCCACTGGGTTGGGAAAGCACCTCCGGGATCCCCGAGTCCAACCCACGCCCGCACACCTCCCGCGCCAACCTCCCCGCGGCACCGCTGGCACGTCCAGCCCTTCCCGGCATCCACGATTTGGGAAAAGCCCTTTGACACCCCCGGGTCCAAGCCACAGCCCGCCACCAAGCACTCATCCAGAGCCTCGTCTCCTCCTGCCCTCAACATCCCCCGGCACCGCATCCCAACGTCCCGCCCCCCACCCTCCTCCACCTTCTCGTGCAGGAATTCCCGGGAATGTCTCGGCCCGGGAGCCCAAAGG
>VXBA01004606.1:1146891-1173080 GCA_013399895.1 Serilophus lunatus | reverse complement strand
GTCCTCCAGCTCCCCCGCCTTCTTCGGCTGCCGCTGCTTCTTCCTCCCCTTCCTCCTCCTCCTCCTCCTCCTCCTCCTCCTCCTCCCGGGGGCCGCAGCGGCGGCGCCACCGCGCATGGGCGGGCCCCGCCCAGGGCCGGGCAGGGAGCGGGAATGGGGTGGGCCGGGAATGGCAATAGTGGGATGGGCCGGGAATAGGATGGGGAGAGGGAATGGTGAGGATGGTTCTTGATGGGGGGGACGGTCCGCTCTGCGGGTGGCGCGGGAAGGGGTCCCCGTGGGATCGGGATGTCCCCGGACAGGGGGATCCGCGCCCGCCCTGGGCAGCGGCTCCAGGGCGCTGCCACCCTCCGTGTAAAGCGCTCCTTGCTCCTCTTCAGGCGAAACTTCCTATGTTTTAGTTTATGGCCATTTTTCCCCGTCCCGTCCCGGCACCGCCACTCCTTGGTGACACTGCCCGTGCCCTCGGCACTGCCTGCGGGACATGGACATCACTGAGAACATCTCCAGCTCCCGCAGTGTCTCCTCACGGCAGAGCCGCCCCGGACCCCTCCCGGCCCCTGTGCCCTCCCTGGACCCTCCCCAGCAGCTCCTCGTGCTGAGCAGCCCAGAACGGGACCCAGAATTCCAGCTGTCCCTCCAGACAGCCGAGCAGAGGGGCAGGACCACCTCCCCTCCACCTGCTGGTCACGCTTCCCCATGGATAGTATAAGCCCTCCTGGCGGCTCATGGCCAACTGGTCGCCCCCCAAGCCTCGCCGGCCCCTCTCCGCAGGGCTGCTCTGGGGCAGCCAGGGCACTCGGAGTTACCCATTCCCGGCCCCATTCCCGGGAATCGCCCCTGCCAGGCTCTAAGATGGCGGCCGCGGTCTCGGGCACGCCGCTGAGAGTCGAACGTCGACTCCTCGCTGGGATCCGCGCCGCCGCCCAGGGAAGCCGGCGCGGCGGAGCGCCGAGTGACCGATGGCCGGGAATTGCGGCGGGATGGGGCGGGAGCGCGTCCCGCGCCGCGGGTCGTGTCCGCTGGGGCAGCCTCGGGAATGCGGCTGCCTCCCTTCCCGAGGAAGGGCCTGGTGCAGCCTCGCGACTGCTCTGCCTCCAGCCTTCCCGAGGAAGGAGCCGGTGCAGTGCCGAGATGCACTGCCTTCCCAAAGGAAGGAGCTGGTGGCGCGCCGTCGGGATGCACTGCCTTCCCCGAGGGAGGAGCTGGTGCAGCCCCGGAGCAGCTCACACGGTATCACAGTATCAACAAGGTTGGAAGAGACCTTAGAGATCATCCAGTCCAACCTATATACTTAACAGCCCGTCGTCTAAACCATGGCACCAAGTGCCTCATCCAGCTACTCTTGAACACCTCCAGGGTCGGTGACTCCATCACCTCCCCGAGCAGCCCATTCCAATGGCAGATCACCCTTTCAGTAAAGAATTTCTTCCTAATATCAAGTCTAAACCTCCCCTGATGGAGCTTGAGACTGTGTCCTCTTGTCCTGTCACCAGTCACCTGAGAGAAGAGACCGACCCCCGCCTGACTACACCCTCCTTTCAGGTGGTTACAGACAGCAATAAGGTCACCCCTGAGCCTCCTCCTCTCCAGGCTGAACAACCCCAGCTCCCTCAGCCCCTCCTCACAGGGCTTGTGCTCCAGCCCCTTCACCATCCTCGTTGCCCTTCTCTGAACACGTTCCAATAACTCAACATCTTTCTTAAACTGAGGGGCTCATTTTAACCCTCGTTAAAAAAGAGACCTGGAGCACGAGCATATCCCCAAGCACCCGGTGGGAGAGTCCTGCAAAGGGATTCAATCCAACCCCTGCCGTGGCTTTGGCTCTGTTTCCTTAATCAAAAGACAAATATTTACAGTGTTTGAAGGATTATGGATAGATTAAATAGAATTTAGTTATCAGAAATAGGATTTGATATGGTTCTTGTAGCCAGGTCTTGACTTTTCGATGCCTGAAAAAGCTCTTTGTTCAGGAAATAGCGCCGTGGAAGCCCGGGACAAAGCCAAGAATCAGGGCCAGGAGCTGGATCAGGTGTGGTCCTACAGGTGGGAGAAGGGAACCAGGTTGTGTGAGAAACCTGTGGGACAAGGGTTGTGCTGCTGGTGTGGTCAGGAATATAAAAGAACCGTTGTGTTCTTGGGTTAAGCAGTCGCCAGGTGTTGAGCCAAGTAGTAGATCTGCTTGAATTATTTTCCCTTCTTTCTAATCTTACAAAAAGGCTAAATAATGTTATGGGCTGGGGTGTGATACAGCAAACAAACCATATGAATGAAATGCAGCGGGGTGTGGTGCAGCAGATTAATGTGGAGAAGACCTTTGGCTGTCAGTCCAGGAAGCTGCAGTTACTCTCACTGGCACAGCACTTCCTCTCTTCAGCTTGTTTTGAAATTGTCTTTGGAACAATCCATCGTATCCAAGAGAACTATAAACAAGCATATTTTTTTCCTCATCCATTCTGATTTAAATGGGATGCTATAAAGAGGGTAGCCAGTGAAAAAGGCTCTGAGGGTGCTGAAGGTTGAGCCAGCAGCATGGCCAGGTGGCCAAGAGGGCCAATGGCATCCTCACTGCATCAGAAATAGTGTGACCTGCAGGACTGGAACAGGGATTGTCCCCCTGTGCTGGGCACTGGTGAGGCTACACCTTGAATCCTGTTCAATTCTGGGCCACTCACTACAGGAAATGCTTTGGGGTGCTGGAGTGGGTCTAGGGAAGGGTAACGTGCCTGGGGAAGAGTCTGGAGAGTAAGTCCTGTGAGGAGAAGCAGAGGGAGCTGGGAGGGCTCAGCCTGGAGAAGAGGAGGCTCAGGGAGACCTCACTGGTCTCTACAACTCCCTGAAAGGGGCTCATAGCCAGGTGAGGGTTGGCCTCTTCTCCCAAGTGACAGGTCACAGGACATACCCTTAAGCTGTGTCATGGGAGGTTCAGGTCAGACATGAGGAATTTCTTCCCTGAAAGGGTGGTCAGGCATCGGAACAGGCTGCCCAAGGAGGTGATGGAGTCGCCATCCCTGGAGGTGTTCCAGAAACGACTGAATGTGGCACAGGGTGCTCTGGTCTGGTTGACAAGGTGGCGGTCGGTTAAAGGATGGGCTTGGTGATCTTGGAGGTCTTTTCCAACCTTAATGACTCTGTGATTCTGAGGTTGGTGCCAAGGCAGGATAGGAATAAAGAGCTAATGATTCTTATTCTTTCCTTCCTGAGAAGGAAAGCAGAAACAGAAAACATGTTAAGGGTTTAGTTTAGACCAGAAACATGCTTTTTGAGTGGAATCTCCTGATCTCACCTGCTTCAATGTTGGTCACGTAATCTGGTGGTTACAGAGCACCTAAACTGAGTGAATATTTCATTCGGATAGGACTGAACTAAGGTAGCAGTGCATCAATACATTGTAGCTGTTTAAAGACATTTGGGCTGCGGAGGCAAGTTAAAGCTGGAATTAAATGAACCCTAGACCCGTGCGTGGTGTGGGTGGTTGTTCCTCAGCACTGTTTCACCCTAAAGATGGGGCCACTGACCCACTACATTACTTTCACCTGTCTTACTAACTCACTACATTGCCGTGTCTTAGCTTCCCCATTAGAGTGGAAAAACTATCAGCAGGTGGGACTACAAAAAAATTTCACAACCTTCTCTGTTTTCAGTGTTAGACACGTTGTTTGGCCTTTGTTGATGGGCAGTGCACTGCTTTATAGCCCAAGAGTTAGAGAATGCAAAATACTTCCTTGACTACAAACAAGTAAAACCAACATAGAAGTAAATGTTGTCATGTGTTCTTTATTTCTGGCAAAAGTTCTGTTTCTTTGTTGCTGCTTTTTAAAATTTATTTATTAAAATGCAACAATTATTAGGAAACACTTTAGTTACTGGTATTTCAAGTCCACGTTGGCTGGGGCTCTGAGCAACCTGGTTTAGTGGGAGGTGCCCCTGCCAATAGCAGGGGAGTTGGATAGAGATGATCTTCAACATCCTTTCCAACACAAACCACTCTGTGACTTTACAGCACGTCTTGTGGTACGTAGAAAAATTTCATGGTTTTAAGGACATGAATCCTTGAAGAAAAAAATCTTTAATATGGAAGCTGTCCTGAGCATAATAAACAAAAGGAAACAAATTTAGTTTACCTGACTCTTTAGAGATGGTTACCAGGCTCTGTCAAACTAATGCCAGGATTTTCCCAAACTCTTCTTTTGTCCTTGAATACATCAAACAATACTCTGTGCTTCTTTATTCACTGAAGATTGGACAGTTTCCCTGACCAATGGCCAGTTGATACAGTGAATACCTGGCTAAATGTACTGCCTAGTTCTTATAAAGCTGCAGCACTCGTGACTGTTAAAGACCTCTCTCATCTTCCCAGACAACTCACCTCAATGGTTCTTTCTCAAACTTTTATGACAGATTTTTCAGAAGTTAAAATTGTGGTTTTGACTTGGGGTTTTTGTGGAGGTTTTTTTGGTTGGATGGTTGGTTTTTGGGGAGGGATTATTTATTTATACGTTGTTGATGTGTTGGTTTGTTTTTTTTGTGGAAGGCAAATCTGTTCTTGTATTATCCACTGAGCCAAGAGAACAGACTATTCTCTTACAAATATTAGGAGACTTACTGGATTAGACTAGTGCATATTCTTTTAGATATTTTTTGTCCTTATTTAATTCACAGCATCTGGTGCAGTAGATCCACAGGTTAACTACCTGCTTTGGGAAAACTTATCTCCTTTTTATTTTGAATTTACAAACTGATTTTACTTGTGGGCTCCTATCTCTTATAAGAGAGAAGGAAGAATTGTTCCCTTTATTTATGCAGAGTTTTATGCAGTCTTTTAATTGACTTTTTTGAAATAAGTAACTTTTCCATTCTTTTTTCTTTTTTTTTTTCCTGCCTTCAAATATTCTTTTCAATTTCTCCTTGAAGACTCTCTGAATAGGTCATGTTTTTTCTTAAAATGTAGTATCTCAAACAGGAAATAAAATCCCAGGGAAGCTGTACCAGTTTTCCCTAGTGAACATCTCTCTCTCTCTCTCTGGAATCATGAAATAAAGGGATTAATGAAATGCATATTTCTTTCTCAAAAAATTTCTGAGGATCTGGCTTTTCAATGGAAGATTTTAGTAGTCAAAGGCTTAGAACCGTGAAAAACACCTGTTTTCTAGAACCAGTTCAAATCTGGTTTTTAGGTACTTGGAAAGACCAGTTAGATATAATTTGATGCATTAAAAAACCTGTTTGGTGTATCTTACCTGCCTTAGTGCAGAGGATTTTTCTATACTGGCAGAATGAGACCTGTCTTTCTATAAATTTGGGTGTTATATCACACATTTCATGCCAATAGTATTCCAGCTCTCTAAAGCCAGCAGGGACTTGTGGAAAGTAGAAGGCACTCAGCTAAACGTGTACTCAAACCCCTAGAATTTATTAACTACTTGAGCCTTCCAAAGTAGCATTAAATTTCCCTCAGTTTTAGACAACTATAATGGATATACTTGAAACTAAAGCTATAGTATGGACTTGCTCAGTAAAATTCATGCCAGAACTCCACAGAAAATAATAAAAAGTGTATTTTTATGGTAAGGAAGAAAATGTGATATCTGACTTTGAACTTTAGTATCCACTTGTTTTCTTGTTGAGTTTTCTCCCTTCTGCTTTGAAGTGGTCTTTTAGCAGGTCATGACAACTGAAGTTGTGTTTCAGCAAGATAACAAGATATGCTTAAAGAACAGCATTATCTTACTTGAGCAGCTATTGTCATGTATTAAGTAGCATTGTAACTCAACTAGACAACAAAGAATATTGCTGATTACAATATTAAAAGTATCTTTTGTGGAACAATGAGTGTCAGAAAAACAGGAGAGTTTTGTGTGGGGCAGCTGGAGGATTTTGCCACTTAAATGTAAAGATTCATGTATGCTTTTTTTTTCAGTTGTTTTAAATATGTGGAGAGAAAGTTCGAGATAGATATGAATGTTGAACCCTTGGTTTGGAAATTGATACTTCAAAGAAAAGATTTGTCTGTAACTTCAGTCTGCTGACCATCACTTCAGGGTAGGTCTCAATTATATTGGCGTTCCAATCTTCAAGATGGAAATTCAAGTGGTCTGGGCTTTTCTCAGGTTTTGACATGACATGACTTGAGATGTGGTGGGCTGTCTTAACCACAGGGAAAAGTGCTTTTGGATTGTATTGCATTGAATGGATTTGAACAGGAATGAATGGAAACGTTGAGGGGGTTGGGTTTGGTTCTTAATTTGTTGAAACACACTAAAAATGCTTTATATCTGTCATTCACAGAAGATGCTGACTCCATTTCTACTGCAGTTACTGTGATAGGTAGTCTTTGAAAAAGCAGTCTTTTTCAACTGTGACCAACACAGGAAACTGCAGTGTCAGTTTTTGGTTTCTGGAAACACCCCTGTATCTCTTCGCAAAACTACACATTTCAAATCAGTCTGGCTCAAATCTGCTGGACACCAATCAAAAAATATTTTTAATAATGCTCACAGGGTCCTATATCCAGAGTGATGAATTCTTAGAAAAGGACCTCGGCACCCCAGAAAAACCCCCAAACTTCCTTCCACTCTGTGTGTGCTGGACTGAGTCCTCACTGCAAGGATTTAGACAGGGGCAAATTCCCAATCACTACTATTTATAATTGCCTGTATGTATCTGAAGTGACATTGCAACCCTAATCCTTCTCATTAGATTAAAAGATTTGGAGTGAAGTCTTGTCTCAATAAAACCAGTAAGGTGAAACTCCCTCACTGAAATGAAGAGATGGGTTTTATTATGAGCTCCTGGGGTGAACAAAGGCCTCATTACTGAGGTTTCTGATTTACACCAGAGGAGTTCACTATAGTTAGCTTGTTTAAAAACAAGATTAGGGCAGTATTAATGTCTATTACTATCTATAGGAACAAATTCCTGCTACTATGTGAGTCTCTAATATATCAGGTGTAATAAGGAAAGGATGGAAGCCTGAGCAGGATCAAGTTCATACTTGAAATATGTACTTCAGGTTAATTTTGACTCTCAGTTACTTAGGGAGGCTCTTATGGGCTCAGTTTTGCTAAATCATCCTACTTTGCCTAGAACTGCATCTCTCAATAGTGCTTTTTAATCATGATGATGTAAGTATTATGTAAAAAAATAAAACGGGTACAGTCAAATATTTCCCTGATGGAATTAAAGTATGTATTAGGAGTAACGGTGTATGCAGGTGGTTTACTTTTGTCCTGAGTTTATTCAAAGATGTACCCAGGCTAATGGAACTGACATTGGTGATATCCTTTTATACTACATAGAAAGTAAATACAGAACTCATATGGAGATGGAATGTTGGAATTAATTTTTGAAGTTAAGCATTGCCAGGAAATTCAAATACTGGCCTGGTGATACAGATAGATCCAGTTAAATGTGCTCATGTCATAGAATCCTAGAGTCATTTAGGTTGGAATGGACCTCTGAGATCATCAAGTTCTTTACTATTACCCTGCCAAGTCCACCACTAAACCATGACCCTAAGTTCACATCTACACATCTATAATCTATGTGTGAAGAGAAGCTTACCCAATGAACTCTAATTCCAATGATATTCAAAATAATATTCCCATGTAGATCTAGTGAATGGAATAAAACCTGTTTTTTCTTTGAGGAAAAAAAGGAGCCAATAATTCTTCTCAGGGCTTACATTAAGAGGGTAAAGATAAAACACAATATGTCATAGTCCTAAAATTATATTTCTGATTTTTTTATGCACATTTGTTTCTGGATATCAAATGAAAGTATTTTCTTTGGAAATGAGATCTCAACACTTTATATTCTGCTGAACATGACACCTTTCCAACAGTCGACTCTGTCAATCTTCTGTTGACTTCTGCAATTTGGGATTTGGTCCATATCTAGCAGTTTGTAAGAAGAGAGAGTCATCAAAATATTCCATTTTATTATACCATTGCTGTGCGAAGGTCTCAACTTTCCATATAGACTTAAAAGAAATTGGATAAAATAAATACTCACTAACACAGGAATGTATGCATTTACCTACTGGGGGAATCAAACAGCTGGATCTCATGTCATGTTCTCAGTGAGTAATTGGATACATCTCTCTTTCTCACAGTTCTGTGAGGGAAATAACATTGCATATGACTTGGTGCTTTTCATGAGAAGTGAGTGGCAATGGCATAATTGGGGTATCAGTTCACAGAGATCGCAGCAGAATCCGTGCACACGTGCTCTTGCAAATATCTTGAGTTACAAGCAGTACAATAAAAATAGCTGCTCAGATTCCTTCACACGTACAAAGCCTTAGTTAATTAGCCAATGCCTAGTAAATAATTTAATTAAATGTAATTGTCTGCAGCAGTATTTCTATCATTAAAAGATAATTAGTCCTTCAGTGACACTTGCAGCATTTCTGCATTTCCTCCTCTTAAGGGTTGAGACAAATGAGATCTTTCACTGTGATTGTAATATGTATTAGACTTACACAGTTACTAAACCAGTTATATTTTCTGGTTATTTTATCCTGCTTAACACTGTTGGTATTCCTCTTTTTCCCAAATGTAATAAATAGATTCAGCTCCCATACCAAAACATGGAAATATTAATGACTGTGTATATTTATGTGTTGAAATTTCTATCAGGATCCAGAGTGGTGATACTGAAACTTTGAAGTAGGTTAATGCTTATTAAAGCCATAGTCCCTGTATGTCTCGTCAACAGCTATGGCACAGAGAGAAAGAGCACACACGTGCTGCTCAAAAAGTCAGTCTGTGCCTTGCAGATTATTTTAAGTATAGTAACTGCACAAACTATCTATAGAGTAGTCTTCAAGATCCTTTGCAAGATATGCAAGCTATTTCCTGGTGCATTAAAGAGATTAAATTGGATTACAATCAAAACAATAAATCTTTGTATTCAAGAACACGGAGTGAATGCAGTTCTTAATAGCCATGTGATGCTTTTGCTTCTTATGTTCCATTTGGAACAGACATGATGATGTGAATTATTGTTTTCAATATATAAAAAATAAACAATTTAATTACATAGAGCTGTAGATTCATACAGCTGAATTATGTGCAGCGCAAATAAGATGGATGGTCTTGCCACTGACCACTCCTTATTGTCCCATGGGAATTAATGAGGTCTGCCCTCTTGATTACCACCCATTGAAACAAGCTCCTTATTTTCATTACTCACCACCTTACTTCTTAAGCAAAAGCTCTTGCAGAGTAAAATCTGGCTAAGGAAGAAGCCTGTCGTTGGTGTCTGTTCTTTGAGTACTATATTAATTCATTCCTGACAAGAGTCATATTCAATGCTGCATTTGACCCTGTTAATGACAATTTATAGGGCTTTTGAAATATGAGGACAGTGTCTTCAGACTACCTTCAAAGTACCAAAATTCTCATTCATCAGGCCTGTTCTACTTTTCTCTGCTTTTATGTACAGGAGAATTATGATCATCACCTTGCACTCCTCTGATAGCAGCTGAGGGAGGTACTGCTTTGATTTTCTTAGCAAAGATCATGAACAGCACAACTTGAGAAATACATACTAAATATATTGCTTAACTATACATAATTCTGTAAAAAGACTGTGCATCTTCCAGCGCTTGGAATATAAATACAGACCTTTATTATGCAAGCCAGGAGCTAAAGGTGACACTAGGCAGGGGCAATGTCATTACCGACCAAGGAGCCATCTCTCAGCATCCAAACAAGAGCTGAGAGGATCCAGCGATGGTAACAGAGTTCAATTAACAACCTGGTAATTAGCAGTCAGATCTGTAGGTTTTCAATGCAGGTTGAAAGCCAAGACAAGGCAGCAAGGAGAGCCCATGACCCAGCTGTCTCACAGGAACTCTCAGGTAAGGATTAAGGAAAGAACAAGGGAGATGACCTGAGTCTATGCCCAGCTCCTTCCTCCCTTCTTTCCCTGAAGGACAGAAGCTGCAGAGGCCATGGGTGAGAATTTTATGAGCACTTCCCTGTTTTCACAAAAGCTGTGCAGCTGTGGTCCGCTGGTGCTCGTTGTGGCTGCTGACAGCTCAAGACTGAGGAGAGAGGTGGAAGGGACTGCAAAAGGAAGGTTATGGAGGAAGGTGGGTGTGGGCTGGTGAGAGCAATTGGACCCGATCTAATTGTGTTGCTGTGTTCAGTGTCCCAAGGAGGGTGTACCATTAAAGTTGGAATTTAAGGTAAGTAGGCTGTTAACTAGCACCAAAGCATCTAGCAGCTGGGGAAATCCTGCTAGAACTAAAAATAAATTAACACTAAATATGGAGACATGATACTATATTTTAAAGAGTAACAAAAAATTCTTCTCTACAGTAGCGGAGTTTTTACACATACAAGTTTGCCATTGACAAGAGCTGCATCCTACAGTTTAGGCTCTTGGAATAGGAAAGATCTCTGCTTTCTTGCCATTATTAAATGTAAGGACTAAGAACAGACCTGCCTTGGCTGCTTTTCACAATCTGAGAGAGGCAAGTGGAAATAAGAATATTCCAGTATATCCATCCTCATTTTTGAACACATTCACTAATCTTGTGTCAGAGTTTTACACACTCAGTCTTGAGATGTCTCACAGATGACTTTCAGTAGTGTAAAAATTTGCTGGGTTTCCTGATTTTATTGCTATGAGTCCTGAGCCCTCCAACAAAGAAAGGCGAGGGAGATTGATATAGTCAGTTTGCCAAGATAAGCATCAGGGTAATTTTTGCAAAGGTCAACTCTTAAAGAATTTGTTGTAAAGCACGGCTGCAATCTGTGTGAAGACAAGGCCTTGAATTTTAGAAGGCCTAATCCTCACACAGATTCTGAATCCAAAGAGTTAACTGCTGACACTTGTAGCATCATATTTTGTCCGCAGCCTTCCTTTCCAGTGATTTTCCATTTATGCCAGAGATTATCTTGAAGCACAATGTAAGTTTCAGTGCTTTAAGTTAACAGATTAACCACTTTATCATCCTTCACTTCATTTTAGAGGATTGTTTTGAAATTAAGATAGATTTAATATTATTTTAGCCTTGTTATTGTTTGCATATGTGGAGGAACAGCTTGACAGCATTGATCTTCAAGTTGAAAAACCAGAAATTGTCTCAGATAACATTTGAAACGTTTTCCTTGTACATCTGCCATGTGCGACCTTGCTTAATAAAAACATGCATGCAGCACTTGGTGTTGGTTTTGAGGTGCCACTGAGATAAGACAACACATGAACTATCACAATAGATGAATTATACTGCAGATAGATTCAAATTGATCCATAGCCACTGACATGGGGCTGGTAGTTGGTGTTATCAGATCACTTACAGCCTGAAGAGCTGAGTTGGTGGCCCAGGAGGAAACTCTGCTAGAAGTTTATTGCTTTTTCTCCACAAGTGTAATTGTCATGAATGTGTTATTAAGTGTTTGAGATGTACACACGGTGTATCATGTAATCTGATGTTCCACTGAGCCAGGAATTCTTAGCATGGTGCCCTAGACAGATCAGAACATATATGAGAACTAAGAGACTGAGGCAAACTCTCTTTGGGAGTGATGTTACCAAGCTAGGGAAACTGATAGAAAAGTGTGGAAAGGATGATGACTCCCCCTGTGAGTTTAGAGATCTGACTGTCCCTTGTCATTCACATTCCGCAAGTCTTTTTGCTCCTCAGTGGTTGTTAGATAAGCATAAAAATTGTTTCCATGGACACTTTTTGTTATCTGCTTGCAGCAGAGAAGTAACAGCTCAGTTTTTCGGATGCGGCTTTTGCAGCTATGATCTTTTCCAGTCTCTAAGTGAGGCTTCGTTATCAGAGCCTGCTGTTAGAGAAGTTGTATTTCAAACCTATCTGTGATATTGAATAGCCCCCAGAGGAAACACACCCTTCAGCTCAAAAACCAGATGTGTGTTGTGGTTTCATTTTCTGTTCATGATGGCTTTTCCCCTTTTTTTCATGCAGTGGCTCAAAAGGACTGGTATGTAGTAAAATGCAATCCTCACCCACAGCTTTAAGGGGCAGTACCTAAATTGTTATGAACAAAATCAAGTGAAGGAAATCGATGCAGCTGAAAAGTAATCTGGAAAAAGAATAATTCTGTTTTAGCCACATCAGATAATTGTGTGGTCAGATGCAGAGAAGTACCAAAACTCTTAACTAGGAGTGGGCTGGATGTAGACTGGATTATACCACTCTGCATAACCTTTCACATTCCAAATGGCCACAATTGAAAATAGTAGGAGGCTGAATTTAAAGTACAGGCTACTAGCTCTTGTTCTCCATGTCTCTCTCTGATGAGAATAAACATGTGGGAATGTCTGGTATTTGTTAGAGATATTACAATACCCAACATTAAGAAGCCTGTTATTTTTGATTCAGTATAGAAGAAGACAGAGTAATTAAGTTTCTTTGGATTTAACTGTGCTTTTTGGTTTGGTGTGGTTTTGTTTTATTTGTTTTTTTTTTTTTTAAACTAAATTTCTTGTCCTCACTGCTCGTATTTGAATGCTTTTTCAGAACCTCCATGCATGATTAGAAATTTCCAAAGAGAACTTCAGTATCAGTTTATGCCTGAATTATTTTTTGCACACCAGTATTGTCTTATAGCCTAAATGGATATTTTCCCTTCAGGACACATCTGTGCATAAACTTGTGATGAATGGTTCTGTACACAGACAGCTTTTCTTGTGCTATATGAAACTAGCCAAGCTCCAGACTTCTAATACAGGAGAATGGGGGTCTCCATTATTTACTCATGTTATTATCCTTTATCTGTACCTGTTTTGTTTTGTAATGCATGAGACCAGAATTGTACACGGTATTTCAGATGAGGCCTCACAGTACTTTGTACTACAGTCCACCTGCTTCTGTACCCCATGTACCCTTGGATTTGCAGGTGGTCACTGCTGTGACTTTCTTTCCCGATACACCCTGGGATTCTTTTTGCCTTATTGAAACATGTATCATATTAGTAAAACAGGCAATTTTATAAAAACACAGTAATGGCCTATCAGAGTACATTTACAAAAACAGTTATAGAAATTCAAGGCTAATCTATGTGTTCTGCACATGCAGAACCAGTTGATATGCAGCTGGGTTCGTGTCTGAAAAAAAACTCTGAGAATTATCCCTCTGAGGATCTGGATTTCCTCAGCAGTCCACGAAGGGCTGGGGAGCTCATTAAGGTAGTAGAAATTCTCAGTGACAGAACTCCCTCTTTCTCTTAGATCTCCACGCCAACATGCAGCAGCAGCATGTGCTCTGAATACTCAGTGTAGGAAAAGGTTCTAATTCTTATGCACCAAGTCAGGAAATTAAGAGTATGCTAAAGATGCTTAAATTGATGTTTTAACATCCTTTAGAATATATACACAATGCAATATATTGTTCTTACTGTGAATTTCTCCTTGTGTGTTTGCAGGCCTTGTGGGTTTCCACCAACACCACCAAAAATAATCTGATGCCAGATGATACCAGTGATCCACTGTTCTATTATCAGCTGCATGTGAGAAGCAGAGGCTTCCAAAAATAGGTGAACATATTTTAATGTTCCCTAAAAATATAGAGTGCCATAATAAAGTTGGGAAGAAAAAAGCTCCCTCCTGATTTTTGCCAGTGTAGTTTATACTGTACAAGAATAAGATTTTATCACCCTTATCTTAATTATCCTTAACTTGGTATGTGCAATAACTGCAGGTATTATTTTCAGCCATAAAATTATTCAGCCACAAAATATACCTAAACTGCCCAAAGCATTATTTTCCATACGCCTATTGCTGTTAAAAGTGCTTTTCTTTAATTTATTCTGAATTCATTGGACATAAATTTTGTTGGATGAATTCCTTGGTTTAGCTGATAAGAGACATAGAAGTAGTGATTAGTTTCTGGAAAAGGTTTCCATAGGCTATATCTATGGAAGCACCTGATCTTATTTTTTTTAAATGCTTGTACTGCTTTCACTCACTTTGTGTTCATGTAGAAATGTCTTTAGCTCATGTGAAACTGGAATTACCTTTGGGGTTTTGTAAAATTGGGTCAAAGGCATAAGAAGTGCTTCTCCATGGCTACTTCTGTGCCTTTTTCAGCTGCCTCTTAAACCTTGAGCAAAAGCCTCTATCATGCAGTTTTTCTATCTTCACTTCCCTCCCAATTAAGATTGTGTTTGCCAACACAGTACTCCAAAAACCCAAACCCTGTACTAATTATACTTCATTTTCTAACCTTTTTCTGATCTTGTTTATGCTTTCAGCAACTGCATCAAAAGTGTGCTTTGTTCTGCTATTTGTATTCTGCTCTATGATCCTTCCCATATGAAAGTCAGATTTTGCCAGGCTCTTTTGGCTCTTATTTGTAAGCTTTTCTTGTGAAGAGAAGCCTCAGGGAAGGTATTTTTTGGTGGTGGTGTTTTTTTTTGAGAACATCTAGTGAATTATGAGGATCAGATTTGAAAAGCTAGCTGAGGAAAGAATGCTGAAAAACACCACAAAGATAAAAAAGAGCAAGTTAAAATACACCAAAGAGCAGAAG
Source organism: Serilophus lunatus (assembly GCA_013399895.1). Taxonomy (NCBI): domain Eukaryota; kingdom Metazoa; phylum Chordata; class Aves; order Passeriformes; family Eurylaimidae; genus Serilophus; species Serilophus lunatus. Next base: position 1,158,568 of record VXBA01004606.1, on the reverse strand, counting down.
CCCAGAAAATTTCTGGAAGCAATTAAGGAGTTTGCTTTATAAAAGAGTAAGCAAGGGAGATGTTATTATAGGAAAAATATTTTTGGTCAGAAGTTTGGGGTTTTGCATCAACTTTCTTGGTAGAAAAGTTTTTATTTTTGGTGGAAGAAATGTAAATCCCTGACTGGCAGAAAGTGAACTACAAATAATCTGTGACCTTAAATTCATTGAAGGGCTTTTAAAGGTGATTTTAAAAAATAGATTCTGAATGTTCAAATAGCTGGGTTTATTCTACATTCTTCATTGCAGTGTGGTGCTGCATTGTAAGACAGGATCTGGTTCAGGCTGTGGCTAAACTGGTTTTTTGTCTATAACAATACTGCAGGTGTTTTTATAAATACGTTAATCTGAGCAAGTAATCCATGAGATTGTAGGATCAGTGAGTTTACCTTTCAAATATTCCTTCAGTAATTTTGCTTCTGTATGCTTGTGAGATTTTTACCACTTCAAGCTTCCTGTTAGCAAAGACAGTGGGAAAGACTTGTAGAGGTAAGCAGGGAGTTCAGTGTTCAATGAATAAAGTTTTGGAAACGTTTTTTTTACGTTTACTTATTGTAAAAAGACCAGTGGACAGCTTTTACCGTGACTCTTGGTGATACATTTGAAAACAGGTTCAATAACTGCATAGTAATGGCTTCCCATGGTTTCTTTCCAATGTAGGTAATTGCTGGGGGGGCCAAAAAGAGAAGAGGAGATGATTATCAGGGAAGGTATTAGAATGGAAAACACTTCTAGAGGAACTAAAAAAGAGTCTCTCGAGTTTCCTGATTTTTTTGTATTGTATTGACTTGTAACAGATATTCAGAAACTCTGCTGAATGGCTGCAGTTTCTTACCCTAAGTGTTCCTTTTATTCTGCAGATTAAATCAATTACTGCAAAGCATGAGCAAATTATTATTATTTTTTACTATTATTATTAAGAAGACTGTGTTGGATTGGAAAAAAATCATTCCTCTGAGAAGTAACTCCTCCAAAATATTCTTGCAATGAAAAAAAAAACAAACCAAAACACCCAAACCAAACCCAATAACAAAAACAAACAAAAAACCCAACCAAAAACCAAACAAACAACTCAACAAAGGAAAAGCAAACAGCATAAATCCAGAAAGAGTCATAATTAACTGAGTAGCTGACATGCTGTTCTTTAAAAGTTGAAGACGTACATCACTTGGAGACAGGATATCAAATATCAGTAGGGAGAGCAGCAGGAAACTTTTTCCACTGGATGAAAAGGATAAAAAGAAGAAAAACAAGTCTCACTTGCTAACAGCTGACTAAGCTCCTTGCATACTCCAAACACAGCCAATTGAAACGAATATCAAGGAAAACAGTACCCTCTAAACTAAAACGCCTCTCACTTAGAAATTTAAGATTAAAATGTAACTATCAGAATAACATTGAGGCAAAAGATACACGGATCACAAAGACACAAAATGCTGCAGCTGCAACTGCTTGTAAAAGATTTTCTGCAGTACTCTGGGTGAACCTCAGCCTTCAAGGATTGCGGGCAGGGAGGCCCAGCTGACATAGAAATGCAAAATTCCAGTGAGTGAGAAAGAATCGGAGGCATAGCTCTGCACCTCTGGTGCCTTGGGGAGGGGAGGGTGTGCAGCCAGAATGAATATTCTTTCCTTTTCACATGTTAAAATCTCTGTGGATTCAAGCAAACACAAACCTTTCTGGTATGTCACATCTTGGAGCACAAAGACTGTAGAGTTGGATCTGCTGCACAAACCAAAATATTTTAAAGGAAGATGAGAAAGAAACAAAATCCAAGAAAGCTGGTAATGATTAAGAATATGTGTTTGCTTACACTGCACTGAGATTCCAGTTCTCTTTCAATGTGTTTTGATAAAATTTAAATTCTGAATTTCACTTGCACTGGGAGCTCCTATTAAAACATGATGTTCTTGACATAGCAACTCTTGCTACCTTTCTCTGGGTGATAACCTTCCTGCTTGCTTAATGCTTGTTATCCAAGCTGGCAGGAGCTAGGGAAGCAATGCTTCTTCCCTGCAGTCCTCTGTGTCTCTGTGGTTGTTGAGCTGTATAACCTTCAGAGAACTTGACAAAGTGTAGCCCTTTACTTTTGGTATAGTTGCTATAATTTTATTATATTGTATTTATTTTTGTATCATATTATCTTTTTACTTTTCCAATAAGAATGCATAGTTTTATCATCCTTAAACTTAAAATGTAATTTAATTAATGTTCCAATCTCTCCCTTGACAAAAATACAAATGAAGCTGACTAATTCAGTAATTTTCTATGCTTAGCAACAGTTGCAAGTTGCAAACATAGAAGTCTGTAAAAGATATTTACAGCATATGACTAAATATCAGGCTGTTCTGACCTGTTCTGTTATGCCCACGTTACTCCTTTGACAAGGCCCCTGAGGCTCAACACCTTGGGAGTAAATAAAATCTGTAGGATAAATAATGAAATAAACAATCCTGAAAACAATAATGACCTGCAGAACTTACAAAAGCAGCTGGAGATGATGACCTACAGCTTGTAGGTTTGGAATGGAGGTGTGAATCTGTTCCTCTGAAAGTCAGATTTGCTTCTCCCCTATCCCCTCGAGACCATGATGTTTTTTCTCCAGGGTGGAACCACTGAGGTACTGCCAGACTCCGAGGGTGCTCATGGGCTTTAGTGGCTTCACCAGGACCCCTTTCAGCCTCACCTGCTCTGCTTCTGGACTGGGGTGGTGGGATGAAGCCTGCCCTGCCAGGCTGGGGGGAGCCCCCACACCCCCAAATCTCCAGGGAGCTGCACCCCAAGAGGTGGGTGGAATTTGTGCTGTCACTGGTTGAGGGGGATGGCAGTGAGAGAGCAGTGCACCACTCTGAACTTTAATCCAAGCTCATGTGACTGTACAGACTTATGCAGCCTGTTTCACTTCATTTGGCTCCTAATGAAGTAAATGGTGCTGGTTATCCTGGTGACGGCAGTGGAGGCTCAGCAGGCGGCTCAAAGGTCTGCTCCTCTGGTGTAACTGATTTCAACCACACTGGGATACAACAAAAGAAGGAGAAGACCACAGGAATTGGCTAAAAACAAAACAAAAAACAACCTGAGAGGCAGCGAAAACCCAAGCTAAAAAAATTGTGTCTATTATGGAAGAAACAAAAGGGAAATGGCTGCAGAGCCGTGGACTAATTTGAGGTGCTGTTGCTTGTCCCTCGGATGGAATGCAACTCCTTCATTAAGGAGCTACTGTTGTACCAGCAGGAAAGGACCAAAGCATGAGAACACTACATGAGATACAAGTCAGGGGAATCAAAAGAAAGGAGAAAGAGGCATAGTCTGAGCAGATTATGCTAACTAAACTAGGTTATGCTAGTCAATTATAATTCAGAGAAACTGGGATTAACACCATTCAAAAATGAAGGGACCTCTCCGTTCTACCCATCTGAGAAAAAGTGGTAAATATAGAGACAAAACCCCAACAAATTACTCCATTGGCAGCAAGAGAATGGACAAAAGTTTAATTTATCCTTTCTTTCAGTGAGAAATAACAGTGATTCTTTTCACCTGCTCAGTAATTTGCAATATCTGAAACCATCTTTGGGATTTAAAATCCCAGTGAAATTCTAAAGTTAGTTCTTCTCAAGTTAAGAGAAGGCAGACATAAAGACACATTAACCTTAATTCAGGCTATAAAAAAGGTTGCAAATAACACTTAGAGAAAAGAGGCACACAGGGCACCAAAAGAGCATCCAGCTTGGAGTCCGCTGGACATACAGGCCTCAGCAGACAAGCTGAAATGCTTATGAAAAGGATGTAGTGGTGTTGCTCAGAGCCCTCCTCATATGTGTCAACTTAATGAAAAGGAACTAGACACAAGCAGAAGAACGGAACGTAACCTCTGCATAATGTCTGAGTTTTTCGGTCCTCAGCTTATTGAAAGTACCAAGGTGTTGGGAATGGTGTTTTTGTGAGGGAGACACTTAAGCCAGTTTAGTAATTTCTTTTGTCATTGACGCAGGATTGCAACAATTTCCAGTTCTTTCCTTCCCTTTCTCTCTTGTCTCTCCCTTTTGCCATCCTTATTTGCCTTTCACAGTATCACAGCATGGTTGGGGTTGGAAGCCACCGCTGGAGATCCTCTAGACCAACCCCTCTTCTCAAGCAGGGACACTTGGAACAGGTTGCACAAGCACAAGTTCAGGTGAGTTTTGAACATCTCCAGAGAAAGAGACTCCATAGCCTCTCTGGACAGCCTTTTCCAGTGTTCTGTCACCTTTAAAGTAAAGAAGTTTTTCTTCATAGCCAAATGGATATTCTGTGTTTCAGTTTATGTCAGTTGCCCCTTTTCATGTTGCAGGGCTCCACTGATAATATTCTGGCCCTATGTTCTTGACACCTGCCCTTGATAAGAGGGGACTGACAAGATTTCCTCTCAGTCATCTCCTCTCCAGGGGTAACAGGCTCAGCTCTCTCAGCCTTTCCTCATAATAGAGAAGCTCCAGACTCCTAATGTTCTCCATAGCCCTCCTCAGGACTGTCTCAAGTAGTTTCTTGCCTTTCTCGATCTGGAGGAGCCCAGAACTGGACACAGCATTCCAGATGTGGACTCACCAGGGCTGACTAGAGTGGGAGGATAAAACCCCCACTGACCTGCTGGCAATGTTCTTCCTAATGTACCCCAGGAGCCCATTGGCCTTCTTGGCCCCAGAACACACTGCTGGCTGATGGACAGCTTGTTGTCCACCAGTACCCCCAGGTCCTTCTCCACAGCCCTGCTTTGCAGCAGGTTGTCCCCTAGTCTGTGCTGGTGCCTGAGGTTATTCCTCCCCAGGTGCAGGACCCTGCACTTGCCTTGGGTGAATTTTGCTAGGTTCCCCTCAGCCCAACTCTCCAGCCTGTTCAGGTCTCCCTGAAAAGAAGCACAGCCCTCTGGTGAGTCAGCCATTCCTCCCAGCCTTGGAACATCAGCAAATGTGCTGAGGGTACACTCTGTCCCTTCATCCAAGTCACTAATATATAAGTTGAAAAAGAGAGCACTGACCTCTGAGGACACCACAAGCTACAGGCCTCCAACCAGACTCTGCAGCCCTCTGGTCTCTGCCATTCCGCTGGTTTTCAATCCACCAGACTCTCTTCTTTATTACTGATTCAGTTTGAATATGAAGTGGCAGTCATTTGTATGTGATAACCGTACTCTCAGTCTCTCAAGATAATTCAGTACGCATTTTTTAATTGTTATAATTTAGTTCAGCTATCTCCTCCCCCACCTCTTTATGCTGTAAAATTGATTAGATATTTCACCAGAGAATACAAAATGACATTCTGATAGTAACTTAAAAATAGGAAAAAGCATTCTTTGCTTCTTCTACAAGCTTGCATGACATTTAAATGCATGCTTGATACTGTCTTTGTTCACAGACTGTGTTTTGAATTGCTGATGTTTGTAACTTTTCTTCATAGGAGGATGTTTGAATAGTCAATAAAATGTTAGAAAAGCGTAAATTTCTAGAAGATACAAAAGCAAATCAACTCCTCCTCCTCTATTGCTGAAGGTGAATTTATTGTTGTGTGCAAGGGATCTTAAATCTGCTGAAGTAGACTCTTTGAGGGTTCTTACACAACATGTGTACTTGTTGCCCTTGAGAAAAACACCAGGATATGGTAAATCATTGGACGTGTGTACAGTTCAAGTTTAGTCAAGGATCAGTCAACTTGTAATTATGCTTCATACTTTAAAATACAGATACATCTATTAAAATGAATGCAGACCCTGGCCTTAATTATGATTTTGTGCTGCTTTGTTTAACCTGTATTTTTGAGCAGTGTAATTAGTTTGAAGATTTTTTTAATTCTTTCTTTATACCCAGTGGCTCTATGTTTTATAAATGACCCTAAGCAAATGAACAGCATGGAGAACTTGCAGAATTCCTTGCTAAGCTGCTCATTTCGATTTAGCATCTGCTTAAGCATAAGCATGTGTGTGGTCCTACTGACTTAAGCAGGTTTTATCAGGTTTTGTCTCTTCCTGGTGTTGAGATTAATTAATAGGCCTATTTAAGGGTTTTGCTTAGTTTGTTTAAGTTTCCTGCAGGACTTGTAACTGGGTAACTACTCAAGGCAGTTCAGCCTACAGTTCACGGACTCAAAACCAGGGGCAGCACAGGGGGAAGGCTCCTGTGCACTCATCTGAAAAGTCCTGGGAGGGAACCAATCCTATTGGCACAGTTGTCCAAACTTCCACTGGAAATTCTGGGGTTTTCAGATGAAATCCTGAAAAGCTGAAAGAGCTGGTAACAGCTTATCTATTTCCCATGTAATCACATCTGTTACTACATTACATTATGCACTGCACCAGTCCCATGTTGGAAGGAGTTAGTTAGTCAGGAACTAGGTTATCACGTGGAATGTGTTAAATGAGTGTCACTAATTGGCAGCCTACTAGAAAATTAAGCCATAAAACTGCAGTGTGCATTGAGGCTGATACTCTGCTGCTGTATATAGCCTTCAAAATAAATTTGAAAAAGCTATAATCTATTATTGTGTCAAGCAACTTGTACAAGAGAGGAGTTTTTGCTATTTCAACAACAAACCAAGCAGTATTCATCTTAGAGAAATTTCTAAACTGTCAAGATTCTTTTAAAATAACCTATTGCAAGCTTGTCTTCACCAAGATTAAAATAAAATCTGTTTACAGAGTACAATAAACATGACAGAATGATCAACTTGGTATGTTGAAGGTTGTGGTTGGTAAATCAATACCGATGCTAGGTCACCAGGCACTTTAAAAATCATTACGATAAAAAAATAAATAAAAGCATTGACTTGGAGTTTTACACTGTGTGTACAGAGATGTGATTCATCTTGACACAAATAATACATGCAGGGTAATGAACAGAAATGACATGCTTGAAAGCACTGAAGAAATCTTGTGATCAAAGGACAGGACTGGAAGTTGAAAAGTCATGTCCAGGCCCACTGTCTGACTGGTCTAATGGCAGATTTAACCTTCTGATGACTCAGGCTTTTTATTTGTGAGATTAGGACAACAAAGTATTTTGCTATGCAAAATGTTATAAAAATTAATTATGGCCAGAAGGGATGCATTTTCCATTTATAGTTACATTTATGCAATGAGTCCTTCTGAAACAATTACTGAATCACTGCCTTTGAAAAGCAGCCAGGTGAACCACACCTGGTAAGTTAAAACTGGTTCTGGGCCTGATGTTGCTCTTTGTGTCTTTTTTCTTTAACTATTGTTATTATTTATTCTTTTTTTAAAGAGCTTGTAAAGCAGCACTGATGTAAAGGCAAGGTGAAAAATGCAGAAATAAATTAAAGGGCACAGCCTGGTTCCTCACCAGAGAAAAAGAAAAGAGAATGGTAGAAGAGCAAGGACAATCAGGTCAGACAGGCTGCCTGGTAAAGAGGCAAAGCACCTTGTTTTCTTCAGTTCCATGTTTTGTACATCTATGGTCAGCCTCAGAATGACTGTAATTTATAGTCCACCTACAAATGTATCAGGCATTGGGAGAAAACACATCCTCTTTGTTCCTGAGCCCTCACTTCATGTAAAAACAGGTTTTCTTAGAACAGTTTACAGCTGACTTGAACATTTTGTAGCCACTAGAGTTCTTACTAAGAAATTTCACGGTTTGTAGAGTACAGGCATCGAGAGGGAGAAAAAGAAAAATGAAAATACATTTTTCAAAAAGGAATAAAGTACTATTCTTGGAAACATGAAAGAGTCCCAACCTTTAGAAAATATTTTCTGATGTTTGATTTGGACACAGCAAATATTTGCAGAGAACAAAATATGAAAGGAAACCATGTAAGTAGCTAAGTATAATTCTTACTGAACTGTTTTAAAAGAGGAATTAAGAATTCCCAATGCACCATGAAGACAAGCAAAAAATATGCATTTTATACCATGACCAAAAAGATGAGGATGTTACTGCTTAATTGTCCTTGGTTCTTTTCCATCTACTTCATAAATATTTAGTATACAGAAATTCCAAAAAATCCAGAAACAATCTAAGCGCCATGGCTCCTCCACCTTCCCCTCCTTTATGTTTAAAATACTTATGGAAATCTAGTCACACCTGGGTAAGTTAGCAAGGTTTCTCAGAGCCTACTATGCTCAGTGTTAGCAAGATTGAATCTCTGTTTAGACCGGTTCTTGTTGAAATTACCATTTGGAAGCTGGATCATTCAACCATTGATATTTTATTTCTACTGAAACGTCACTTTGCCCTTAATCCACAAATAAATCTTAGTTTATCATCTACCAAACTGCCTAAGCAGAAGCAGAGGTCACCATGTATCACATGCTTGATCGGGTAGAGTGATATCATGCTACTATGGTAATACCAACTCCCAGGGCTAAACAAGGTGTAAAGGTGAGTGTGTTTAAAGAAATCTAGGGAGATCTATTCTTCATAGTGTTTAATTTCCAAAATATCCTTACTTTTAAAGAAGAAAAAGTGTAGTGGGCTAATGAAGAAATGGGTGGGTTCAATCAGGTGAAATGGAGGAAGGAGATTTGAAGAAAGCAGTGTACATTAATCAGTGTACATTAATCAGTGTACATAAAAGGCACAAAAATCATAGGAAAGGTTATAAAACGTGAATTTTATTTTTTTTAGGGAACAGATTTAAACAAAGATATTTTACCACTAGAAACGTACTCAAGCTATAACATTTAGATCTGGGTATTTTATGGCATTTGAAATTTGATTCAGACCCTGATTTTCTTACCTTTTTAATCCTTGATAGAAAAAGGGTGTTGATGTAGAGTAACGTATTTACACTAACAACACCAACCCATAAACTTCACATTTTCATTTAAAATACAACAGAAGGAAAATTTATTTATTGTCTCCAAAGATTTTTAAAACACTTGGTCAGAACCAAAGTTTAGATGGAAGAGAATACTAAGATTAATGCTTATTAGGCGTGAGAGGAAAAAGATCTAAGAAAGAAAACACTTGAGAAATTGTTGACAGACCATTCCAAATGTTTAATCCTGTCTGAAGGGAAAGCATAGAGATAAAGGAAAAAGTAATAATGGGGTAAAGTGAGATATTCAACAATAATAGGAATAGAAACAACGCTGCAGTTACACAGTGAGGTCATGCAAAATCTTTTGGTGACAAGATGACAGCAGTTCTTGGTAAGAGACACATTCACAAGTAGATGGTTGTGGATGGCAGCATGAGAAAGTTACTAATGCACTGTACTTTTGGAGAGGAACATGTATGAAATTCGTGAGATTTAAACCTGTAGAAGTAGCTGTTTCCCTCATGGCACTGTACACCTTGAATATAAATTACTGCTTTTTCCCCTGACCTGGGTCCATTTAGAGTAACAGCTCCTCGGGGAAGTGACTGACCATTACTCTGTTTACATAGTTCTTGTGTGTTCAGCTAATTTAATAAAGTTGTTTTTACAGAAGAACTAGTTGTTCAATGTTTCCTGTGTGGGAAGATGACAGAATGTGACAGGAGGCAGATACTCACAGGAATATTGGGGAGAACATCAAAATATTTGTAATTTGATAAGTTTTTTTTCCTTGATTAATACGTTACTGAGATATAGACTGGATTTTTTTCCTTCCCCCCCGAAAATAACTTCAAGGCAACAAAGCTTTCAGCATAAAAAAGGAGGGGAGAGGAAAAAAGAAAAGAATGTCACTGTTCTGTAGAAGGAAAGAATGCAACTCTCCCGTACTGCTCATGGAAATGATGGTCTTTGGGAGGATGTTTAAATCAGTAATGGATATCAGGTGCCCTGAGGGATCACAAACGGTACCAAACTGCAGCCGGCTGGACCTGGGGAATGGAGCAAGGTGCTGAGCAGGTACGGGCCCTGCAGGGGCATGGGCAAAAAAAAGGGGAAAGGAGGGGAAGTGTTATGAAGGCTGGAACGCAAATTAAGGGAAAAAAAAACAAACTCAAGGAGAGCAAATCACCCAAAGCCCGATTGAGATCAGCTGCTTGCCCGGTGACTGACTGGGCGGTGCCACGGCAGCTGCGGGCCCCGCATTCCTTCACAGAATCACAGAATCAGCTCGTTTGGAAAAGACCTGAGATCATCGAGTCCAATCCATGACCTAGCACCGCCTTATCAACCAGACCATGGCACTCGGTGCCACATCCAATCTCTGCTAAAATACCTGCGGGGACAGTGACCGCGCCACCTCTCTGAGCAGCCCATTTCAATGCCCAGTCATTCTCTCTGTAAAGAGCTTGCTGATGTCTAAACCTAAAGCTGCCCTGACACAGCTTAAGACTGTAACCTCTTGTCCTATTTCTAGTTGCCTGGGAGAAGAGAGCGACCCCCATCAGGCTACACCCTCCTTTCAGGTAGTTGTAAAGAGCGGGGGGTTGTCGTGCAAAGAAGCTGCTAAGTACCACAGCTTTTTTCTCATCTTTGGGAACTATATTCCCGTCTGTGTCCAACAAAGAACAGAGGTTTTTTCTTGCCCCAACTCTCGCTGTTAATGTATTTATAAATACGCTTTTAATTATCCTTTACAGAAGTGGCCAGATTAAGTTCAAATTGTGCGTTGCCTCTCTAATTATCCTGCTGTGTGTCCTAGCGATATCCTTAAACACTTCATGAGTTGTTTGTCCTTTTCTCCAAAGGAGATAAACCCTCTTTTTTTTCCCCGAGTTGCTGCAAAAGCTCCCTGCCCAGCCAGGCCGGTCTTGCCATCCGGCCCATCTTTGGGCACATCGGGACAGCCTGCTCCTGTGCCTTCAAGATTTCTTTCTTAAGTACGTCCATCCTTCCTGGACCTCTTTGTTTTCAAGAGCTGTTTCCCGAGGTACTCTCTGAATCAGCATCCTGAATAGGCCGAATCTCTCCAGCCCCGAGGGGATTTGATTAATTAATCCCCTCCCCGGCTGCCCCTCGGCCGCGGGCGGGAGGATGCCGAGGGGACGGGCGGGCAGGTGAGGGGACCGGGCAGGCGGGGAGCGGAGGGCAGGGCTGTGCCCGGCTCCACCCGCTCTCCCAGGCTGCTCCGCGTTGCAGCCGGGGGAGGTGGAGCCGCTTTATCGAGAGCCGAAGTGGAAATTTCCCCCTCAGTTGCCGGCACCGCCGCGGAGGAGACGCCGACCAGAGCAGCCCGCCCTTGTCCGCCCCGTGTCCTGCCCGCCGTCATGTCCAACTACATCCACGTCCCGCCCGGCTCGCCGGAGGTGCCCAAGCTGGACATCACCGTCAGCGAGCAGGAGGGGCCCGGGTACCGCCAGGGCGCCCTGCAGCTCCTGCGCCGGCTGCGCCCGCACTGGAGACCCGAGGAGGTGACGCTGCAGGTACGGCGGGTCCGCGCCGGGGACCCCGCGGGGGATGCGGCATCCCGGGCTCGGGGAGGGAGGGCGGAGGAGGGAAGGCAGGCAGGCAGGAAGGGGGGGAGGGCGGCCATTGTGCGGGGGAGCTGCCGCCTCGCTTCCTCCCCCCTCCCTCCCCCGCTCTCCGCCGCAGCCCCCTGCGCGGAGCCCCATTTGCCAGGCAGCCCGGCGGCGGGGCGGGGCGGGGCGGCGAGGCAGCATCCCCGGCCCCCTCCTTCCCTCCTGCCTTCCCGGCGCTCCTCCTTCCCGCCGCCCGCTTCTCCCTTCCTCCTCCCGCGCCCTCCCCGCCGGCGCTCGGCTGCCCGCGTTAT